>PVHT021183661.1:14421408-14518687 GCA_004024745.2 Catagonus wagneri
GGGTCTAATCGGAGCTGTGGCCACTGGCCTGCGCCGCAGCCACAGCAACGCAGGATCCGAGCCGCGTCTGCAACCTACACCACAGCTCACGGCAACGCCGGATCGTTAACCCACTGAGCAAGGGCAGGGATCGAACCCGCAACCTCATGGTTCCTAGTCGGATTCGTTAACCACTGCGCCACGACGGGAACTCCAACACCAGATCTTAACCCACTGAATGAAGCCAGGGCTCAAACCCACATCTTCGTGAAGACAACATCGGTCCTTAACCCACTGTACCACAATGGGAACTCCTCATCTTATTTTTGAAAGGCTTATTTTATTATTGTTTTTTAAGGTTTTAATTTTTTCCATTACAGTCTTTCAGATTTTACAGAGTTTCATCTTCTGGTTTTGCTTCTCCCACAGTGATTCATTTGTGTGTGTGTGTGTGTGTGTGTGTGTGTGTGTGTGTGTGTGTGTGAGAGAGAGAGAGAGAGAGAGAGACCTTCTCATATGAGCTCATCTTCAGCAGAGGGCAGCTTCCTCTGGGGCGCTGTGTGCTGTAGGCTATGCCCAGTTTTGTGCACGTATCCACTGAGCACCAAGCATTCTCCAGTTTGGACCATTTGTTTTCCTCAGCAGAGATTCCCAGTCCACGTGCATAAAGTGCATTCAGATTCCATCCCTGAACACAGAGTACAGGGTTGACTTTGGCTTTTATTCACAGCAGACCTCTTTTTCCTACTCAGAGCCCTGGGTGGGGGCAGAAAACTTCCTAAGTATGTACCTGGGCCACTGGATGGAATTTTCTGGACCCCTTCTTCTCAGAAACCAGTAGCCCTTCGAGAGCTCTGGCTTTAGGTGGAAACTTCTCTTCTACCTCCTCCTCTTGAGTAAAGTCAAGGCCCCATTTCTTATCCATGCACGGAAATTAAAGTTCTAGCTTTTAGCCTCCTGGGCCATGGTGGCTTCAGCTCAAGCTGATTCAGCTCTGATTTGAGTTCACTCTACTTCTGGCACGTGAGAGTTTCCATTCCTTTCTTTCTTTTTTAAAAAATCAACTTGCATTGAACAATAACAAGTTTTAAAAATTCTATTCCATCCAGGATCTCACTGTCTTTGCACCAGAAGGCGTGACTGAGTCAACCTGGCCCATCACGTTGCCGGAAGTCGAGCCCACGTACTAGCTCCGGGGAGTTGAGCTTTGCCTTCGGCGTGTCAGTCGCTGGCGAGGCTCTTGCTCTGAGCAAGCTGATAACCTGGAACATCAACACTGCCGTCGGCTAACTTGGACCATCACTGCTCCTGGGACCTCTGGTGCCGAGTTCATCCCACTGATTATACCATGTATCCACCTGCGTCAGTCGAAGCATGACTACTTTTCCTGTCCGCCCTGGAATGCTTTCGGTGGCCAATTACTCCCCTCCAGACAGCCAGCCACTGAAGGCACATGCTAGAAAAGGGATGTGATTGGTTGGTTGGTGCTTCTATTTGTTTTTTTTTTCTTTTTTATAGCTGTACCTGTGGCATATGGAAGTTCCCAGGCTAGGGGTCCAATCAGAGCTGTAACTGCCAGCGTATACCACAGCCACAGCAACACCAGTTCCAAGCCTCGTCTGCATCCTAAACCATAGCTCACAGCAACACTGGATCCTTTAACCCACTGAGTGAGCTCAGGGATCGAACCCACAACCTCATGGATACTAGTCAGGCTCTTAACCTGCCAGGTCACAGCGGGAACTCCCTGGAGCTTTTTTTTTTTTTTTTAATTTATCTTATTGAAGTAGAGTTGATTTACAGTGTTAATTTTGGCTGTATAGCAAAGTGGCTCAGTTACACAAACACATATATCCTTTTTCATACTCTTTTCCATTACGGTTTATCATAGGATATGGAATGTAGTTCCCTGTGGTATACAGTAGGAGCTTATTGTTTATCCATCCTACATGTAGTAGTTTGCATCTGCTGACCCCAAACCCCCATTTCATACTTCCCCCACCCCCTCTCCCTACTGGCGACCGCAATTCTGTTCTTCATGTCTGTGCGTCTGCTTCTGTTTCATAGATAAGTTCATTTGTGTCATAGTTTGGATTCCACATAGAAGTGATATTGTAGAGTATTTATCTTTGTCTTTCTGATTTATTTCGCTTAGTGCGATCATCTCTAGGTCCATCCATGCTGCTGCAAATGGCATTATTTCATTCCTTTTTAGGGCTGAGTAGTATTCCATCGTGTATACGTATCACACCTTAGGCTGGCTGGGCAAACATCTTTCACCATCTAGAATCCTGTAACGTGGTGGGGTCACAAATCCCTTTGGGGATCTGAAGAAAACAGTGCATCCTGCTCTGAGAAGAAATTTCAGAGGTTTGTTAACCCCTCGAATTCCATGTTAAGAACTTCTACTTTGGAGGCTGATTGTTCTTTGGTGAATGCAAAACCCCAGTTTACCAGCCTTCTTCAAGTCAACTCTAGTGAAAAGCTTGTTAAAATGAGACCCTATGACATAATAACAACCTTTCAGTGTTTCACTCCTTTGATGCCATCTGGAAATATGACAATGGTAATGAGAGTAATATCAATAACTAGTGACAATCTCCAATAAAATCTCTCCTTCAAAGTATTTTTTCTTAAATAACTGAGGTTACCAGTCATAATTTCCTCAAATGCTACTTCCTGACTCAAACCCGGTTATCCACAGGGCAGAAGATGCTTCATGAAATAAGACACCAACATGCATCATAGAATTAAAGCTGGGTTCCAGATCTGGTTTCGAGGTTTGGGATCTGGCTTTGCTTGAAACCATCTAGTGACTTGGGGGAACTCCCAGTCTTCCCCAGTTTCTTTTTCCTTATCTGTCAAGTGAGGAAGTTGGACTTGATCAGAGATTGACAGACTAAAACCCACCTGGCAAGTTCTGCCTGTTGCCTGTTTTTGTAAATAAAGTTTTACTGAAACACAGCCATGCTTATTCATTTCTGTATTATCTGCAGCTGCTTTCAGGCCACAGGGCAGAGCTGAATTGTGACAGATGCCATATGGCCCGGGAAGCTGGAAATATTTACTCTCTGGCCCCTTACAGAAAAGTGTGCCAGCCCTGGACCCAGGAGACACCCCCCCCCCATCTTTCCCACCTCCTGATGATCAGATTCTCAGAGGCAGAGAATGCAACACAGGCACATTCAAGGGCACAGGTAAGAGGAGAAGCAAATGATGGGTGACAAGAAACATCACATTATCTGCATTTTTCTTTTTTGGCCGCACCTGCAGCAAATGGGAGTTCTGGGGCCAGGGATGCAACCCACGCCTTGGCCGTGACCCGAGCTGCTGCAGAGACAGCTTGGGATCCTTAACCCGCTGTGCCACAGCAGGAAGACGAAACCACATTATTTTGTCGCAGCAGCTCCCTCAATCACCCTCGCTTATGGAGGTCTAATTAATAGTCAAGTGGAACTACTTAAAACAGATTCCTGTGTGCTACAAACTGTTTCATAATCCAGTCACTGGTGATTCAGAAAGACCTTTTTCCAGTCTATTCAAATCAGTGAGGATTTTAAAAGGCACTCTGTTACTTCGCTAAACACAATTAAGTTGAGGAATAACGGACCGGATCGCATAGACAGTCCTTTTTACCCAACTCAGATCCTGTTCTGAGATGGGCTAAAACATAAAACAGACAAACAAGAAAGGAGACCATTCTGGTATGGATGACAAGGGCGGTGCTCCCCTGACTGTGAGTTTTCTGGGTGCAATTTTCTGAAGGCCGATATATTTTTATGATCCACGTTGTCCACTTTTCCTACATCATGAAGCTGAGGGGTCACTGTGCTACAGGGCACAGTGCAGTGGCAGGCAGCCCAGAGGCTAGGGTTTCCCATCCAATCAGACTTCCAACAATCTCATTAGCTTGGAACATATCTATATATATATATTTTTGTCTTTTTGCCTTATCTAGGGCCGCACCCACGGCACATGGAGGTTCCCAGGCTAGGGGTCTAACAGGAGCTATAGCTGCCGGCCTTCGCCACAGCCACAGCAACGCGGGATCTGAGCCGTGTCTGCGACCTACACCACAGCTCACGGCAACGCCGGACCCTTAACCCACTGAGCAAGGCCAGGGATCGAAACCGCAACCTCATGGTTCCTAGTTGGATTCGTTAACCACTGAGCCATGACGGGAACTCCTATCTATTTTTTAAGAATTGGCTCTTTTGGAGTTCCAGTTGTGGCTCAGTGGTTACGAACCCAACTAGTATCCATGAGGATGCGGTTCGACACCTGGCCTCGCTCAGTGGGTTAAGGATCGGGCGTTGCCATGAGCTGTTGTTTAGGTTGCAGATGCAGCACGAATCCTGAGTTGCTGTGGCTGTGGTGCAGGCCAGCAGTTCTGATTCCACCCCTAGACTGAGAACTTCCATATGCTGCAGGTGCAACCCTAAAAAGACCAAAAAAAAAAAAAAAATCGGCTCTCCCATTCCCCTTTCCCTCTGTTCATCCAAGGAAGGGTTCTTTGAACTAAGTAGCAAGAAGCATTTTGTTTCTGAAATGAACACATTTGTAAGCACGAAGCTGAAAAATGAGGTAGCAACTGTCCCGCTGAGGCTCAAAATTCCAGGTCCAGAGAAGTGGAAAAGTCTCTTGTCATTGATGTAATTTCACCTTATGCTTTCAACCTACTCAAACCATTTCCCTTTCTCTCCCAACAGCATCTTTGCATATGGACACTTTTGTGTCTTGGTGCAATGGAAACAGCGTATTATGCTTTTTTCGGTGGCGGGCATATGGAAGTTCCCAGGTTAGGGGTCGAATTAGAGCTACAGTTGCCGGCTGACACCACAAGCCACAGCAACACCAGGCCTAAGCCTCGTCTGCAACCTACACCACAGCTCACAGCAATACTGGATCCTTAACCCACTGAGCGAGGCCAGGGATCGAACCCACAATCTCATGGTTCCTAGTCGGATTCATTAACCGCTGTGCCACGACAGGAACCCCCCCACCCAGCTTTTAGAGTCTAATTTCCTACAGATACCACGGCACATGGTGGTCTAGCCCCCAGACCAGTCCACGAAAATGGCCCACTGAATCCAAAATGTAGCTGAAAAAGAGTGAAAGAAAGCACAGCGGATAAGAGATGTTTTTGCTAATAATGCGTGCGAGTTCATTTCCATCAGGGTGACGTCTGAACAGCCACGTTTATGGGAAAATGTTTGCTCAGGGTTCCAAAAACTGATTTACAAACAAACTCTTGGAAGAAAAATCTGATCTAAATTTGGAACGTCCTAGATTAGCTCTAGTTTTCAGCACATGTTTTTCCTTTTGTTCTCACAAGTCATCTGGGGACGGGTTTTACCAAGGCTGTCTCTGCAGGCAAACCAAAGCTGGGAGGGAGGTACCTGTCTGGAGTCAGCCACCCAGGTGTCCCAGGACTCAGGAAAAGAGAGCTGCTGTCATCAGAAAGGAGTTTGGGGCTCAACTTGGACTGGATTTGCTAGATTACTTTATTTAAAAATTTTTTTTTAATTTTTTTGTCCACGCTCACTGCAGGTGGAATTTCCTGGGCCAGGGATTGAACCTGTGCCACAGCAGTGACAATACCAGATCCTTAACCCACTGAGCCACCAGGGAACTAGTGGATTACTTTAAAATACGTCATCACTCTGCCTGAGTAGAACTAACATCCGGTGGAATTTTTAAAGTAAATCCTGCCTTTATTTCTTTTCAATCATCTGATTTGTTGTGACCATGTCTTCCTTAAAAAACAAAACAAAACAAAACAAAAAAAACACTAAATAGTACAGACCCCAAACTGCCTTATCGGCACATCAGAGAGTGGTTTTCCATAGCTGGATGGAATGAAGGCATAGGTTGGATATGCCCAGAATTCTTTGCTCCCGCAGCGCCGTGACCACAGGAGAAAACGGACTTGGAACCTTTCTTCTGGTGGGTTCACCTGTAGGATGGAGTTGTTTTCTGAGTCTAATTAAGCGTAACTGCAAATGTTTCCTAGTGAATGCTGTTCTCAGACCATAGCTGGGCTCCTGGGCCAGGTGCTCTGAGGGCCTTTGGTTTCTATGCCAAATGGCTACAACAGTCAAGGTGAGCCTTTTACTGCTACTGTAGCTCTTTTGTTCACCAGGCTCCAACGTGGCATTTTATTTAAGCAATAATGACTGGTAGAGAGGGCACTTCCTGATACTTAATGACCGATTGGAGGAACCATGGGCCTGAGGCAATGCATATAATATGCTGTTTAACTCCAAAATTTAAAAATGCAAAGAAAAAATCATTACCCTCTTATGCATGTTACCATGGCTACTAAGTATTGTTTATAGTTTTAGGCTTATCCTAGAGGTGGAAGTCTAGTTGGGCAACCAATAGGAAAGAAGAACTTCAGACTCAATTTCCACTCACTTTACAATGTTTGACACTACCTAGTTAGCGTATGTTTCTTTAAGAAGGTGCAGGTCACCCCCGAAATAGGATATGTAACATGTGATATGGATTGCCATAATAAGTCTTCGTATTTTATTGAACAGTTTGGCAGTCAGTATTTAAAATCAGTTCGCCTTGTACAGAATCACATTCTGTTTCCCCCAAGTGGCAGTTACTTTCATATCGCTCCCCCCCCACCCCAAGAAGGAACCATTTTTCAGTCTTCAAATTGCATGCACATATTTTATGCATTAGTCCCAGAAACGCTTTTTCGGTTGGATCTATTATGACAGTGCACAACTCAGAGGTTTCACAACACTGCAGAAGTGCTGGCCCAGATTAATACAACTAACTCCTCATTATCTAGTCTAGGCATAAGGGAACTCAGGAAAAAATTTCTACACCTCCAAACTTTCTCCCACAAATATTTCTTCCACAGTTATGAGCAAGATTTATTGGCTCTTATTTTTCTTATTCTATCATGATCCAACATTTATCAAACCTTTAATACAGGAATATCATACATTCATTCTTTACATCGTTTATGTGTCATGAGCCAGATCACAAAAGCCTACCAGTGACAAAAGGCAGGTCACCCCTCAAAGAAATCTTGTCTGCTAAGGAGTCAGGCGTGTTGCACAAATTACAGGTGACCTTAAACAGCACAGGTTTGAACTGTGAGGCTTCACTTAACACATGGACTTTTTTTCAATAAGTACTAGAGTGCTGGAGACCCGCGGTGAGTTGAAGTCACAGATAATGGAAGCGCGAATATGGGGACAGGGGTTGGCTATGGAACTTGAGCGTCCTTAGATTTTGTTACGCCTGGCGGGTCCTAGTACCAGTCCTTTGCGGATACTGAGGGACAACGATACAGTCCTTGGGTGGAGGTATCCCTCTAGGGGCGTGGCAAGATGTGTTGGGAGTGCAAATAAAGGCGGCCAAGGTGACTGCAACTCGCCTGGAGATTCAGGATGGTTTCTCAGAGGAGACGGCCTTTACTTTACGTGTGAACTGTGAAGCACTATACACAGTTATAAAGTTATTATTACTGGTTTCCTTAACTATTCTACCATAGGAACACAAGATGGATAAATTCCTACAGAGCCTGTAATTTGATAGTGGTTATAAAGTCCATTTTAATACACCTCCCCTTAATAGATTTCCCCCCAAATAGTCATATCTATAAGCAGTGCTAAATTTACAGACAGATCTATGTCTTTTTCTTTTTCTTTTTTCTGTTTAGGGCTGCTCCTGTGGCATATGAAAATTCCCAGGCTAGCGGGCGAATCAGAGACACAGCTGCCGGCCTATACCACAGCCACACCGATCTGAGCCCCATCTGCAACCTACGTAGCAGCTCATGGCAATGCTAGATCCTTAACCCATTGAACAAGGCCAAGGATTGAACCCATATCCTCACAGAGACAGGGTCAGACGCTTAACTGACTGGCCTGTAACAGGAACTGCAAACTAAGTCCTGATGTGAGATCGGTAGGAAATCCCACCTTGAAATTCCCCTCAGAAAGGCAGCATGCAAGCTCTCCATTTCCTGTCCCTACAAAAGTGCGCGAGGAGCATTCTGAAGCCTTCCTTTGAAAGATGTGTATCTGCAGGCGTCCAGGTCACACTCAGGCCGGTGTGACGAGTCTGGGTCCTGAGAACCAGACTGTACGAGCTGAAGGCGTGCGTTCTGAGGAGGAGGGAGACAGCAATCCGAAGAGCGTTCATTAGGGAAGGCCGCCTAGTCCCCGCGGTTTGAGCCAAACCTTGGGGGAGGCAATGAGCACATGTGGCACAGCGCGCGTGGCTGGACAGTCTCTTGGCTGTCCTGCGGGGTCACAGAAAGCAGACCAGCTGGCCTGGTGCAGGAGGGCTGGCTGGCTGGGCAGTAAGCGGAGCTCACATTGGAAAGATAAGGGCGGGAAAGGAAGCAGATGTCAAGTGGCCCCGTGGCTGGCTACCTTGAGGGAGCATGGATGGATGGACCGGTAAATGCCTTTTTTTTTTTTTCAGTCCTTCTGTTGTTATAGAGCCATACCCGCAGCATATGGCGGTTCCCAGGCTAGGGGTCCAATAAGAGCTGCAGCTGCCGGCCTACACCAGAGCCAGAGCAATGCAGGATGGGAGCCGTGTCTCACGGCAATGCCGAATCCTTAACCCACTGAACGAGGCCAGGGATTGAACCCTTGCCCTCATGGATGCTAGTCGGGTTTGCTAACCGCTAAGCCACGACGGGAACTCTGGACTGGTAAATTCTTACTGTCTTTGGGTCTCCACACAGATGTCACCTCAGAATGGCTTTCCCTGGTCTCCAGCCCTGGCCTCACAGCACTTGAAAACACTGCACTGAAGGGACCTCTGTGAGTGAACATCAGTTTCTCCATTTTCTCCCCATGCCCAGCTCTGACCTCCTTCCATCCACGCCATCACGCTGCCCTACAGCGTACTCAGAGCCCAGCACAGTGAGCGCTGGCTGAATCTGATGCAGCTTTCCTTCACGTACTCGGCCAAGGGTATCTAAGGCTTGCCTGCACCAGCCCTGTCCTAGCGGCCAAGGACAGACCAGTCCCTGGTGGGACAGAACCTGCAGGCAGGGTGGGCATCGGGGAGCCAGCTGTTCTAGACGCTCAGGCATCTGGAGAAACTGAGGACGATTCTTTAGGATCTGAGTACGGGGAGGAATCCACAGTCAAGTCAGAGACTTCAGCTGGGCGCGGCCACCTTATTCCCCTGTGAATATGTGAGCTGCAACACCTGGAGGAACGTAGATGGTCCATCAAATGGCCAATCAGAGCAGAAAGTGACCACGTTGCCAAGACTGGAAAAGTTGACTCTCATTTACAGCAGCAGCCTTTTCAGTGGAAAAGTCTGAGGGCAAGTGCACGTGTGTTTGAAAGAAAGCGGACCAGTCCGACTGCGAGTTTTTGCATCCAGATGCACACTGACGACGCCACCGGCTGGGCCGGGTTCAACATTCCCAAAGACCATCTCCCTCCCCAGCAGCAGGCTAAGCTGACTGAGAAAGCGCAGGTCCCTGAAACAGCAGGCTCCGACTCAGGCTCAGACGGGACCTGGGCTGAATCACCGCCCAGAGCTGCCCTGCGGCCCAGTCCCCACGGCGGCAGGAGTGCACGGCGCACGCGTGACCACCTTCAGGGCTGGGGCGTGTGAGGGGGGTCGTTCTTACAGTCTTTTAGCCAGAGACGTTTAGAGCTGACAGGACCATCCAAAGCATACAGGGCAGGGCTGGCGGGGTGGGAAGGTGAGGGAGGCAGAAGGTCGGAAGCGGGAGGGGAGGTGGGGTGCATGAGGACCGTGTCCGAGGACAACGTCCCTGCCCGAATTAGCCCATATGCCCCTTTCCGTGAGAGATCTGAGCAGCTTTCAAGGGGGAAAGCTGATTTGCTTGCCTTGGGAGGATCCTATGAAAAGGGGGAAGATTTGCATTTCTTTATGCAAGCTAAAAGAGGACACATGCCCAACTTCCCATGCCATCATTTTCAGAATTGGCCTGTCAACATGGCCATTCAGGCTCATCACGAGTGTCACCGTTGATCATGAGTACGCTTCCTTTTCTTTTTTAATGGCCATACATGAGGCATAGGGAAGTTCCTGGGCTAGGGCTCGAACTGGAGCTGCAGCTGCCGGCCTATGCCACAGCCACAGAGCTCCAGATCTGAGCTGCATCTGTGACCTACACCACAGCTCACGGCAATGCCAGATCCTCATCCCACTGAGCAAGTCCAGGGATCAAACCTGCATCCTTGCAGAGACGTCGTGTTCTTAACCTACTGAGCCACAACGGGAACTCCTGAGCATTTTCTTTATACTTGTCCCCTCTGTGACGCTCATGTTGTAGGCGGCACAGAATCTGCAGCAGTGCGTGGAGACCTAGCCTATCTAGTAAAACAGTATACTCAGTGCCTGACAAGCTTGAACAAACTTGTCAAAGAAAAGAAATTTTCTCAACTACTTCCTCAGATCACTTTCGGTCATGAGAAAACTCAGAGGAACCACCGTGCCCTTTCCCCAAAGGATCCCAAGATGCGACAAGACATTTCTTGCTGACTAGACAAGAGCTGAACTTGAAAGGGCAAGTAAGAAACAGGTGCTTTGCCAAATGGTCCAGGCACTCAGATGTAAGTGGATGCATGTGCAAAGACATGGTAGGTGAGGACACTGATGCCATGTTCCTGATCAGCCCTGAGCCCCACGCCCCCCAAACCCCCACAGACTTCATAGAAGTGGTATCGGTTGGATATGGAGCCATAATGCAAGAAAATATTCATAGCACTTGATAAAAATGAATCTTAAAATTTCTGCAATTGCTCACAGAATGTAAACCTCGGCAAATAACTGAATTATCGTGCATAATAATTATGGGTATGGTTATGGGCATCGTTCAGTTTCAAGAACTGGGCCAAAGGATCTGAGTACGGGGAGGAATCCACAGTCAAGTCAGAGATTTGACTAAGGAGGAACAAAACCTTAGGATTCTAGACATGAGTATATGAATCTCTGTATTCCTGACCATATATCAAAACTCTGAGGAATGTTTGCGTCTACTTAGCTCTGGGACAATGCCTTCCCTTTTACGAAATGGCTGAAATTCAGACTGAGAACTGAAAGCAGTTGGAAATCTGCCATCTGAAGTGAGGTGTATTTAGAGAATCTCAAAGATATTCTCAAAAATATGTTCACTTTGCCTCATATATGTATATTTAATCAAAATCAATTGCCAACTAAAAAAATCGATTGCCAACTATCAAGAGGCTTATAATTACAGTATGGTATTAATAAGATCGACTACTTGTTATAACCCAAGTTTTTTTCATTCGGAGACCACACCAAGCTCGGAATGCAAATTATCTCATCTGGTCATAACCCAAGTTTCACGGGCTAGTGTAGGTCATGTTCCAGGGGAAATAGTTGATTAGAGACTGCCCTTGGGATCAATACTTGCGAAGGAAGAGGGGGAAGCAGAATTAGGGGGAGAAGTGGAGACTGATGCAATCATCAGGCAGCCTGAATGGAGCTCTGGACCTGGGGCCCAGCCAGCAACAGTGGCTGGGATAAAGGATGAGAGATGCCCCAAGGCACTGAGGTGGTACCCAACAGGTACTGCAGGACTAAAACTGGATGTTGCTTTAAAAGCATCTTCTTGGACTCTCTCGATCTTTAGCAATCCCTACATAGTAGTGCTGACCCCTAAGTAGTGGCCGCCTATAACCATTAAGTTTTGTCGGGATATTTGAGCCACACATAGCTGTGGGCATTGAGATTCTATCAGTGTACAGAGCCAAGGTTTGAAAAGTATGTCCTTTGTTTCCTGTTTCAAAGTATGAAGCTTTCATGACTGTATCAGCGATTCTATATGCAAACAAATTTACCCTAAGCCCCTAGTCTAGCAAACTCCATCCAAGTTTGTGTCCTCTGCAGAAAATGAACAGTTGAAGAAGTAAAACTGTTCATATTGCACATGTAAGAAACTATTTCTACATTCATTTTCAGAGTACCTCTGAATTTCCAGAAGGAGCTTTCTCTTCAGGCTGGATGGTTTCAGTGCCGTTTTAAAACAATGTGAATTTCCCCACTGTACTCTTACCTGCAGCCCCTGTAAGTGTTTCTTCTCTGAGAATGCAGTGCTGACTTTTTCCTGGCAACTTAAGCTGCAACAAACAAGGTGAGATCCTACTTACTTTTCCTTGTAAATAGGTCTTTATTGTTTAAAATTAGTGTGGTCTTTTGGATCACAGCCCTAAGGCCCAGGAACTTGGCACTTGGCTACTCAACTGGTCCCTGAAAATGGACTGTGAGCAAAAGTTTTAAATCTTGGGAGTTCCTCCTATGGCGCAGTGGGTTAAGGATCCAGCATTGCCGCAGCTGTGGCGTAGGATGCAGCTATGGCTCGGATTTGATCCCTGGCCTGAGAATTTCCAAGTGCCATAGGTATGGCCATAAAAAACTTATGTATTTTTTGAATCTTGATATACACCTGCTCTGCTCCTTTCTTTGAGAAAAAAGGGTAATGGAATCACACCTAAATTCAGAGGGAGAGCTCAGCAAAAGCTGTTGAAAAATTGGAATCCTACTGTATGGTACACTATACTCAGTATTTTGCGATAACCTATAATGAAAACGAATCTGAAAAATATATACACACACACACACAAATGAATCACTCTGCTGTACACCTGAAACTAATATAACACTCTACATCAATATACTTCAATTATAATTTCTTTTTGTCTTTTTAGGGCCCCACCCATGGCATATGGAAGTTCCCAGGCTAGGGGTCAAATAAGAACTGCAGCTGCCGGCCTATACCACAGCCACAGCAACGCAGGATTTGAGCCAGGTCTGTGACCTACACCACAGCTCACAGCCATGCTGTGTCCTTAACCCACTGAGAGAGGCCAGGGATTGAACCCACATCCTCGTGGACACTAGTCAGGTTTGCTACCGCTGAACCAAGACGAGAACTCCTACAGCTTTATTTTAATCTCAAGAAAATTAAAAATTAAAAAAACTTAATTAAAAAAAATAGAGCAATGCTGCTGGCTGGAAGAGCAATGATGCTGGTGCAGAAGGCATCACTTGAGTTCCAAAGGCAGCGGGTGGAGAAAAACTCACCTCTCAGGCCCTAGTCCTCGTGACCTGCTCTACTGACTTGCAACTGACACAGTTACATTAGCCTATTAAAGGCTGGATGGATATTCAATGTCCAACTAATCAGTTATTAGCATTTAAATCAAATGTATGCCTATCCTGAGAATTCTCAATACAGGTGACCTGTGAACGACCCAGGGGGCTAGGGGACCTGACCCTCATCAAAAATCCGGGTGTTCTTTACACTGGGCCTTTTTTATCTGTGGTTTCTCCATATCCAGGGCCCCACATCCATGGGTCAACCAACTGCTGATCATGCGTTACTGTATGTAATTTTAAAAAAAATTGCAAGTAAGTGGACCCTCGCAGTTCAAACCCATGCTGTTCATGGGTCGACTGCATGTACAAGAGTTTTTAAAATTATAGCAACAACATATAAATTTGATACTATTATTTCTTATCACAAATAAAGTGTCTGAGGCACAGAGAAGCCAAGGAAGTCCTCCAAAGTCACACAGCACCAGCCACCAAGGCCTGCCTCTTTAATCTACATCCTAATTCTCTCCTTATCATCAAAAAACAAAGAACTGTCACAGGATATAGCAAAGGGGCCAGCCTAGATGGGAGCAAATTACTCCTGGTCAGCTCTCCCCATGGCCAGTCCTTCCACCTCAGAGGGGCCAGGAGGACTTGGGGAAAATGGTGCAGCAAAGTCACCGTTTCATTTCATCCACGCCCCTCAGCTGCAAAGTGTTATTAGACGCTCCCGGTGAGGACACAGCGTACAAGGTCAACCAAGGCCGTGAAATCCTTGCAGTTGAGAAACCTGTCGGGCTCCACCCCTTTCCTTGGACTTATTTCATGATGGTGTCCCTTTCTGAGGAGCCTATAACGCCTCATGTTTCTGTAGAAGACAGTTCTGAAATCACCAAGCTGCAGAAAACCACAAAACAGTTAAGTTTTGAACCAAGGCCACTCTGTTTCAGGTGGTTTCCCGGACACGCACACCGGGGGGTGGGGGTGGGGGTGGGAGTGGGGGAGGAGGCTGGTACCCGGCGCAGAGGGGTCACCGCCCGCCCTCACATCCAAAACAGAAACTGTAGGAACCAGTTTCTCATTAACTTAAGCAAAGTCTGATTACTCATCAGCCCACCAAATATTTAGGGAACTCCAAGGGCCAGGCACTGGGCTGAGTGTGGAGACTCTGTCCATGAACAGAAAGGTGGTTTCTGCCTCCGGAAGCTTAGAATGGAATAGGGACGATGAACGTTGCCTAACTGGACCCGTCATGAGTATTGAAGAAAAAAAAAAGTGTCAGGTGCTACAGGATCACTTAATAGAAAGACCTTATCTTACGGAAGCACCGTGGAAGTGGTATTTCATGTGAGGCCTAAAGAATGAACAGGAGAGGAGCTCCCGATCCAGGATCCGCAGCACGTCTGGGGCTGGGACTCGGGTTCCATCCCTGGCCGGTACGGTGGGATAAAGGATCTGGCACTGCCACACCTGCTGTGTAGGTCGCAGCTGTGGCTCGGATCTGGCCTGGAACTTCATATGCCAAGGGGGGGGCCAAAAAAAAGTAGAAAGAATGAACAGGAGGTCAGCCGATTGGAAGGAATCAGAGGGACCCTCATCAGCAGGGACCTCCTCCTGGTAAGCTTCTGGCCCTGTTTCCTCTACTGCCACGCCCTCCCCCTGTACAAGTAGCTTTGAGGACCTCCACCCTCAATTACTGTCAACAGCTCTGATCACCCAGAGTCCTGGTTAGCTGTTGACTTGCACACAGCATCCCTGGCAAACTGGTCCCCTTGAGTCCTATTTCTCTATGTTCCCAGTCTGTCTAATCCACTGCCATCTGGTTCAGGGGCCATGAAATGTCTGTGCAAGAAAGAAGGAAAGAGGAGGCCAAGTACCGAACCGACATCTCACTGCATCCACAAGTTCCTTCTCCAGATGTCTTGGGTTTTGTCAAATAAAAAGGACCTCAGTTATACTCAGCGGTCTCAGGAACAACCAGCCCCCACCTACTTCACACAGTAACTTCACGTCCTAACTTCGCGTCCAAACAGTGTTGTGAGGCGGGGGAGGCAAACGATGAATACGATGCAATGTCTGCGTTCAGCGAGCTTAAGACCTAGTGGTGGAAACTCAACGGAAGTGCAGGTCTTTCTTTCATCCTTCTGGATGGAATCAGAAAAGGCTGGATGTCAGCCGTGCAGGGACGATGCGGGCCTTGCCTAACAGCTTTGAGACTGCAGGATGGGCAAAGCTGGATTCCTCACTCTTCTTGCAACAAACTTCTCCGCGCATTCTCTGGTTCCTCCCAGCAAGAGTTCGAGAGCCCCCAAACCGCCTGACCCGAGAAGGGGGGCGCCGCAGCGTGGCCCGCTCCCTCCTTGCAAGGCCAGGTCCGGTCCAATCCCTCCACAGACCCTGGATGAACCCGCGAGTCGCAGGCACCGGGGACCCGCGCGCGCCCCCTCGGCCCGGCCTCTCCTCCCCGCACGACACGGCGTCACCTGGGTCACGTGGGCGACCCCCCTTCCCCGCCACGCCGGACTCAGCTGCTTGGCCCCAGATGGGGGGGCGGCGCGTCTGCTCGGCCCCCTCCCCGGAGCCCGGGGTCAGTGCGGAGCTGGGGGCTCCGGTGAAATCGGACCCCGGGCTCTAAATGAAGGGGAGCAGATGTCCCTGTGTTGCTGGGAGGCCTGGGTGGCCTGCTGTTCAGGCGACGATCGCGGGGGCGCTGACCTTCTGGGGCCGCTGTCAGTCTCGGTGCAGATGGCCCGCCGGCCGCCCTGCCCGCTCCCCCGCGTGGGGACCGCGGCAGCCGGCGGGTCTTTGGCCGGAGGGAGCCGTCTGCATGGGGGAGCGGGGAGGGGGCCCGCGGGGATCGAGCCGGCTGGGAGGGCCGGCCCAGCGCACAAAGGAGCCCCGGCGGCGGCCCCTCGGAGGACAATGCAGCCCCGGGGCGCGGGGGGCTGCGCCTGGCCGGCCGCCGCGCTCCAGCTGCCTCTTCACAACGAGGCTTGCAAACGTGCCCACTTGATTCTAAATCCTCTTAGGCGCTCTCCGTGTGAACCGGGAAGGGGGTGGCCCTCCGATCCTTTGCAATCCCAGGCCTGGAGCCTAGGCGCTCAGCCAGCGTCTGCATCACGCATGCAAATTGAGTCGGCGTCTAGGAGAAATAGGCAGTCTTTCTGCTGCGCAACCAGCCTCGTGCAAACACCCCGATCTGGCCCTTCGGTGCCACGCAGGGTCCTGAAAAATTTTCTGGGTGTTTTCCCTGGAAGAGACTTCCTGTTAAGTGTTCAGAAAAGCCAGCTGAGCTGCGCTGTCATTAGTCACCCAGGTATTTACACTGTTTTCCCCATTTCCTTTCTCTCTTGGCCTCTGTGGTCAGCGGTATAAAATTCCTAGGAACTCCCACCTAAACACCAGCTTCCTGTTTATGCACCCGGTGGCTTTAATGTTTAGCCGTTGAAAGCAGTTGACCAAGGCTCTAGAAAAGGACCAGTGGAGGTTTGCAGGTGAATAGAAAAAAGAGAAAAAAAAACCCAACAACCCCAAATCCAAATGGGTAGGTCAAAGGTCTGAGTTCATTTTTAATCACTTATGTCAGAATCACAGGGGGAAAAGGTAAAAGCTAAGGGTAATTTGATGCCTGAGATCGTGGTTGAGTTTCATTTGGCCCCTGTGTCCACAGGAACCTGTAAAATATGATCCCATAAACTATGAAAGTTTTCCTTTCCAGCAGTTAAAAGGCCCTTCGAGCCCACCCCACCCCCCCGCCCCGCCCCAGTGTGGCATGACATTCTTTTGTTGTAGAAGATTCAAGCTCTCAAGAAAGTGCCATCTGTGTACACCTCCCAGGCCTGTTCTGGCCTTGAGTTCCTGCAATAAAATGTTGCATTGGTGCAGCTACCTTGAATTGCAGCCTCTGTGTGTCCTGAAGAAGAAAGGGCGAATCACCCAGCCTTTTTCTGATGCATAATTTCCTGGATGATTCCCCGGGGAGTGAATAACTATTCCCTGATAGGAACCCTCCGGAATTCCCTGCATTAGAAGATAGCATCTTTCCTTGATGATTTGATTTCTTAAAAAAAAAAAAAAAAGCTTTCTGTATATACAGTTGGAATCTGTCTCCACTTAAGGAGCCCTGTAGAAGAAACCTATTTTTTCCCCCACATAATATTAACCCCCCGAGTCTTCTCCCAGCTAAACATCTGCAGCTCCTTCACCAGTTTCTCCCATGGGTCAGAGTCTGAGGCGCCATCCTGAGTTATCTAGAGACGATTCCGTTCGGCTAAGACCCTTTGAAACTGAAAACGGTGCTTGAATCATGCGGAAGCTCAGCCCAGGAGGCAGCACCGGAGGAGGAATATGGCTTAAAACCAACAGGGAAAATCAGTCAGACCATGTCCAAGTTATTCAGACAAAAATAAATGCGGGTTTTCCACTTTGGTCTTTTTCTACTCTGTGGCTGTCATGCCCAACTCCGTTATGAAGTCCAGGAAAGAAAGCATGGAGACTTTCCTGTTCTTGCATTTGATCCTCACAAAACCCCTCTGAGCAGGAACTATTATTATTCCTCTTTTACAGGCTCCAAGGTCAAAGAATCTACCCAAGGTCACATAGCTCATAGGTAGCGGAGTGAGGTCGCTAATCTGTGCTTGCTTTTTACGTTCCCCATTTCCCCAGGCTGCTGTCCTGGAGTCCTTACCGGAAAAATATAGATCCTGGATTGGATTTCTTTTTCAGCCTGTACTGTGACATACAGCTTTAATTCAAGGCCAGTTCATATACATCCTATTTATATAGCTACAAAAACTTTTGAGATACAAGTTAAGAACTTAAAGGGAGGGGGTGGGGAGGGGGAGGCGCGGGCGGCTGTGGCGGGTGTTCTTTCTGGAAGCAAATGAAACAGAAATTCCAAGTTAAAGCCAAAAGTCATCCCAAACATGCTTTTATTCCAATGGCGTTACTTAACAGCGAAGTGTTATGTTACCCTTGAATTTCCTGCCTGGGCTCCGGGCAGGCCAGGCCCTTGATGCTCTTTCAATTGTCGATGAAGTTCATCGGAGCCACACCATTGCCCCTTCCTCACGCTTACCCTCCAGCGTGTCAGGTGCTCAAGAAAAGCGGAAGAGTGTGTTTTCCACGCACACACTGTCTTTTTTTTTTTTTTTTCCAGGGTTGCTCTGCCTGCTAGGACAAAAGTAAAACCACAGAAAGAAGATTCTGATCAGTCTCTTTGTGGCCTGCTCTTCTTTTACAGTTTGAGGAGGGGGTTGGACATCAAACACTTGAAGCTGTCATCCGCAGATTCCTTCTCAGAATAAAGCAGCATCGGCAGGGACCCCTGCTAAATTATTTTCTGCCCCCAAATGTTGGAAACGCTTTCCCTCCAGGAAAATACTCTACAGAAGCCTGTTGAATTCATAGAGTTAGTTCTGAGAAAGGCTCTTGGAGTCTGTAATAAGCTGTCATGTGCTGACATCTGGCCAGACGGCTCTCTGCCTGAGTGAGGATGTTGCTTGGATGTTTAGATTTTTCTCATTTGTTTGCTATTGTAAATAGTACTTGAGAGACTTTTTTCTCACTGCCCTATCACTACCCGCCCCCATCGCTATCACATAAGCCTGTTTCTTTTCTTCAAAGTTCTTATGGCAACTTAATGCTTTATTCCTTACATGTTTGTTCATGGTCTCCCTTCTCTCTCACTACTTGTGTGTTAAGTCAGTTAACCTGGCCTATCTTGTTTATTACTTGACACATATAGTTAAGTCCTTGGGAGGTTTATTTTCTGGGGGGAGGGCCACCCCTGTGGCATATGGAGTTCCTCTGCCAGGGATCAGATCTGACCCGCAGTTGTAACCTACGCCACAGCTGTGGCAATGCTGGATCCTTAAACTACTGTGCTGGGCCTGGGATCGAACCTGTGTCCCAGGGCTTCAGAGACGCTACAGATCCCGTTGTGCCACAGAAGGAACTCCAGGAAATGTTTTTCAACTAAATACATCTTTCACGCATGTCTATGTTTCTCATATAATTTTCTTAAATTTATCTTCAGATAAATTTAGCTTAAGATAAATTGAGTAGTCAAGTTCTTAGAGTCAGAAAGTAGGGCTGACTGCCAGGGGCTGGGGGCAGGGAGAATGGGGAGTGTTTACTGGGTGCAGAGTTTCAACTGGGGAAGAGAAAAAAATCTTGTAGATGGATAGTGGTGATGGCTGCGGAACAATGCGAATGCACTTAATGCCCCTGAACTTAGGCTTTTAAATGGTTAAAATGCTAAGCTGTATAGTACATGGAGTTGATGATATATGTATAATAAAAATAAATACTTTGAATTGGAACTCTTGGGCTAAGAGTGTGTGTGTGTATGTGTGTGTGTATATATATATATATATATATTTTTTTTTTTTTTGGTTTTTTGGGCATCTGCAGCGTATGGAAGTTCCCAGGCTAGGGGTCACATCAGAGCTGTAGCCGTCGGCCTATGCCATAGGCTATAGCAACAGGGGATCTGAGCCGCATCTGTGACCGACACCACAGCTCACGGCAACGCCAGACCCTTAACCCACTGAGCGAGGCCAGGGATCGAACCAGCAACCTCATGGTTCCTAGTTAGGTTCGTTAACCGCTGAGCCACGAAAGGAACTCCTAAGAGTGTGTATATTTAAAATTTGGATATATATTACTAAACCTTCCTCCAAAAGTCATGCCAGTTTCTGTCCTAACTACCAGTGCGTGACGACACCTTTCCCAGGATATTCTTCCCCAGGCCCTTCCTTCTATTTGATAGGCAAATACACACATACAAACACATTCACAAACACAGATAACAGTAATTTCTGTAAATATACTTATTATTACGGCTTGAGTATATTTTCACATGTTTGGTATTTCTTCTTTGGTGAAAATCCTATATGTATCCTTACCCATTTTTATTGGGCTATTTGTTTCCTTTTACTGATTTGTAGGAGCTTTGTGTATAACGAAGATATTAACTCTTAGTCTATTACGAAGTTTGTAATTTTTTCCACAGCTTATTACTTCTTTTTAAATGGTATTTGTAATTTTATGCTATATGAAATTGAAAATTACGTGTTGTATCAATATAGTCTGGGGGTGAAAAAAATCCCTTCCTACACAAGTATGCTTTTATCCAGAACATTTGTGGCTTTATTTTTTTAAGTATTTAAATATTCGATGCATCTAGATGTTGATGGTAAGGAGTAAAGATCCAACCTAATTTTCTTTTAACTAATCAGTTATTTTATCATCATTTATTATATAATCCACGTTTGCTCTCAATAATTTGAAATGACATTTTTTTGTTGTAACAAACAACCATAATCCCAGGTTCAATTCATTGCTTTGTCTAGTCTGGCACCTAGACATGCTATTTTATTTACAGTAAGTTACCAATATATTTAGATGGTGCCCGTTGCCATAAATCCTGGACTACTGACTAACCTCTAGGGATTAGTCCATCATTGGAAAGATATTAAGCCATGCATAAGTGTAAACTGGAAAAGACATGGCCACACAGAGAATTTCCTCTAGGGAGTCAGCAAAAACCAGTGATAAGAAGGGGAGAGCTGAGCTGAGATGACTGATGCAGTGTCAGGTCTGCCCTTAGCACTAACTCACGTCCTCCAGCGAGGTTAATTCCGTTACCGCGTGGTGGACAGAAAGAAAGCTGGTGGTGGTGGGCTTCGCCCCCTTGGTATTGAGTCCTGCCTCGGCTGCTTACTAGGTTTGTGGTCTCAGGTAAGTCGCTAAAGCAGCCTGCTTATCTCAAAGCAAATAACAGCTAGTGACATGATTGTTATGAAGATTAAACAGTGCACTTCGATGTGCTCTGGAGAGGAAAACATCTAAATATGTATTATCACCACTGTCATCATTATCATAACTACGACTGCAGTAGGGGAAGGTGGTTTCCCCGCCCTTGTCTTCATGCTTCTGCCCGTTTACCTGCAGCGTGGCCTGGACGCTTCCTGGTGACACGTCCTTCTCCAAGGAAGGGCTGCTCACGGCGGTGACACTCGGAGGTCACCATCACTTGCACTGATGCATAGTGTGTACCTCATTTGGGACACTGCTGGCTTCATCATATATTCATTCTCTCCCTACACACCTTTTCTTTAATGTCTGAGATTGAAGTTTAGTTGATTTACAATGTTGTGTTCATTTCTGCTATAAGTCAAGTATAGCAGTTATACATACATTCTTTCTCACATCCTTTTCCACTATGGCTTATCACGGGATATTGAACATATAGTAGGATCTTCTTTGTTTTTTTTTCTTTTAAGGGCTGCACCTGCAGCATATGTAAGTTCCTGGGCTAGGGGTCAAATTAGAGATGCAGCTGCTGGCCTATGCCAGAGCCACTACAATGCCAGATCCAAGCCGCATCTGTGACCTACACCGCAGTTTGTGGCAACGCCAGATCCTTAATCCACTGAGTGAGGCCAGGGATCAAACCTGTGTCCTCAGGGACGTGATGTCCAGGTCTTAACTTGCTGAGCCACAGCAGGAACTCCAGGACCTTGTTGTTTATCCATCGTATATATACAAGTTTGCATCTGTTAAACCCAAACTCCCACTCCATTTCTCCTCCACCTCCCCTTCCCCCTTGGCAACCACAGTTCTACAGATGCTCTCCATTTGTTAGTGCCCTCATTTACATTTTTTTTTGTGGGGGAGGAGGTCTCTGTGCTGGATTATGTCTGTGTGGCCTTCAGCCTGGACTGCCGACTCCAATCCAGCTCAGCCAGTGAGCGCTCTGTCGGGGGCACTGGGAGAGAACAGTGAAGCGTGTTTGGGCTTCCATCCTTCCCTTGCTCCTTGGGTGCTCTTAAGAGGGGTCCCCCGTGGGGCACTGCACACAATCAAACCTCGTGGGAGGGGGGCCGAGTGACAGAGTTGGGACAGACCCAGTTCTCTAGCAATAAGACCATCCTGGCCATCAAACCCTCACCTCTGACCTCTGAGAATGACCTGTCTCTAGCGTGGGTTAGTCATTCCCACTGCTCAGCACACAGAGTAAGAGTTCAATAAATACCTGTTACGTCTATCATTCTTACCACGGGCTCTGCCCCTGCAGAAGGCAGCCACGTGGAAGCCTGTGAAGTGGGGTAAGGCTGCACCCAGGTCGCCATCTCCACATTTTTTTTTTTGTCTTTTAAGGGTCACACCTGCGGCATATGGAAGTTCCCAGGCTAGGGGTCAAATCGACGCTGCAGCTGCCAGCTTACGCCACAGCCACTGTAACGCCAGTTCCGAGCTGTGTCTGCAAATTATACCACAGGTCATGGCAACGCCTGATCCTTAACCCACCGAGCAAGGACAGGGATTGAACCTGCATCTTCGTGGGTACTATCGGATTTGTTTGTGCTGAGCCGACAGGGACTTGCCATCTCCACATTTTTGCTGACACCTTGCCCTCCACCTCCAGCTCCTCCGGGCCCCGAGCCTGGGGCCTGGCTCTGTGCTTCTCATCTCCTCTCTAGATCCAGCCCCTGTCTTTGCTCCCCCAGCTTGCCTGTGCTCCTCACATTCTGCCTGTACTCCTCACGGTGCCATCTCCCCAGGCTTCCTGGCAGGGTGGATGAAAGAAACCCTGCTGGGTGTTCAAGGCCTCCTGGACCTGCGCAGGAAAGAACAGGAGAGCCGCTGGCCAGCGGGGGGTTCTGTGAAGCACAGACACCTGGAGGGCGTGGGCCAAGGACCGCTGGCCTCTTCGTGTACTCTTCATGCAATGAGTGCCTGTCGCGTGGCCGTGCCGCTCACTGGGAATCAGAGGTGGGCAAGACAGACATGATTCTTATCTTTGTGGAACTTCAATCCAACAGGCGAGAGGGTACGCACATCCTCAAACAAGGGAATAAAACCCCGGGGTGTGGCGAGCGCTATCCAGGCACAGCGGGTGCTGACACTGAGGCGAGGGGCCGGCCTGGAGGCCATTGCAGACGTGATGCCAGGGAAGCCCTCTCTGATGGCCTGAATTCCACTTTCAGCATGAACCTTCTTTCTCATCCCTTGCACCTTTGGAAAGACTTCCACCAGCTCATCTAACATTTTGTGAGTTTTCTAGTAACAAAAGGGAAAAAAAATATCACCAGGTGGTGAGCTAGAGAAACCTCCAAGAGCACTCCTGGCTCCAGTCGAATTTCCCTTTGTTTGCCCTCTGACACCTTTTACTTGATTGCCTTCAGGCCTGGATTAGTTTTTCCTGCCCCCCACCCCACCCCGCCCAAGCTCATTTGCATGGTTATTCTCTGTACCGGGCAGATCCATGAAGACAGCAGGCCAGCCTGAATTCACAAGCAGAGTCACATCCATCAAGTGGCCCCAGCCCCATCTCCTCGCTGTGGAAGAATGGAGGGTAATGAGAAACCCTGGCCCAGCCTGAAAGCGTGACTCACCAGGGTTGCCCTGTGGTCAAGCTGATGGGTAAACCACTCCATCATCCTTATGTTCTCCTTGTCAAACACTTGTGGGATTCCATTTTGGGCCTGAGACATGTAATTATGGTTCCCATTGTTTCCAGAGCCAGAATTAAGCCTCAGATTATATAATTAATTGTGAGTGAGGTGGAGTGCCTTCTTTCATTTTACACTCTCGTCTACGATGTTCACACAAACCCTCGCCTCATTCAAGTAAAACCATATACTGCTGAACCACATGCATCAATAAAATACATTAATATTGTCATATTTACTGTTGTTCTGAGTGGGTAACTGGAAGGCTTACTTAAAACTGGGCTAAAATACATTATGGGAATCTGCCTTTTTCCTCTGTATTTGTTGACATCACAAACAATTCTTTTAGTCACCAGGAGTGTTTGTTCATTAATTCATCTATTCATCCATTCAGTCAATCAACAAATATTATTTTATGTCCATTATGTGACAGGAATTTTCAAAGTGCAAGGTGAAAAGGCATGGGCTCTGAACTAAAAATCGAGTTGACGTATGTTCCAGCAATCCCACTTCTGGGCATACAACCAGACAAAACTGTAACTCAGAAAGATTCATGCACCTCTGTGTTCCTAGCAGCGCTATTCACAACAGCCAAGACAAGAAAACAAACAAAATCTCCATCAACAGATGAGTGAATTAAGAAGATGTGGTAATATATGTAATGGAATATTACTCAGTCATTAAAAAGAATAAAATAATGAATTTGCAGCAACATGGATAGACCTAGAGTTTATCATGGTGAGTAAGGTAAGCCAGACAGATGACGACAAATTCCATATGACATCACTTATATGTGGAATCTAAAATAGGACACAAATGAACTTATCTACGAAACAGAAACAGACTCACAGACACAGAGAATAGACTTGTGGTTGCCAAGGGAGTGGGGAGAAAAGAAGGAATGGGAATTTGGGGTTAACAGATGAAAATAATATATACAGAATGATTAAACAACAAGGTCTGATTGTCTAGCAGTGGGAACTATACTCAATATCCTGTGATAAACCAAAATTGTATATCTATATGCAATTTATACATATACATATATATATGTATATATATATATATGAATCACTTTGCTGTGCAGCAGAAATTAATACAACATTGTAAATCAACTATACTTCGTTTACAAAAAAAAAACACCTTGAAAGGTCATGGTCTCTGGCCTCAAAACTGCCTGGCTGTTGTATGTGAGTCAGCTGGGCTGGCTCCTAAAGTCATATGTGCCTGCACGACTCACCCCAGACTCATCCGAGATTATGAATTCCCAGGTCAGAGTAAGGCCCTGGCATGTGGATTTTGAATAAAAAAACCTCCCATGATAATTCTGATCACACTCTTGGTTATAAACCTTGGGTCTAGTGATCCTCCCAGAACTCTGATCCTGTTTTTTTTTTTCCTCCTATTTTTGGCCACCCCACAGCATATGGAATTCCTGAACCAGGAATCAGATCCAAGCTGCAGTGACAACCTAAGCTGCAGCTGCAGCAATGCCGGATCCTTAACCCACTGTGCCAGGCCAGGGATTTAACCCATGTCCCAGTGCTCCCAAGACGTTGCTGATTGCTTTGCGCCACAGTGGGAGCTCCCTCTGTTCCTTTTTGGGGGGGAAGTAGGGCCATGAGCCCCTCTCTGCCCAAGCTGATAGGAGCTGACCGAAACCAGCGGTCATCCGGACTCAGAGCTTCCTGCTTGCTCTGAAGGCCTGCTCCCAGGCGCAGGGTCAGGCCTACGCCGGCCACCTGTTCTCACGGCGACCCTGGCTGGGGCCATCTCTGCTGTGGTTTGCCCTCAGGCTGGTTGGGGTCCCTCTGTGCTGAATTTTCTTGGTCCCTTGCTCTGAAGCCCCAGCTCCTGGGGTTGGTCCTGCAGTCAAACCATGTGACGGTCCATCCCCCTCCTCAGGGATGTGGGGGCCAGGGCACCCAGGTCATAGGTGCCAGATCCTGGAGACTGGCTGAGTATTACTTTTCTGTGGGCTGAAGCGTTGCCAAAGCGGTCTGAAAAGTGACCTTTAGGAACGTGTCACATCCGTGGGGAGGAGATGGGCAAGAGGGACTTGGCCACGCAGAGAAGCCACCTGGAGGACAACTGGGCTCTGACAACAGGGTGGGGGCGGGGCAACTTCTTTTTACCCAGCGGTGTGGGAGGGCGGGACAGGGTGGATGAAAGCCTGGGCAGAAAGCAGACCTTGGAAGGGACAGGGCCCCACCTGGCCCTGCCCCACCCGGTCCAGCCCCACCACCTGCTCTGTGGGTCCGCTGCTCCCCCGCTGGCCCCTCTCCCAGCCCCAGGCACAGCCCTCCTGCTCTGCCCAGACCTGGAGTAAGTGTGACCAAGCTCTGCGGTCTAAACACCCTCAGCAGCACCCCCGGAATATCATTTTTGAGTGAATGGCAATGGTTTGTCTCATACAAGGCCTTTGCCAGCTTGTGAATTCCATTTTTTTTTTTTTTCATTTCTATTGTCACCTCTGATTACTCTGGATATGACATTCTGCCTGAATATGGCTGATACTGGGGACGAGTCAGAGAGGGCATATTTGATGTTTTATGTTTGCGCCTGTAACGGTGGCCTAACCAACCCGGCTTTAGGTGCCATGAGCCTCCTGAACTGACAGAGTCAATTCAGCAAGTGTTAACTTAAAACTACTAAGCTGAATAAGTGCACATAAAACCAGAATTAACTGGCATATGTTTTCTAAAGATGGCAATTTGCTGGCTCTTGAAATTTTTTTTTTTTGTCTTTTTAGGGCTATACCTGTGGCATATGGAGGTTCCCAGGCTAAGGGCTGAATCAGAGCTGCAGCTTCCAGCCCACGCCAGGATCCGAACCACATCTGCGACCTACACCACAGCTCATGGCAATGCCGGATCCTTAACCCACTGAGCGAAGCCAGGGATCAATCTTGTATCCTTATGGATACGAATGAGTCCGTTACTGCGGCGCCACAGCGGGAACTCCCTGGTTCCTGACATTTAATCATCACAACATTTTGTAGCCTGTCACCTGTTGGTTCACCCGCTCGGCTTTCGCTGAGCACCTGTTACGTGGGGTGACCTGTGAGGCCTCTCAAGCTGGCCTCAAACCACGCCCCCGCCTCACTCTACACACCGTTTCCCGCTCCCCTCACACACAGACCACCGGGCACACACGTGGTACAAACAGACACGGTCCCTGTTCCTCAACTTGCCCCTCAGGTGAGGGTGACAGCCATTCATCAGTGATTCCAAGGTCGGGGAGGGTGTGCCTGCGTGGCAGGGGGACAGACGGCAGGCTAGAGAGGCAGCTCTCCGCCTAAGCGTGACCCAAGGGCTCTGTGAGTGGCTGTCCTGCATGTGACATTCCTGCCACTCTGCCTCCTCAGGGTGACCACAGAATCACATGTCCTTGGCCGCCATCAGTCTGTCCAGCTTGCTGCTCAGTTGGAAGAGAAAGCTCAGACCTTTGATCTTGGGAGACGGGGGGGGGGGGGGGGGAGCGGGTTTATTTCTCTTCCTTTTGACGTTGAAACAAACCACATTTAACTGCTGCCTGGCTCTCTGCTCAGGTGTCTCCTCCCTGGCGTGGCCCCTGCCGGAGACAGCGCCCTGAGCCCTAGAAAGGTCTGCAGCCTGCCCAGGGCTAAAAATAGGTGAGCAAAGAAGCAGGGATCAATGCTCGCCGCGGGGGCCCCAGGAAAGCCGGCTGTATCAAGTTCAGGCTTCCTCCTGGCCAAGCCACAGGGTCGTGAGAGTCTTCCCATCTTGGTTTCTGGAGCTGGGAGAGAAGGGGAGGAGGTGGAGAAGCAGGATATGGTGCAGGGCCGTGTGCTGCCTGGGGGCCAGCACTGCAGCAAAAAGCCTCCTTCGGACTCTGAACGATGCTAACCGGTTTAAAAAAATCAGGAGTGCCACACACACAGCCCCCAGATAGCTCTTTGATTTAGACTCTCCTTCAGTGGAAACAGGGATTTAGGCAGCCAGCTCTTAGTTTTGGCGGTCTCCTGAGTACCGACAGCCATCAGCAAACCGGGGCAAAACACAACAGGTACCCTGATAAAGCCCCATGCATCCCAGGGTTTCTCCGTGAGTGACGGAGAAAACCCAGAGCAGCAACTTCTTAGTGGTGATTTGCAAAGAACCCGGCCAAACCCAGCATGCGACCATCACCCCCCTCCCTCTGCCCTTCCAGCAGCCCAGCCCACCCGCTGACAGGGGGCACCGTTCCTTTCAGCGGACAGGGTTCCCAGGGACTGGAACTGTAGTAGGTGTCAGTCCTGATCCAATGTGTCCAAGGACAGGAGAGCCACTTCTTCTGGCTTCTGAATTCTTTCCAGAAGAAAAGAAGCCAAAAGCCACTCATAGGAAGATACAGCAACACAGCCCCGCCCCCCCCCCCCCCCCCGTAGCCCCGAGGAACCACTTCAGGGGGCTTCCATTAGCAGGTGGATGAGCTATTATCCTCCGAGTGTCTTAAACACGAGATGCCTGGAGCACATTTCGGGTGAGTCACACTGAGCGGATGAGTTTTTTTAGACTCAGACAAGGATCGTTACCAAAATACCTAATGCTGCACTCTATCATCATCTTAGGACGCGTACATTTAGAAATACTGAAAGCCACTACTTTTTTGCTTTTTGTTTATTTTTATTTTTGATTTACCTTATACAACGCACTTTATTCTCCAGCTGCTTTACTGCGATGTAATTGGCAAGGCTCTACCCTTTAAATAACCAGAGGAGGAGATCTTCTCAAATACTTTGTTCTCCCACTCTTAATTTTTTTTAATTTTTTTGGCTTTTTGTGTTTTCAGGGCTGCACCTGCAGCATATGGAGGTTCCCAGGCTAGGGGTCTAATCAGAGCTGTTGCTGACAGCCTTCGCCACGGCCACAGCAACGCAGGATCCGAGCCGCATCTGCAACCTACACCACAGCTCACGGCAACGCCAGATCATTAACCCACTGAGTGATGCCAGGGATCGAGCCCGCAACCTCATGGTTCCTAGTCGGATTCGTTTCCGCTGCGTCACGATGGGAACTCCATGTTCTCCCACTCTTTTGTGACCCAGAAAAGAATCTTCCGCGTACGTGCTGTAGGATAGGACTGATGGGAAAGGATGGGACAGGGAATTCATACTTCCTGAGCGACCCACTGGACCCCAGGCTGATGAGGAGCCAGTGAAGCAGGATTCTCACATGGGCGGGGCTCCTCCCTTAGACTAGCCGGGGAAGCCTGGAGCCAGCACAGCCTGTGGTTAAGGCTGGAGCCTGGAGTCACCCGGCTGAGGTTCGTGGAGGAACGGAGTTACCCACGGCCTGGGTTTGTACGGACTTAATGAGAGTCCAGCAGAGTCAGTCCAGCTCCTTCTCCAGTTACACTGCTTCCAACCCATGGATCTGGAACCACCTTAGGTTAACTAAATGCTGACTCATCTGCAGAGAGAGGGCTGGCACAACCGTAACCGCTGCACAAGACCTGTGGCTGTGCTGACGCACATCTGGCACAGAAAAGGCACAGAGTGGCTGATTAGTTTGCTTTCTGCTGGCACAGAAAGTGGTCACTTAAGTCTATGCTCTCTTAGCACTTCGGCACCCACAGGGTTAAAGCTTCCCAGATTAGGGGGAAAAAAACAACAACAACTGCCCTCATAGGGGGTCTTGAACCCGCTGTGTGGATCAGGTGATTAATCGATTGATTCTTCTCCCTTTTCTTTCAAAGAGATTTTCTGATAGTTATTCAGTTTAATTCTAAAGATATGAAGTGTCATGTTATTGCTGATAGGCATTTTGAAGCAAGGGGCTTTGCTTCAAAAACATTTTTATTCACTTCTCCTTTTTTTATCTTTTTATTTTTGGCCGTGCCCAGGGCATGTGGAAGTTCCTGGGCCAGGAATCGAATGCCAGCCGAAGCAGCGACAATGCCAGATCCTTAACCCACTGAGCCACCTGTGAACTCCTTAAAAGCATTTTTAGGACCGCTGAAGATCACCAAAGAGTGAAAGAGCAGGGGACACCCATCAAGAGGTGTGTGTCCCTCTCAGGTCGTGGGGAGGTCAGATGACCTGTTTAAAACTGCCCAACAAATCAGTGACAGGCAGGCAGACTGGACTGCTACCGGCCCGGCGCTCACACCGAGGGAAGATGCAGGAGCTGGGCATCCTCTGCCCATGTGTCTTTAATTAGAAACAGAGGAAGTCAGGACTTTTTAGCCACTGGAGAAAAACAGTGAAACTTGCCTAGCTAAACCTGAAAATCCCCATCATCCAGGTCCATGGGACTGAGCTTCTGGAAGGCCGGCCCGGTGGTAAACGTTTGCCACGTGGCTGTCCAGCTGAAGGCGCCGCAGAGAATGCAAGTCATGGGATGGACAGTCCTAGGCGGCCAGAGGAGGAGTGGGGAGCAGGACCCTGCCCTGGCCGTCTCCCCGGCAGCCTCCGGGACAGTGGGGCAGCCACGGTCCCTTTGCTTCTTCTTCCTGAGGAGAAAACTTTACTGGAGTGTATTTCTTTCTGATCTAGATGCAAAACCAAAAACCTGAGTCACAACATTCTCCGTCCAGTGGAAACGTTCTGAGACCTCAGAAAGGCTCATTCCCCGGAGACCGTCTTCCTGACTTGTAATTTGGGCAGTTCTCACCCGTTTTAGAAAGGATCAGGGTGGTCCAGTTTCCTCTGGGAACTCTGGAGGTTGCATGGTTTCGGTTTCCGGAGTTTTCTGCTGGCCTCGACGTTCCAGGGAAACCGAACTTGCAGAGGAAGTGAACGCCAGCCGCTGGGCTGCAGGAGGTGGTTTCACGCCGTGGAAAGGAAAACCTAATTAGGACCTCTTCCCCCTTTCTTGATACCAGGTAGCTGGCCTGAGCACGGCTTGGGCAGAGAAGGAGCCTTTGAAAGTTTGCTCACTAGTATACTGCGTAAGAAAGATGCTTGACTTAAAATTTCAAACCATCAGTTAATGATGTATACATTTCTTATAAGCGCCATTAGCTCTCCTGCCACCTCTCTGGGGTGTCAGAGCCGCTAAGCATCAAGCATCGCCCTCCCTAAGGGCCCTGGTCAGCAGGGACTGGGGTAGCTCGAGTCTCTGGTTGCTGCATGCTTTCAAGCAGCCGTCTAATTTGAAGTCTGCAAACAAGGTTTTCTCCCTTCGGAAAGATGATCCCGTACAATTTGGTTGAGGAGTGCTGCACATTTCACAGCGAGTGAGCGGATGGGGGCCATCCAAAAGGGATGGAAATTGCTCAAATGAACAATTTGCATTTCCTCTCCTCCTGGGGAGAAAATAAATGCAAAAACATCTGTTGCAAAAGTTAAAGCCTAAGCTCCAGTTCCTCCAACTTTCTCGGTCCTTGTTTTGAATAGCAGAGCACTAACAAAAGGCAAGGGTTTGTTTTGTTTTGTTTTGTTTTAATGCACACAGAGAGTCTGACATCCAACAAATGGTTTGTCACCAGTGTGGAGGCTAAGAATATGAAAGTGAGAACAGACCAATTAGCTCGTGGTCAAGTTGAAGGAGGGTCCCTGTGACAATGGACCTGACTGAGGAGTGTCAGTTGACGGATACCCAAGGTGGTCCTCTAGCCAGAGGACCCATTATCCTGCCCTCTGTAAAAACAGACATCAAAATGCACAACTCATCTCACTAAATAACAGAAATCTTTTCCCACATTTCTGGCCCTATCAAATAATTCTTCTTCTAAAGGCAGGACCTTCCTTCCTACTCCCCTTCCTTCCTTCCTTCCCTCCTTCCTTCCTTCCTTCCTTCCCTCCCTTCCTCCTTTTTAGGGCTGCACCCACAGCCTATGGAGGTTCCCAGGTTAGGGGTCAAATCAGAGCTTCAGCTGCCGATGTACACCACAGCCACGTGGGATCCAAGCCTTGTCTATGACCTACACCATAGCTCATGGCAACGCCTGATCCTTAACCCACTGAATGAGGCCAGGGATCGAACCCACATCATCACTGAGACTGTATCGGGTTCTTAACCTGCTGAGCCACAATGGGAACTCCAGTTGTACGTTTCTTGAAGCCCAGTAAGCAGAAAACCATTAAGAGACGCAGGTGGAGAGCCACCTCCCTGAAGTCATGAGACTCAGCCATCGCTGTCTGTTCTGTGGGAGCCCGGGGAGCCTGCATGGGTATCGCATGGGAACTTCTCTTCCCCAGCCGCACAGCCACGTGGCAAGATCAGGTCCAGAGCCCTGGATCCAATTAGGGCAGGTATCTTATCACCTGCCAAACACAAGTTGGTTTTCTTCGTTCCCTTCAGTTGCTTTTGCTCATTTCATCGAGTTTGGCATCAAGGCCAATCAGAAGAGAATAAGAATCAAGTCCAGGAATGTGTGGGCTAAACAGATAAAAGCTATTGCTCAACAGATCCCGGTGGAGCTCTTTCTGGCAGGGGCCACTTTCCAGCATTAAAGCCACTTGGAACTTATCTATAGGATGCTTTGACCTTTTAGCTGATAGAGCTGCTTCAGTCTGATTTGCAAAAGTACCCAAAGTTTTTCAGTCATGACCTTGGCCTGGCTCCTCTTTTTTTCTCTTCTTCTGTCTCCGAAACTAGACTATTCTCTGAGTGTAGTTTGGTTCCATTGACCAAGGATGTTTGAAGCCAGAGCTGGGTTCAGCTTTGTCTCTCGTTCCAGTCTCATTGCCCCTCCAGGATGAAGGAATTCTGTGCAAAGATCTTATCACTGTTGATCTTGGCACATTCTCTTGGCTGCATGTGTGGGCCCCAGATGGGCCTCCAGTATGGCCAGCTGGCTGGATGTCACCAGGGAACCCCTCTCATCACAGAGGGTCACTTCCTTTCTCAGGCTGTAGCCACAGGAGCTGTGTTGACTGGGGCTGGGAAAGTAGGCCAAGCCAGACCCGGCTGGAGAGGGAAATCAGGCAGAGGGCATTTGGAGGTGTCTGCGATCCACAGAGAGACACTTCATTTCTGTTGAGAGTGACTTTGGAATGATCTCCTTTTGTCTTCAATTACTGAAGGTCAAGTACTGTAGTCTAAACCACGTAATTCACAGGGATCAACTAGCATCCAAATTTCTTTTCTAGGAATCAGCATATTTCTATCTTGTGATCTCGTCATCAAATATTGCCAAGTATGTGTGCCCACGGTGTGGATACAGTGGCACCAAAGCTGGGTTGCCATCTGCATGAAGACATGTTCCTCATATGTCCTCCTCTGCCAGTTTGCTGCCTGAAACCCTCAAACAAAAACTGAAATCCTGAATTCCACCATCTGAGCCAAGGACTCTGCCAACTATAGAAGATGCTCGTTGAAAATGTCCCATGAAGGTTTTTTTTCCCCTTTTTCAGTTGCACCCATGGCATAGGGAAGTTCCTGGGCCGGGGATTGAATCCAAGCCGCTGCTGCGACCTATGCCGCAGCTGCAGCAGTGGGAGACCCTTAACCCACTGTGCCGGGCTGGGGATCAAACCAGCAACTCCACAGAGACAAGCTGGATCTTTAATCTGCTGTGCCGCAGCGGGAACTCCAGTCTCCAGTCTGGGAAGATTTTGATGATGTAGATTCTCTCTCTCTTTTTTTTTTTTTTGGCTGTGGCAGGTGGAAGTTCCAGGGCCAGGGATCCAACCCACACCACCGCAGTGACAAGGCTGGATCCTTTAACCACTAGGTCACGGGGGAACCCTGATGATATACAGATTCATGCCTGAGGTTAAACTCTGTAGGTAGCTGGCGGTGGGGAGAGGGAGGGTGGTCAAGAGCAGGAGGTCCTTGGGTCCTTGAAAAAGGAAGAGGGTATCTGGAAGGCGACCAAAAGGGACATGCAGGGCCAGGAAGAAAGTGTCACCCATGTGGCACCCTACCTGCTCTCTCAGTTGATGATCCTCTCGTCATTAGCATCGCAGGCCTGCAGGCCCTTGTGGATGGGAAGCTGCCTCTGTCCACACCAAGGCCAACAGCACATAAAGCTGGGCCTGGGTTCAGTTCACCCTGAACTGCACTGATCACCCCGCCCCCCAGCAGAATCGGAAGTAGCCGACTCCATCGTGAGATCCATTCACCTGGTTATAGACACAGGGATGCAGATGTGGGTTTCCAAACCTTTGATCATGATGTCCCTTCAAGGGCAGGGATCCACAGGCCCATGGCCAACCTGGGTCTCCAAACTGGGAAACTGATATTAAACCAGTATCTGCTCTTGATCCAACCACCTGGCCCTTTCCATCAGGTCCTCCAAAAGGCCAAAATAACCTTTCACACAGTCCAGGAAGAGGATTTTGTCAGAAAGAGGGCTGCAAGCAGACCAAACTAACTCTCCCCTTGTCCCCTCCCTGCTCTCTGCCTCACTTAGCTAGGCAAGCTCCTCCGCCAGTCTCCTTCCTCACGGCAGCGCTGGTAGGAAGGAAACAAAGGACCTACATAACCTTTTCTCACAATCACATCTTAACCCTTTTGCTAAAAAGTACTGGCAGGGCTCAAGGTGTGTAAGTGCAATGGAAACTCAACCACCGAAATGACTGCAGATGCCCTTAGTCTGGTCAGAGAGACTCGGATCCCAGCTTATTGACTCTCATCTTGAAAAAAACTACAGGAGTTGCTAAAAACCCTGAAATGACCAGTTATGTTTAAAATACTGTGCCTGGAGTTCCCACTGTGGTGAAGCAGAAATGAATCTGACTAGAATCTATGAGGATGAAGGTTTGAACCCTGGCCTAGCTCAATGGGTCAGGGATGCAGTGTTGCCGTGAGCTGTGGTATAGGTCGCAGATGCAGCTTGGATCTGGCATTGCTGTGGCTGTGGTGGAGGCCAGCAGCTGTAGCTACAATTTGACCCTTAGCCTGGGAACTCCCATGTGCTGTGGGTACAGCCCTAAAAAGCAAAGTAAGTAAGTAAGTAAGTAAGTAAGTAAGTAAATAAATAATATTGCACTTATTCTATTTAAAATAGCCAAGCCATGGGTACAGCCCTAAAAAGCAAAATAAACAAAATGAAATAAAATATTGTACTTATTCTATTTAAAATAGCCAAGACCTGAAAGCATGAATGTCCATCGACAGAGGAATGGATAAAGAAGATGTGGTACATGTATGCAATGGAATATTACTCAGCCACAAAAAAGAATGAAACAATGCTATTTGCAGCAACAAGACTGGACGTGGAGATTACCATACTAATCAGACAAATACCATACGATATCATTTACATGTGGAATCTAAAATAGGACAGAAATCAACATATCTATGAAATAGAAACAGACTCACAGACATAGAGAACAAATCTGTGGTTGCCAAATGGGGTGGGGGGTGGGGGAGGGACAGACTGGGACTCTGAGATTAGCAGATGCAAACTATTATATATAGGCTGCATAAACAACAAGGTCCTACTGTACATAGCACAAGCAACTATATTCAATATCATGTGATAAACCAGAATGGAAAAGAATTTTTAAAAGCATGTGTGTATATATATATGTATAACTGAATTACTGTATAGCAGAAATTAACAGCATTTTGTAAATTTATATACTTCAATAAATTTTAAAGAAAATACTGTGTCTATGAATATAATGAACAATATTTAGTTTCACTATCAACATTTGTTCCAGCATAATTAAAGCCACTTCATGCCCTGAAAAAAATTGACAATCTTATATTCATATTTATGGTCTGCGTTCCAGAGTGTCTTTTAATTCTTTACCATTTCATCTTTTTAAAAAATCACTTAATGTACGAAAAGATCACTCACTTGACTGGAATCAGGTTTGAAATCACACCGAATATATTTCCTAGCGCTTTCCCATCGATTGCCTCGGAAATAAACAACGCCAAGAGGTATCATCCTATTTATATTTCCAAGTCAGGAATATTTCTCTTATTGCTCTGCCTCTGAAATAAATTCCCAAGAAAGTGTGTGTAAAGTATCCAAATAGCATTTTCAATATCCGCCAAACCTTGACGTGCACCTCTCAGCAAGAAAGCGTGTAACCAGTGAGTAAACTGCCTCTTTGTCAAACATAAATGCGGCAAATTCTAAGGTGGCTCCTTTTCAACTAAATTGTCTCAGCACGCGGAGCAGCAGGGAGAGGGTCTGCCATAGGACACAGGTGAGAACCCAATCTTTAGATGATTTTTCCAGGAGGGTATTTATATTAAGTTCCGGGGAGAAACAATGAGATATTCGTGGAGAAAAGGCACATTTTCTTTCAGAATCACCTGCTCCATTTAAATGCATTCTAGCCCTTCAGAACGTGTGTCCCCGACGGGGCCGCTGGGCGCACGGGGCTCTTCTTGCCCAAGTCCAGGGCAGGTAATGAATTCTGTAACCCCACTGGTTGCTCCGGATTTCCACAAAGCCTGACCTCCCCTAGATGCACCCCGCCCCCAGGGTCGCACATGCTTTTCAAGAGACACGATTTTGTCTTGTCTGGAGCACAATGTAACTAGAAAACCATCTGGCCCCCCCCACGCAGCTGCCATGGTCACTTGGCACAGCCTCCGCCTGCCTCTGGCCGGGCTGTTTCTACTCTGCCTTGGCTGCCCTTGGAGACGGCAAGAGGCTCGGGGACGCTGGGCGCCCCTTGCTTGAGCCCAGGCTTAGCCAGATGCAGGAAACCTTGGGGTGGGGGTAACACTGGCACCGCCCCGAGCCCTCTGCAGCCTGTGCTCTGTGCCTTGGGCACAAGGGAGGCGGGGCCGCCAGGTCCCAGACGCCCAACCCCTGTGGGGACACATCCAACCCCCAACCCGCTCCTTACGCCGCTGGCCTTCTCTCCCTAAGTCCCAGACCCCATCTGTAACCCGTTCTCATTCCATTCATTGTGCTTTGCACCCAGAACGCAGCGCCCTATCAAGCTGGTCTTCTCATTTCTGCTCCTAGTACCCTAATTCCAGCCTCTCAGCCAAACCCTGTAACAGCCTCTCCACACTCAGTTCTACCTCCTCGCATTTAGTATTACCCTGGAGCCAGAATTCTTTTCCAAACACATACCTTAGGCAACGTCGCAATGTCACCTTCCTGCTCACAGACCTCCAGTGACTTCTCAGGGCCTGGAGTCTCCTTAGCTGGGTGCTCTGGCCCTCTGCCTGTGTTGTAAAATAAAGTTTTATTAGCACGCAGTCACACCCATTCATTTACATATTGTTTCTAGCTGCTTCCGCACTAGGACCACAGAGCTAAGTCCTTGTGACAGAGACCACAGGGCTTGAAAAGCCTAAAATAAAATGTCCCTTTTTAGAAAGCATTTGCTGACCCTCTGCTCTAAATGCAGGTCCCAAAAGTCCTTGCCAGTTTCGTGTCTTCTCCTGCCTTTAGTGTCTTGACTGACACTAGTCTACTCTCAGCTGGGGGTGATTTACGCCTCCGGGCCATCCCACGTGACCGCGACTCCCAAATGCTTTCCTGGCTCCCCCTGCAACGTGATCTCTCGCTGCTTTGGACCCATCACAATTTCCTTATGGCATTTGCATGTTCTGACTTTTGTTGTAAACATTAATAATGTGTGTCTCTTGCCGCTTCCCCGCCCACCCAGAGCCTCAAGCTCCCTGAGGGCAGGTGGCAATCATCTCAAGCTCCTAGCCCAGCACCCCCCCCCCACTGTCATTCAATACTTAGTCTTAAACACTGGGGAGTCTTTTCTTGTAGTAGCTTCCAGAATAAATAATGGGCATTCTCCAAAATGCCCGTGGGCATTGCAATAACATCCAATACAAGCGGAAGTTGGAGTGAAAAGAAGCAGTGGTCTTAACCGATTTGGCTTAAACTATCTTACTTTTGCCATTAAAAAAATTTTTTTTTAAAGATCACATTGTAAGGGCGCTTCCCAGGGCCTTAGAAGGAACGAGCGCAAGCCAGGGCCTCAGAGCTCAGCCTCGTGGGCTTCGCGGCAATTTACCTCCGTATCTAGGAGTCACTCAAGTGTGAAGGCTTTAATGGGACAGCGGAGGAGAGAGAAGAGAGAGTCCGGCGGGGAGGTACGTGCTGCATGTTAACCGGGGTTCCAGATTCACCCGGTACTCTAATGGCCCAGGCATCCCCCTGGCATAACAATAGCCTACTTCTACATTTTTTCTTTAATCTGGCTTTTAGAAGCCTTGCAGGTTCACCGTGGAAAACAATCTGGCAGCTTCTCAAAGAGGTAAGTGTGGACCCAGCAATTCCACTCCTGGGTATTTGCCCCAAAGGAATTGAAAGTATACACACCCATGCTCACAGCAGCATTACTCACAGCAGCCAAAAGGTGGAAGCAACCCAGTGTTCATCAGCAGATGAATGGACAAATGAAATGTATGTCTATGATGGAATAATATGCAGCTGTAAAAAGAAATGATGTTCTGAGGCATGTAGACCTTGAAAATAGCATGCTAAGTAAAATAAGACACAGAGGAGAGTTTGTGATTACACTTACATGAAATATTTAGAAAAGGCATATTTTTAGAGACAGAAAATAGATTAGAGGTCACCAAGGGCTATAGGAAGGGGGAAAGGGAAATTATTAATGTTTAGAGAGGTTCTGTTTGGGATGATGAGAAAGTTGGGAAATTAGCGATAACGGCTGTACCACATTTGAATGTAATTAGTGCCACTGAATTGTATTCTAAAGAATTGTTAAAATGGTAAATTTATGATACGTATATTTTGCCACAATAAAAATCCTGAAGGAAAGCAAGGTGATATCTGAGCATCAGAAACAAATTTGTTCATTATCTATAAAACAGAAACAGACTCAGAGATAGAGAATAGACTTGTGGCTGCCAAGGGGAGACAGGGAGAGAAGGATTGGGAGTTTGGGGTCAGCAGATGCAAGCTAGTATGAATGAATAAACAACAAGGTCCTACTGTATAGCACAGGGAACTATATTCGGTATCCTGAATGCATAAGAAATAATGGGAAAAAATACAAAAAGAATGTATATATACATATATATGAATAACTGAATCACTTTGCTATACAGTAGAAATTAACACAACATTGTAAATCAACTATACCTTCATAAGATTAAAAAAAAGAAATGAATTTGTTCAGATCAGGTTATTCATACATAAAAAATATCTGGCAGATGAAAACATTTATCTAAAAGGATTGCAATCTCTGGAATAAGAACTCGATGGAGCTCACATCTGTAGAACTCATATATAAAAAAATCTTGCAGGTCAATTACTAAGCCAATGAAACTGATACTAACCTGGTATACATTCACCAGCCCTCTCTCCACTTGTCAGCCCTCAACCATGGATGAATTCAATGGCAGTGAGCACACAGGTTTCAAGAGATGGTGTGGGTTGTGTATGCCAGTGTTGTCTTTGAAAAACAAAAAGCTTACCCGGTGGCAATTTGCCTGGGCTAATTTGTTTTAGGCCTTGAACTCCCTGAGGTCTGTTTAGTATGCCTTTGGCTATCTGTATAGACCCTGACAGCCGGCCAGAGGTGAGGGGCAAGCAGATAACTCACAGAGGTTTCACGGGAGCAGAAAAGCATTGATACAGGAGGAACATTAAGTGAGCAAGAGATGCACCTGCCACCTGGGCACTATGGGTCATCTCTCTAAATGTATTTGCCACCCTGCTCTCCCCCCCCCACCCCCCACCAGGTTCCAGTTACCCTCTTAGTTGCTTTCTCTAGGACACATTCAGAGCCTGTATTAGGAAGGGCAAATAATGCTTGATACTATAATATACTCCGAGATGGTTTAGCACAATAAGAATTTTCTTTGCCTTTTTTTAAGATTTTTTTCATTTTTTGAAGTTTTACTGATTTAAAATGCTGTATTAACTTCTGCTGTACAGCAAAGCAATTCAGTTACACATATTCACATATCGTTCTTTTTCAGATTCTTTTCCCATATAGGTTATCACAGAATATTGAGTGGAGTTTCCCTGTGCTCTACAGCAGGTCCCGTTGAGCGTCCATGCCATATACAATAGTGTGCATGTGCCAGTCCCAAACCCCCAATCCATCCCTCCCCCTACACACCTTTCCCCTTCGGTAAACATAAGTTTCTTTTCAAAGTCTATGAGTCTGTTTCTGTTTTGTAAATGTGTTCATTTGTATCCATTTTTTTTAGACTCCACATATAAGTGATATCATACGGTATTTATCTTTCTCTGACTCACTTCCCTCAGTATGATAACCTCTTACTCCATCCATGTTGCTGCAAATGGCATTATTTCATTCTTTTTTATGGCTAAGTAGTATTCCATTGCATATATGTACAATATCTTCTTTACCATTCCTCTGTTGATTGGCATTTAGGTTGCTTCCATGTCTTGGCATTTGTGAATAGTGCTGCTATGAACATAGGGGTGCATCTATCTTTTTGATTTATGGTTTTGTCCAGATATACGCTCAGGAATGGGATTGCTGGATCATATGGTAGTTCTATATTCAGTTTTCTGAGGAACCTCCATACTGTTCTCCATAGTGGTTGAACCAATTTACTTTCCCACCAACAGTGCAGGAGGGTTCCCTTTTCTCCACACCCTCTTCAGCATTTTATTACTAGCAGACTTTTTGATGATGGCCATTCTGACTGATATGAGGAGGTACCTCTTAGTAGTTTTGATTTGTATTCTCTAATAGTTAGCGATGTTGAACATATTTTCATGTGCTTTTTAGTCACTTGTCTGTGTTCTTCAGAGAAATGTCTATTTAGATCTGCCCATTTTTTGCTTGGGTTGTTTTTGTTTTTTGAGCTACAGGGTTGTTTGTATATTTTCGAGATTATCCTTTGTGAGTTTTTTCATTCCAGAACAATCTGAGGTGGCTGTAACTACCAGGCATGTGGACTTCTGTGCTCCTTCCGTCGTGTGGCTTCCTCATCCCCTAGGGCTTTGGAGCTGTCTGCTGGATCCTCTGCAGCTAACTAGGAGACAGGGGAGAGGGGTGGAAGAGGTGGGTTTTGTGGATGTGATGCTCATCACTTCTGCCTACATCCCATCAGCCAGGACTCAGTCACATGACCTCACCTGGCTGCATACGGGTCTCAGAGACAGGTTTGGGTAAGGACAGAACAGTGTTCCTGCCACAGGGGATTTGATGAGCCACACGATCAGTGTGCCTTCCCATCCCTTGTACTATTTTATCCTTACTCCATGAGAAGATGTGAATAGCCTTGCCTTCCAAGGGGAGGGAAAGGAGACACAGAAACCTCGAACTCAAGGCTCCAGCCTGGGTAAAGACTGTGACCAGAGGCTTCCCTTCCGGCTTCCTGGCTGGGTCAAAGCTACCTCCTCTCGTGACCCTCCTTGAGCTCCAGGGCAGACTAGGACAGCCTCTGCTCAGAGGGAGATGCACTCAGAACATCTGGGCTCCAGATGCTGCTGCTGGCTTCCGTGATGGCTCCGAGTGCAGGGGAAGATACTGGTCTTAAGCTTTAAAACCCTGCGAGGTCTGCTTTTTGTCTTTGAGAGCTCTTCTCTCCCCTCTGCATTCTTTGAGGGCTGGATTCAGTGGAGCCAGCTCCATCCAACAGCTGACAGGGGATTCTCAGTGGAGGACAGTTGGTTTTGGAACAATTCCTACTGTCAGTCCTGTAAAGCCTAAGCTTCCTGACCTATGGGGGCATGATGACAACCCCATCTGCTATTGCAGTTAGTCATCGGGGGGGCTTCACTGTAAAAAGTTGGTAGAAAGTTAAGCTGGGTGATACACAGAAAAGGATGTGTATGTTGGGCTGATTCTCCCACTCTCTGCCTTCTTTCCTGTGACTTTGTTCACTGGCCCGTAAAACAACCATGTTGCCAGAATATGAAGACACCACCAGCAAGAAATACCTTTTGCCTCCTCTCTGCATGGGTTTCCAACCATGCATCTGTCTCTATTTTATATCTCATGACAGCGACCCTAGAGATGAGGCTGGCCTCTACTGCATGACCCCTTAATTCATAATATGAATAGCAATGGGAAGAGTTGAGGAGACTCATAAATGGTCATTCATAATGGGATTTGGGGGAAAATGAACGTGCAGTGCCGGAGTTTCTGCTGTGGTGCTGTGGGTTAGGATCCAGCCTTGCTGCAGCTGAGGCACAGGTATGGCTTGGATTTGATCCCTGCCCCTGGAACTTCCATATACTGTGAGTGTGGCTCGAAAAAAAAAAAAAGAAAAAGAAAAACTTGAGAAAAGTAAATATTTGTTATATCAATATAGAATGGAAGAGCAGAGTGGTTCCAAAATATACTTGATGTAAGATTAGGGAGTATCACACGAGAGGGGTTTACTTTCTCACATAGCCAGATAACTTGGATGTTGAGATGTGGCAAGGCTGGCTAATTCAGTGACAAAAAACTATTATCTTTTTGCTCTGTGGGCCTCAGCCATGCTTCCTCATAGACACAAGATGGATGCTGTAGCTCCAGTCATCACATCTTCACAGAACTACAGCCAAAGGCTGCAATGTGTTTCCTCTTTACATCCGAGAGAAAAATATCTTTCTTAAAAAGAATATCCTCCCACCCCCCTGCCCCCCTGCCCCAGACTTTCACTTGTATCTCATTGGATACAAGGAGTTCCAATGAGAGTTCATTCTTAGCCTGAATGTAATCATTGGCAAAAGGGAATAGGATTACCCTAATTGGATAAGACCAGTGTTTCTAAAACTTCAGCATGAATCAGAATGTCCTGGGGGCGGGTGGCTTATTAAAATACAAACTGCTATGTTCCTCCACCAAAGTTTCTGATTCAGTATATTGAGGATGGGGGCCTAATAAAATTTGCATCTCTAGTAAATTGCCAGGTCATCATACTGTTGCTGGTCTCGGGATCATACTCTGGGGACTGTTGGTTTAGAAAGATCTTGATTCATTTTCTGGGGCTGGGGGCAACTGGGGGAAAACTTCAAGGCAGAAGAGAGCTTGTTAGACAGTCTCATCAACCACATTTTCCTGTTATTTTCCCTTGCATTTTCTGAATACATACCTAGACTCTGGCCTTTTTTCAGGACAACTGCAGATTAGATAGCTTTACTGAAATATTTTTTAATTAATTTGATTCCAACAAGTCTTTCCTCTCTGAAACTAACATAAAAATCTAAGCCCATCAGTGTGTACAGCTTAAATTACGTAGAGCTTAAATTATTTCTTTCCGTATCTACTACCTTTTTGACCTGCTCTGTGAAATGTTATCAGTCTTCATGTTTAGTCATCCAGTTTATTAGAGCCATCTTAAGATCCTCACAACCCTCCTTAGTTCTTTCAAACCTAAACACTTTTGAGTCATCAGCAAAATTTTTCACCCTTCATCCACTAGGCCATCCACGAACATATTGAGCTCAGTCACTGCAATGACCAGCTTGAACTTCAGGCACCAGCAGCATCTGAAACAATGTGCGACAGCCTTCAATCACTGTATCAGTTTCTTACATTAAAAAAAATTCATATTGGATTCCATTATTTCCTGTGCAGAGTTTGTAGCAGACATGTAGAAACAGATTTAAACACACTTGTATATAAAGAAACTCGTGCTTTGGAAAAGTCAGTGTAAATGGTTTAACATTTTGGAGACCATTTCGGATATCTGGAGGCACTAAATTTAGAGGTTTGTTTTGAAATATCTGTTCAATCCTATGCCCCAAGAGCTAGCTACTTGCTATCAAATTCCACCCTTAGAAAGGTATTCTTTGGAGTAAATAAGCATCTACTTATTAAAATAAGTGTCTCTTGAAAGGTTAAGGTTAAGAGAGCTAGTCCTGGAGTTCCTGTTGTTGCTCAGCAGTAGTGAACCTGACTAATATCTATGAGGATGTGGGTTTGATCCCTGGCCTCTGTCAGTGGGTTAAGAATCCCACATTGCCATGAGCTGCAGTGTAGGTTGCAGATGTGGCTCAGACCTGGCATTGCTGTGGCTGTGGTGTAGGCCAGCAGCTGCAGCTCTGATTCAGCCCCTAACCTGGGAACTTCCATATGCTGTAGGTGTGGCCCTAAAAAAAAATAAATTAAAAAAAAACAAAAAACAGCAAAAAAGAGCTGGTCCAAGTCATCAATACTAACCTGAGTGTGAATCCATTTAGTAAACCTCACCCCTCCCTACTCATAGCTATACACTGAGAAGCTACCAGATTGTTTTCCATAGTGAAACTGCAAGGCTTCTAAAAGCCAGATTAAAGAAAAAATGTAGAAATAGGCTGTTGTTATGCCAGGGGGATGTCTGCGCGATTAGAGCACCAGGTGGATCTGGAGCCCCAGTTAACATGCAGCACGTACCTCCCCACCGGACTCTCTCTCCTGCACCATCTCATTAAAGCCTTCACACCTGAATGACCTAGTTTTACATCAGTGGAATCATACAGTCTGTGCTGATTTTTGTTCAGCTTCTTTACCAGCATAATTGTTTTGAGTTTTATCCATGTCCTTCCATGGATCAACAGTTCATTCCTTTTTTATTGCTAAGTAATATTCCATTGTATGGATATGGCATAATTTATTTATCCATTTCCCTGATGACAAACAGTTGGTTTTATTTTAATCAATCAATCAATAATTAATTGTGGCTATTACACATATAGCTACTACAAAAATTTCTATATAAGTCTTCACATGGACATAGGCATTAATTTCACCTAGATATCTGAAAGCAGAAAGGCTGGATCTTACAGAAAGTGTACGTTTAGCTATTTAAGAAAGCATCAAACTATTTTCCAGGCATTTGTGCCATTTTACATTCTCACCAGCAGTGTATCAAAGGTCTAGTTCACTCACATCCGAACCAACAAAAAACACATGGTCAGTCTTTTTAACTATACACATGTTAATAGGCACACAATAGTACCTCATTGTGGTTTTGATGTGTATTTGCATAGTGAAAAATCATGTCGAGTATCTTTTCATGCATTTATTTGCTGTCCATATATCTTCTTTGATGAATTATGTTCAAATCTCTGCTCACTTCAAAAATAGTTATTTTATTACTGAATTTTGGGAGTTATTAATATATTGTGCATACCAGTTATTTATAAGATATGTGATTTATAAGCATTTTCTTCTACTCTGTGGATTATCTTTTCACTTGTTAAACAGTGTCCTTTGAGTATTTAATTTTGATGCAGTTTACTTGATCAATTCTGTATGTGTGTGTGTTATTCTTTTGCTCTTGAATGTAAAAAAATTTTTGCCTAACCTAAGGTCACAAATTTTCTATGTTTTATTTTAGAAATTTTATAATTTCAGTTTTTGCAGACAGATCTCCAATCCATTTTGACTTACTTTATGCATATACTGAGAGCATTAGACTGGAATTATTTTTGCATAAAAATATCCAATTGTTCCATCTCCATTAGTTGAAAAAATTATATTTTCTTCCCTGAATTATCTTCACATCTGTGTAAAAACTCAGTTGGCCTTATAGATGTGAGTTTATTTCTGGACACTTCATTTTTTTTTTCTATTGATCATATTGTCTATCTTGAACCAATATCAGACTATCTCAATTACTCTGTTCCATTGGTGTCTTGATGCCAATACCACAGTGTCTTAATTACTGTAGTTTTATAATAAATACTGAACTAAGATGGTGTAAAATCTCTCTTCCTATTTTTCAAAGTTGTTTTCATTTCCCTAGGTCCTTTATATTTCAATATGAATTTCTGAATCAGCTTGTCAATGTTTAAAAAAAAGATTTTGATTGGAAACACATTTTTTCCTACAGATTAATTTCAAGGAAGTTTGACATATTTGCTATATTGAGTTATCTGACCCATGAAACTGGTAAATCACTCCATTTATGTAGGTTGTTCATTTCTGCCAGCAATGTTTTGTATTTTTGATTTTTTCCTTTTTTGGCTGCACCCACAGCATATGAAGTTCCTGGGACAGGGATTGAATCCAAGCCACATCTATGGCAACACCAGATCCTTAAACCCCTGTGCCAGGCTGAGGATCAAACCTGCGCCTTTGCAGTGACCCAAGCCATTTGCAGTAGGATCCTTAACCCACTGCACCTCAGGAGGAACTCCAATGTTTTGTAGTTTTAATTTTCCATGTTTTGCCAGATTTATCCCTAGGAATTTAACACTTTTTTATACTACTGTAAATGGAATTAAAAAATATAAATAGCAAATTGTTCATTGATAATATTTAGAAATAACTGATTTTTGTACATTGATCTCGCATTCTGCAACCTTCTTAAGGCAACATACTTATACTTTTGGTTTTTCTGCAGATTCTATAAGATTTTCCATATAGATGATAATGTCATCAATGCATAAAAAAGGTTTTATTTACATCTTTTCCAATTTCAATGTCTTTTCTTTCTTTTTCTTGCCTTACTGATTGACTTGGTAGGAACCTCCAGTACGATACTGAATAGAAGTGATAAGTGAACATCCTTGTCTTGTTTCTTATCTTCAGGGGAATGTGTTCGGTCCTTCATCATACATACGAGGTTAGCTATACATTTTTCTTTGAAAACTTTGTCAAGTAGGGAAATTCCCTTCAATGCCTAGTTTGCTGAGACTAGGACCTCCAATTACACATATATTAGACCATCTGAAGTTAGTTGTCCCACAGCTCAAAAATACTGTTTATTGTTTCCAATTTGTTTTCATATTTAGTTTCTATTGCTACGTCTTCAAGTTCACTAATCTTTTCCTCTCCATGTCTAGTCTGTTTCAGTCCAATCCAGTGAGTTTCTCATCTCAAATATTTTAGTTTTCATAGAATTTCAGGTTATATCTTATATTTTCCATGACTCTGCTAATCAGCCATGAGCATTCTTCCAATTTCTTGAACACACTGAATACAGATATAAATATTAGAGATCCTCATCTACTAATTTCATTATCCATGCCATTTGTGCATCGGATTCCATGGATTGGTTGCTTCCTCTGATCATGGGACAAAATTTCCTGTTGCTTTGCATGCCTAGTAATCCAGATTGGATGGCAGACACTGTGATTTTTACCTTGTTGGGTGCTACATAGTTTTGTATGACTAGAACTCTTGAACTCTATTCTGAAGCACAGTTAAATTACTTGGAAACAGTTCAGTCCTTTCAAGTTTGCTATTAAGGTCTACTGGGCAGAACCAGAGAGAATGTAGTCCAGGTCTAATTTTGCTTCAGCACCAAGGCAAACACTTCTGGGTGCTCCACCTGCAGCTCCATGAATTATGCTTCTTTTGCTCTGGCCCTATGTGATCTGTGGAAAGTATTCATTTTCATCCTCTCGGGTGGTTCCTTCCCCAGTCTCGGGTGTTCTTTCACACATGCTTGCTGATAGTCAGTGGAAGCCTTGAGGGAACACTTCTGTGTATTTCTGGAGTCCTTTCCCCTCCTCCCCCATTAAGTTTAGCCACAGTGGCTTCCCTAGATCTCACCTCTGTCTCCTCAACTCAGGGAGAACACTGACATCTGCCTGGGTTTCCCTCTTGGCCATACTGCTTGGAAACCCTCCTATAGGGCTGGGCACATCTAGGGTTCCCATGCTTTGCTTCTCATCTTTCAAAAATTGCTATTCTTTACTACCTGATATCCAGGGTCTTTCAAACTCTTGTTTCATATACATTGTCTCCATTTCTAGTTATTTCAGTCAAGAGAGTAAATCCAGTCCTTGTGACTCTATCTTGTCTGCCCTACTTTTAAAGCCTTTGCCTTAAATCACAATTTACCAAAACAACAAGGGGTCCTACTATATAGCACAGGGAACTATATCCAATCTCCTGGGATAAACCATGATGGGAAAAAACTTAAAAAAGCATACACACACACACACACACACACACACACACACATATACACACACACATATACACACACACACACACATACATATATATATATGACTGAGTCACTTTGCTGTATTGCAGAATTGGGACGATAATGTAAAGCAACTATAATTTTCAAAAAAGAACTTACCAGGTTCAAGTGCCTCTCATTAGAGCTTCTCCTCCATTTAATTTAGCAATTTTTTAAAAATGAGCAGCCAGGGTTTGTGATTAAGAGCATAAACCCTGATTGCACAAGCTAAACTCTGACATAACTTCTCATGGTTTGATCTTGCTCAAAGTTACTTACCTGCTTCAAGCCCCAGTCTCCTCCTTTCAAGTCAGGGGAAATCCTAGGAGATTTCATTTTATGTGTAAATCTGGCTGTAGTGATCAGTTGTCTGGTCAAACATTAGTCTAGATGTTGCTGTGAAGATACTGTATGACTGTGATTAACACTCAGAGTCAGTAGGCTTTCAAAGGACATGACCCTTGATAATGTGAGTGGGCCTCATCCAATCAGTTGAAGTAAAAACTGAAATTTCCAGGACAAGATGGAATTGGCTTCAAGACTCCAAACACACACATCCTGCTGGAGTTTCTATCCTGCCAGCCTGCCCTGTAAATGTTGTGTTTTCCAGGTCTCCACAATCATATGAGCCAATTCCTTAAATGAATCTCTTTCAGCTGGACACCTATTGCTTAGTTCTTTTGTTCTCTGCCTCTCCCACATTTCCCCTACTATGTATTCATTTTAAAAATACAAGTGGTCAATAGCTTAGGTGTGTGATTTCCATTTAGCATTATGAAGGGCTGTCTTCCCTAAGCTGCAGCGTACAAGGCAATATTTCAGAATGAAATGAATCTTCTCTTAGAGTACACCTGTTCAGAAAATAACCAAATACATGGCCACAGGTTCAACAGTGGACACCTATGGGGCAAGTGCCTTACATTATTCTCCTACAAAATTCAATTTCCTTTTTTTTTTTTTTTTTGCTTTTTAGGGCTGCACCCATGGCATATGTAAGTTCCCAGGCTAGGGGTCAAATTGGAGCTGTAACTGGCTCTTATGCTGCAGCCACGGCAATGTAGGATCCAAGCCATGCCTGCGTCCTACACCACAGCTCACAGCAATGCCGGATCCCCGACCCCTTAGTGAGGCCAGGGATCAAATCCGCATCCTCATGGATACTAGTCAGATTCGTTTCCACTGTGCCACAACGGAAACTCCAAACTTCAAGTTCTTGCCTTGACTTCCCTTACAGGGCTGCCCTAAGATGCTCTTTTACTCCATTTCCCTCATTCACAGGAGCAGCCACTAGGGCCACGGAAAAACCAGGTCAGAGCCAGGAAACTGAAGTTGGGGGATCCCAAAGCAGTGGCCGAGTGCGGTTGGGCTGAACACTTGAAGGAAAGATCAAACTCAAATTTTTATTCTTGGCTGTGCCAGTGGCATGTGGAAGTTCCTGGGCCAGGGATCAAACCCTCACTACAGCAGTGACCTGAATGGCTGCAGTGACAATGCTGGGTCCTTAACCCACTGTGCCACAAGAGAACTCCAAATTTTCATACAGAAGAATCCAGGGCAATTGACATATATCAGCCAGACTTATCCTCAGCAAAGCAGGACGTAACAGCTCTGACTTTCTGCTGTGGGCCCCAGAGAATTAGGAGGGTAAGAGAGCCACCTTTTAAATCGGGAGAACATCCTTTTGCTGAAAATATTTGAGTGTTTCTTCCTTTTCCAGTATCATGTACATCATTATCACAGCATTAAAACTTGGTCTTTCTGGCAACGTGTTTTCACTATGATGCACTAAACAAAGATCGCAAAGTGGGACTTCAAGCAGAACATCTGTGTGGACCTTTGCTCTATCTGCCTCTTTGCTCAGGCAGAAGTATGCGTTAATTCAGTTATAGAAACAGGAACTTAAATAATGGATGAGTTCTTCCCACTTCCTGTAGACAAAGGAATTTTCTCAATAGGAGAAGAGGCCATTGTATTTATCCGAGTAAACGTGTATCATTTATCGCAGAGGGATAACTGGAGAAAACATTATGATAGGAAAACAAATGATAGGAAGACATTAGATATTTTAATTTATCCGGTCTTCTTTTTCTTTTCATAGCCAAGTTAGGAAATTGAAATGTGTAAGCCGTAGCAGGTGGATTTTTAAGTCCTAGTGTATTCTGACATGTGACAATTTTAGTCACATAAAAATTTAAATTTCTTGCTTTGGAAAGAGCAAAGACAATGGGAACAAGAGAAGAGACACTCCTATGCTCTGAGGATGAATTTTTAAATGGCGCTTGATTTGCTCACTGAAACTTCATGATTTGATTCATGCTATGAAACTGGCACAAATAAACACTAAATGAGGCATTTTTGAATAAATTTAATATTGAAAGCTCTGGTCGAGGAACTATAGCGTATATCATTTGGTAAATCTCATTTCTCTGAAACTTGGGACTTTATGCTTTTTATTGGCTTTTTCTTGCCAGTTTTTTTCTCCATCATTGAGTCATTATGACTGTTCAAAAGAAAGCCAGAATTCATGCAAAAGCATATAAAAGGAGACTAGATTAATTTTGAAATTATAGACACTCCAGGAAACAAAGTTAACACACCTGGTATAAAACATACTTGGAGCACGTTCATATTTAATGAAAAATATATTCCACCGAGTATTAGCACTGAACAACGTTACCTAGAAATCCATTAATAGTTTTGCAGCTTATTGGACGGTCGAGATTTTATTATTCCCACTCTAGCTGAGTATGATATGAAAATACTTATAAATCTCAACAACTAACCCTAAAGTCCTGCCAAATTACTTCCCGCCGCACGCACCCCCACACCCATCAGTGGAATGTCCTATTACATGAAAATCTGAACATGTCAGCAATACCTACAGAGATGCTACAAGTTACTTCGGCATTAAATCACCTAATAGAAGATGAATCTATGACCACAATGGGAAGATTTCCTGAAGAGGATGAAATATTTATCTAAAAGGCCAGTGGGGAGTTCCCACTGTCTCACATTAATGAACCCGATTTGTATCCATAAGGATGCAGGTTCGATCCCTGGCCTTGGTCAGTGGTTTAAGGATCCGGCGTTGGCCATAAGCCAGATCCTCATGTAGGTCAAAGACGTGGCTTGGATCTGGCATTGCTATGGCTGTAGCATAGGCCGGCAGCTGCAGCTCCAATTCAACCCCCTAGCCTAGGAACTTCCATATGCTGCAGGTGCAGCCCTAAAAATAAATAAATAAATAAATAAATAAATAAATAAATAAAAGGCCAGTGGGTCATCGGAAACATAGCAGGTAGGTAACGTGCTCAGTAAACCATGATGTTCTCATTTCTGGGAGAGAGAACTCTGCCATTTCCTCTAAAGCAAACCAACAAAACCAGATATTCCCCTATTGAAGAAATAAGCTCATAAACAGTGACGCAGACTTTGGTTTTTTCCCTCCTCCCAGTGAGACTTCTCTGGAATTTCCTGCTTCTCTTTCATGCAAGAGATTTATTTTTTCTATCCTTCTTTTAAGGCTGATGGATTTGTATCCTTTCTGAACACAAATTTTTATTTTTTTAATTAATTTTTTTTTTTTTTTTGCCAAGAATCATTTTCTCATTCTTATTCAAGGACACAAATTAACTCAGTTGCTTGGTAGTTCAAGGAAATATATCTGTGCTTGTTCACAGCAGTCAAGAATTCGCCTAGGATAGGGAAGTCCCACAGTGTCTCAGCAGGTTAAGAACCTGACATAGTGCCCATGAGGATGAGGGTTCGATCCCTGGCCTCATTCAGTGGGTTAAGGATCTGGCATGGCTGCAAGCTGAGGTGCATTTCAGTTCAACCTCTGGGAACTTCCATATTCTGTGGGTGCAACCCGAACATGTATTTTTCTTGAAAAAATCAGATTAAATAATTCTCAGCCTTGCCTTTGCTCATAAAGATTATGCCCTGATTAAAACCAGACCCAGCTTGCAGACCTGCTTTCATTTTTTTTTTTCTGAAACGCAAACAAGAGAATTTTTAATAAAAACATTCCACTTCCCACCAGAGACGCTGACAATGGTGATCCAGGTATTAGCCTATCTGCAAATATGCATCCAACACGCTCGGCCTGCATGGAAGTGGTTTAAAGGCTTAACCCAAGATTTTCATATTAAGAATGGAATGTAGTATCTTTTGATTCCTTAAGTTTCTCATTTTGAAGAAAGGCACCTTTTAAAATGAACTGGATGTTTCCATTGTGGCTCAGTGGGTTAAGAACCTGACTTAGTATCCATGAGGATGCAGCTTCAATCCCTGGCCTCGCTCAGTGGGTTAAGGATCCAGCATTGCCGTGAGCCGTGGTGTAGGTCACAGATGAGGCTTGGATCCCAAGCTGTGGCTGTAGTGTAGGCCAGCAGCTGCAGCTCCAATTCGACCCCCAGCCTGGGAACTTCCATATGCCATGGGTGCAGCCGTAAAAACAGAAGACAAAAAAAAAAAAAACCAACAACCTTTATGTATCACTGTGTAAAAATACAATTTTAAATTAAAAAGAATGGAAGTTCCCATTGTGATGCAGTGGAAACGAATCCGACTGGGAACCATGAGGTTGCGGGTTCAATCCCTGGCCTCGCTCAGTGGGTTAATGATCCAGCGTTGCCGTGAGCTGTGGTGTAGGTCACAGACGTGGCTCAGATCTGGTGGTTGCTATGTCTCTGGCGTAGGCTGACGGCTACAGCTCTGATTAGACCCCTAGCCTGGGAACCTCCATATGCCACGACAGTGGCCCTAAAAATACAAAAAGACCAAAAAAACCCCCAAAAAACAGAAAACAAAAAAAGAATAACACGCTACACCTTTTCTAAGAAAATGGTCAAAATGTGCGTATGTACATGCATGTTTTTACATATACACTTTCACACACTCAGGACTATCTCTGGAAGTACCCACGGGCACTGGCTATGCCTGTTTTCCTTGGTGCGCTTTTGTGGATTGCTCGACTTGCCTGCATGGCAGGTTGGTTTTCTAGGAGGCAGACTCTGAGCTGCAACTCGTGTGATGATCACGTATGAGGGAGTGTGCTTGCGGGGTGGGTGGGGGGATCGGGCACGTGGAGACCTTGATCCGGATGGATTCCCAGCAAAGCCAGCCCCTGGGAGGTCTGAAGCTGGATGTCCCCTCAGAGCAGCCCCCAGATGGGAGGAGGGGCTGGGCCTTCATTCCTACCCACCCCCCCCCAACCATCAGTCACTGGATGCTGTCTGGTCCTAGGAGGAGGTGGGGCTGCGGTTGAGATAGTTTTCCTCAGCTTGAGGCAATCCCCAAAGAGGGTTGGTGGTAGCACATTCCCAGCAGCTGGGGGCAGGGGTGGGGATGGGGGGTGGGGAGTCCCCTCCTTGAAGGGGGATTGGGCAGGACCGTACAGCAACCGCAACGTTATCTGCCTTTTCTGTCAACGAATGGCGTAGGTATCGAGGATTCCATTTGCGGCCACAATAGTTTGTGGTGTGATATCTGCCTTCACTCGCCGAAGGTTTGCTTGCATCACCCTGCCCAAAGTACCTGAAGTTGTTAACAATCTGCTGGAGTGTGGTTTAAGAGGTGCTTCCTGGGGAAATCTGTGTCCACTCACCGCCTCAGTAAGTCACTACTCAGTCACTGCTTACTATCGACCAGTAACTCGGGCACACGTGCATCGGTCAGTGGAGAGTGAGACCCTAAAGCTGCCCAGTCTTCCTGGCTGTGCCCGTGCTAATCATGAGCAGGAGGTCAGGCCGGTGCTCGGGAGAGTCAAAGGGCCTGCTATGGCACAGAGCGGTGCTCCCCTCAAGTGGGATGTGGGTCTCCCAGGGTACCAAAGACACCCGCCGGTCCTCTCTCTATAGCAAGGGCATTTGCTATGGAAAGGAGATCTGAGAATTTTCACATGTACATACAGAGGCCTGGAGTGGCCGCTTGGACGGAATTAAAAAAGGACGGACACAGAGGAAAGTGTACAGTCCTGGTCCCTCCTAGGACATTCACTGCCTGCACCTGTCCCAGGGACATCAGTGGAGCAAAAATGCTGAACGAGAAATCCATGAAATGTTACAGGATGTCATCAAAAAAAATCCCAGAAATAGAATCTTAATGAGATAGGGGAATGACCATGACAATCTCTGGTGCCCTTAGAGTGTTATAAGTTGTCTCATGGCAAAGCACTTAGAAACATCATTAAACTTGAAATGGTCATTATTCCTTTACAAATACAAATGTTCCAAATATGCTGGCTATTTGTGTGTGTGTGTGGTTACAAGGGGCAGACATACGCTCTGGCACACATTTTCAAAAATTAAATGTGTTTAATCTGTCCATTTGAGAAAATGATGTTAAGATGAGTGAGAAAGTGATGACTTTTGAAAGAAATTCATGCTATGGAAAGAGCATTTTGGAAATGGATGTCTGTGAATGTTTCCGATTTATGTGGCATTTATTGCCACAAACAGTGTAAAAACTCATATCTGCACACATAAAGAGTCTGAAAGCAGAATTTTCTAACCTGCCCCCCATTTTTTCCAAGTGAAAAATGTTATGTTTTGAATATGTTTGTTAGAAATATTGAGTGCCATATTTTCCAATTAATTTGCAACGACACCCATGTGACGTTCAGAAAAAGGGAAGTTTACTTGCCATAAGAAACCTTGGGATAATTAGTGGAGGGACTTAAAAAAATTGGTATCATAATTTTGTAAGTGCAGTAAAATAAGAGCACTTTTTTCCACTTAAATCCACATACTTTTATGAAGCACATTTTTATTTATTACTCCTAAATAATAAAATGTAGTGAACTCAAAACCAACATCACAAATTATTTTTGTTTTGTTTTTTGTTGGTTTTGTTGTTGTTGTTGTTTGATTGTTTGTTTGTCTGGCTTTTTAGTGCCACACCCACGGCATATGGAAGTTCCCAGGCTAGAGGTCGAACTGGAGCTGCAGCTGCCGGCCACAGCCACAGCCACAGCCACAGTCACACCAGTGCTAGACCCAAGCTGCATCTGCCACCTACACCACAGCTCATGCCAACGCCAGATCCTTAACCCACTGAGCAGGGCCAGGGATCAAACTTATGTCCTCACAGATACTAGCTGGGTTCATCACTGCTGAGCCACTACAGGAACTCCCACAAATTGTTTTTGATCTCGCTATATCAGGAAGTATTAAACCAAAATTTTCACTAACTGAATTTTTAATATCCTATTTCAACTTTTTTTCTTTAAAAACATTTGTCTTTTTAACATTAGGAACACAGCCATAACCTGTTCATACTAAAGCACAATTTAAGTAAATACAGATATTACTAGGAACACAGCCATAACCTGTTCATACGAAAGCACAATAAAAGTAAATACAGATATTACTATCAAAAAATTTAAAGTATATATATTGGAAGCACACAGTCAAAACTGATTTGCCGACAGAGGCGCATGATTTACAGTCTCGTGTAGAAGACAGCTAATCAGAAACAGCAAAGAAAATGGGCTGGCTCTGTCCTTTGCACAATCTATTAGAGAAAAAACACATTCGCTACAATGCATGTAACGTACCAACCCTGAGTGTGCGCTGGTCCTCTTGTGCCAAGTAAACAAAATTAGAAAGCTAATTACCCCAGCGTTTTTACAATTGTTCAGCAACGTCTCTATTGGCCTTTGGTTAAAAGTCACGGTGCAGCTCAGTCCCCGAGATTCGAGTCAGCAGAGAAACTACTGCTGGCTCGGGAATCTGTCTGCTAGCGAGTGCCCTGCGCTGTTAAGAATTAACTCTTCATTTGGAAGATGAGGACACTAAGGTCCAGACAGTCAAGTGATGTGCTACACAGGGGCTTCCCTACCCAGAGCCAGGACTAGGGCCATCCCGACTCAGCTTTTCTGCATCCACTGCGCCCCTCTGGGTACTCCCTGCTCCTGAAGCAGTCATCTGGCAAGAGCCCAGTTTGATATTTGCAGAAAGAAAAGGAAAGAACTGATTCAGACCTTCAGCTCGCGATCACTCTTCTGCAAAATATCCTCTGAGTTTTCTGTTGAGACTAATGGCCACAGAGCTGCAGAGCGCTAGAGACCAAAGGTCACTGCGGGTTGGCTGGCGTCGCCGTGTCGCTAGGAGAGCCTCTGGGACGGAATGTCCCAGGCACCAGGGGCCCGTCTCTCCGCCCAGCCCTGCCATGTGCAAAGGACGCCGCCTCTGTATGTGGGCAGTGGGACCACGCAACCCAAGGCCATGGCCAGAGCACCTGGGAAAGGGACGGTTTCCTCCCGGACTTTGTGGCACAAGAATTGAAGACCAGCACCAAAATCCCCAAATCACCACAGAGTTCTTACAATTTTAGGAAATAAGCATATGCTAAAATTTCAAATAGTACCTTGCCTTGTAGTACCCAAGCCTCCTTACTCCTTTCGCCGTGGCAACAGTTACAACCAAGGGCAGTAAGACGGGCCTGCCATGGATATGTACCCATTCTGTTGGAAAGAGGCAGCGACCTGGCCCCATGTTTGACTTGCAGGCCCTGGGAACTTACCAAGCACGGTTGTGGGAGGGCCAGATATTGGTCCAAACACCTTGACAGTAGTTCAGACTCCTCATGGGTCAGGTCAGGGAGCAGAGGAAGAGGAGATGGAGGCTGCAGGCGACAGGAACATGTGCTCTGCACATAACAACGTGATCAACTCTGTACTGAAACGCGGAGCACAGACCCATCTCTTGCAAGCACCAGAATTCCAACCACCACAATTTTCTTCCCTTTGTTATTTACATCCTGGAAACTATGCCTCCGAGTGTGCTGTGTACATAGATCTACGTGTGTGTATTTTCAGAGTGGGAGAAAACAAAAAGAATAAAAGGAGTTTTGGACTCACTAGCTAACATTTTTGAAATGTTTGAAAACTGCTTTGGGAGAAAGCAACATAGCTCTTGGCTTAGAAAATCTATCACATTTTCATTTTTAAAATAATCCCTTCAATTTGGGGGAAGGAGGACTTGGTGGATAAAACCTCCAGAGCTTAAGCCTGGTTGTCAGTTCTGGAGTCTTCCTGCTGAATGGTAAGGGGACGTGTCCCCTGGCACCAGGGCTAAAGGGCACAGCCACAGGCTGCCACATCTGCTTCTGAATTCCTAACACAGGACCACAGAAGGGGAAGGACATGAGGTTGGCTGAGGCAGACTCTTTCCCTGGATAAGAATGGAAAAAAAAAAATATTGACCAGGGAGGATTCTGGGATGATTATGCAAATCTTCCACTACCAAAGCTCCGGCCCTGCGCCCCTAATGGTGCAGGCTGTCCTGACCATGCGTCCCAGCTGCAGACAGACAACTAAAGCCTGAAAACTGCTTGCAGAGTTTCTTCGACTGAGATCCTTTGCAGTCTGGCAACAGATCCTGGGCATCTGATAGCTCTTCTCACCTCCCAACTTTATTCCATCATTTCTAATAAAACCTAAATTACTTCTGGGTTCCGTGACCCACAAGGCCATACCAGGGCTGGGTTGCAGCTGAACAGGGATGGTCAGAAAGATCCAGAAGTAGAAATTCGGCCTGCAGATGCTGCCGCTGAGAGGAGCCGAGCCGGAGAAATGGGCGCGGGGCTGGCAGGGCGCGGGGCTGGGGGCAGGGCGCGGGGCTGGGGGCAGGGCGCGGGGCTGGGGTAGGGCAGAAGCAGAGCCCAGGAGCCTTGGCATCAGGCCTGGGAAGCAAGACCCATAGGCCAGAGAATCAGAAGGTGGAAACGTAGCTGAGCAGAAACCGAAGGACAGGAGAGGCAGGAAGGAATAAGCACAGGGGCCGGAAAAGACCTGGGCGCCCACGGGTGAAGGAAGCAGGAGCAGGAGAGTGGGAGGGATGGCCTTGGAAGGAGCGCTGGGATGAAGGCGTGCCTGCGGCCCAGGGGACCTGTGCCGGTGTCAGCCCCGCTGGACTCCCCTGGGGCCCGGGCTGAGCTGGGGGCGGGGGAACGACCACCACCTCATCTCCTGCAAAGCGCAGCGCAGAGGTGAGGCGCTCCGACAGAAAAGCGGGGAGAAAGAGAAACGCAGCGTGACGGGATTGCCGTCTGGGTCCAGCCCCCAAACTCCAGTTCGTACCCTGGGCATCCAGCTGTGCCAGATCCGAGCTCCCAGACCCGTGTGAGGACGGTTCCTGCGCTCGGGGTGCGGAGGCCGCGCGGGCGGGGCGGCGATGCGCGCGAGGATGGACAAGCCGGCGCCACTGCGCTAACAAGGCGGGAAGCGGGAAGAAAACCAGGGCCTGTGACTTTCCTGGTCACATTCAGAAATTAGAAACGTCCCAGTATTTAAATCTCAAAGCGCCACCTCATTTCGGTAATTAATATGGCCAATCAAGTGGAATCATCAAAAGCTTCACACTTCATTTCACAGGACAACGTCGCCTGCCTCTGCTACCCCCCCCCACTCCCTTCCCACGTGGTTCTGTCTCCTCCAGCTCTGGGGGTGGGAATGAGGTTAGGGGGAAGGTCAGGGAACCAGGAGCCTCTCCTGCTCCACTGGACCCCACAAGTGTTCCAGCAGCTTCTGTTCACTGCCTTCTCTATTCCCCTGGAGCCTCCAGCTCCCTGTCCCCAGCTGGGCCCTGAGCCCATGCACATCTCCTGGCTCCTGGGATTCTGAGGTCACATCCCATTAGCGATGGCTCACTCTCCCACTGGCCCTCCTGCTCCCTCTTCCCGCTGAACGGCCTCATCCCGCCCTCTGGAAACATCGTGAGTCCTCTGCCCCCCAACTCTGAGGCAGCGACCTCTCCTTGTTTGGCCGGCACAGCAGGTGACCTGCCAGGCTCTTCCTCTAGACTCTGCCAGACTCTGCCCACTGCGCCCCCCCAGCTTTGGAGACACAGGTTATGTCTCCAAACACTTCCTTAAAGCCCCTGTGCATCGTTTTGAGCGAGGTCGAGTCACCCCATTCCTCTGGGTGGCTTAGGTTTCTCTCTGACAATTCTCCTCTATAAACTTGGCCCCTCTGTCATTTATAGTCTGGAGGAGGCTGGTGGGCCGAGAGTAGAAAACTGGTTTTTATAAGCACCCTTTGCAAATCTTGCAGCTCGTTTTGGAATATTTTATCTGTTGCTTGGGGCTTCACCTGAAACTGAAACTAAAATGGTTCCAAGCAACCTAGCATCCTTAGTGCACCCATCTCCCTGCCCCCCGAGCACAGCTTGTACAGAAAATGGGATTTGTGCAGTACTCTAGGGTCAAGGGACGAGCTCTTGGTGGCTGGAGGTGACTGCCCAGGAACTCTGGCCACTCCACGCCTAGTCTGGACACTGCAAGGCCCCAGGGCACACCTGTGATCTCTTCACACACAAAATGTGCCACCTCACATTGGTTGGGAAGCTGCGCACTAGACGATGCACAAGGCCCAGAGAGATGAACAGTAAATGATTCATTCGAGCTGTAGATTTGTGCCACTCAGAGCTGGTGACCCCTGAGCTGGGTTTTGAAGGATGAAGAGGAGTTCTCTAAGCAACCAAGTAGGGCAAAGGCATTCTAGCCACTCGGATATTTGGGGCAGCTGGAGAAATCACATGTGTGACAGGCAGAAGGAGGTGTAGTTGGGCACCAGGCTGGAGACTCAGTTCTGGGAAGGCCTTTCCCCTAAGACCCATGGCTGTTCCCTTTCGAAATTTCAGGATCACCTCAGCCTCATTCTTGGCTTCTTTTTTTTTTCCTTTTCCAGTAGTTCTTCATAATTAACATCTAATGAATTACCAAGTTCTGCTGGTTTCACGTTTTAACTCCTTTTCATGTGATCCCCTCCCCCTCGTTCCCACACTGGCCTGGTCAGGATCTGGGTCTCCCTTCTCCCACCTTGTGAAGCAGGACCTCACCACATCCCCCCGCCATCCATCTTCTGCACTGTGACCACAGGGCTGTTAAAACACCAAGGCCAGCCTGGAGTTTCCGTCGTGACGCAATGGTTAACGAACACGACTAGTATCCACGAGGATGTGGGCTGGATCCCTGGCCTCGCTCAGTGGGTTAAGGATCTGGCATTGCCGCGAGCTGTGGTGTGGATCACAGATGCAGCTTGGATCCGTTGCTGTGGCTGTGGCTGTGGCGTAGGCCAGAGGCTACAGCTCCGACTCAGCACCTAGCCTGGGAACCTCCATATGCTATGGGTACGGCCCTAAAAATAAAAATAAATAATAAATAAACAACCCATCAAGGCCCAAAGTCATTCGCCGTCTCATTCAGAAACCACCCCCTGCTTTGCCCTAAGCCCACTCAGACCCACACACTCCAGAACCTGCTGCCTGTGGAACGTGGGACCCACCCCTATCTCTGCGCCCCCCCCACTCTGCTCCAGCCACACCGGCCTCCTGCCTCCTCTTCACATTGGCCCAGTACACCGACCTCAGGGCCTTTGCACATGTGCTTCCCTACTTTCAAATAGCTTACTGCGCCAGTATTCATGGGTATGTCCTTGGGTATGTCCTCCTACTTCTTCAAGTCTCTGCTCAAACAGCACTTTATGAGACCCTGCCCCTCACGCTCCCATCCCCCTCAGCTGGCTCTCTCTTTTTACCACCATGTGACATGTGGCACGCTCACTTTTTCTTTTTATGGCCACACCTGCAATATACGGAAGTTCCTGGGCTAGGAGTCTAATTAGAGGTGCAGCTGAGGCCAATGCCACAGCCACAGCCACAGTGGATCCTTAACCCATGGAACGAGGTCAGGGATCGAACCCGTATCCTCACAGAGACAGGATCGGGTCCTCAACCTGCTGAGCCAAAACGGGAAGTCCGGCACGTTCATTTATTACTGCCTGCCCTTGCAGAATGTGCGTCCCCTCCCCTGAAGCATTCCCAGTGCCTGGCTGGTAAGGAGCCCTCAATGGTAGTTGCTAAGTGACGGGCCGAGAGAGATGGAAAGAGAAGGCGAGGGTCTGACTCACTTTACAGCCAAGGCTGCTTCATTCCGGAAATGTCATCTCCTTTGACAGCGATCACGTATTGAGGATTGACTGTGGGCCCGTGTGCTGGGCATTTTATGGGTATGACCTCACTGAGTCTCTGCACCAATCTGTGAAATATATGCTCTCTTGAGCTCTCTTTTCATACGATGTGGGTTCTCATAGTAAAACATATACTGATACATTCAAACATACAATCACAGAGACTTTAAATTACATTCACTCCTGCAACTTGTTTATCATTCCTGGCCTTCTTCTGTCTGCACATAAATGCACACATATTGGACTGGGAGCCTGTGTGTGTTTTCACCTGATTGTTTTGTTTTTCCCTTTACAGAAATGAGGTCCTGCCACAGATACTGTTATACAATGTACTGTGGCTCAGAGATTTTTTTCCATGAAAGTTAACAGGACACACCTCGCATTTTCTCTTGGCTTCGTGCATAGGTGACACCATGATATGTTCAATTTATCCTCTACTGGTTCACATTCACATTGAATTTTTTGTTTCGGTTCCACGGTATTAAAAACAATTTGGTCTAGAAGTCCAAAGCACTTGCTCAACATCACTAATTATTAGAGAAATGCTGATCAAAACTACAATGGGGTACCACCTCACACCAGAATGGCAGTCATTTAAAAAAGGCTACAATCATGAGTTCCCATCATGGCTCAGTGGTTAATGAATCTGACTAGGAACCATGAGATTGTGGGTTTGATTCCTGGCCTCGCTCAGTGGGTTAAGGATCTGACATTGCTGTGAGCTGTGGTATAGGTCACAGATGTGGCTTGGATTCCCCATTGCTCTGGCTGTGGCATAGGCTGGCAGCTGTGGTTCTGGTTCCACCCCTAGCCTGGGAACTTCCATATGCCATAGGTACAGCCCTAAAATGCAAACAAAAAACAAAACAAAAAAACAACAAAAAAGTCTATAATCAATAAATGCTGGAGAGGGTGTGGAGAAAACCCCTACAATTTATATTCCTCTGGTGGGAATGTAAATTGGTGTAGCCACTATGAAGAACACCATGGAGATTCCTTAAAAAACTAAAAACAGAGCTACCATATGATCCAGTAATCCCACTCCTGGGCATATATCTTGAGAAAACCATAATTCTAAAAGATATATACACCCCAATGTTCATTGCACTATTTACAATAGCTAAGATGTGGAAGCAACCTAAATGTCCATCAACAAGGGAATGGATAAAGATGTGATACATATATACAGTGGAATACTGTTCAGCCATAAAAAGAACAAAATAATCCCATTTGCAGCAACATAGGTGCTACCAGAGATTATCATACTAAGTGAAATCAGACAAAAAAAATATCATATGAGATCACTAATATGTGGATTCTAATACAAAATGATACTAAAGAACTTACAAAACAGAAAGAGACTCGAAGATTTCAAAACCAAACTTAATGGTTACCAAAGGGGAAACGTGGGCAAAGAAGGGATAAATTAGGGGTTTTGGATTATCATATACATACTATATATACAATAGATAGGTAAAAAGACTTACTGTATAGCACAGGGAAATCTACCTAGTATTGTGTAATAACCTATATGGGAAAAGAATCTGAAAAGGAAAACATACACACATAACTAATTTTCTTTGCTGTACACATGACTAATACAACTTTGTAAGTCAACCATACTCTAATAAAATTTAAAAAATTCTGTCTAGAAATAACAAATGCTAGAGAGGGTGTAGAGAGAAAAGGGAACCCTCCTACACAGTTGATGGGAATGTAAATTGGGAACAGTATGGAGGTTCCTTAAAAAAAAAAAAAAAAAGAGCTACTATATGACCCAGTTCCCACTCCTAGGCATATATCCATACAAAACTTTCATTCAAGAAGATACATGCACCCATAAGTTCATAGCAGCAGTATCCACAATAGCCAAGTCATGGACACAACCTAAATGTCTATCGACAGAGGAATGGATAAAGAAGATGTGGTACATACACACAATGGAATATTACTCAGTCATAAAAAAGAATGAAATAATGCCACTTGCAGCCCTATGGATGGATCTAGAGATTATAATACTAAGTGAAATAAATCAGACAGAGAAAGACAAATGCCATATGATATCACTTATATGAGGAATCTAAAATATGACACAAATGAATACATCTATGAAACTGAAACAGGTTCACAGACATAGAGAATAGACATGTGGTTCCCAAGGAGGAGGATGAGTGGGGGAGGGAAGCATTGGGAATTAGAGACAAGAAGATGCAAACTAGTACATACAGGATGGATAAACAACAAGGTCCTACTGTATGGCATAGAGAACTATATTCAATGTCCTATGATAAACCATAATGGAACAGAATATATATTTCATATATATATATATACACATATATATATATATGTCATTTTGTGTACAAAAGAAATTAACATTGTAAATCAACTATACTTCGATTAAAAAATTAAAAACAACAACTCTGTAATATAATCTGTCTTTCAGCACAGTTGACCAGGGCCCAGGTAGGTAAGGGTATCAGGTGAAAGAGTCCTAGACGTGACTCCTAGGGCAGCAAATGTGCATGAAGAAGTTTATGAATCTATTAGACTCTGGTACTGTGGCTGTGGTCTCTGTAGCAGCTGTGACTGAAGCCTCACCACCTCCCTCCACCTACCATCACCATGCAGGCTTCTTGGGGCCACCAGAGCTTGCTCTGTCTATGTATGCCCCGTGGAATGAATGCCCCGGAGCAGACTTCCATCAGTGACCCACAGGAGCCAATGGACCCGCATCTGTTGGAGGGTTACTCTGTGTTTTGAGCTTTTCACTGAATCTCAGGGTTCCCATTTCGCTCAATCATAATGTGATTGACAGCACCCCCCCCCCTTTTTTTTCTTTTTATGGCTGCACCTGGAAGTTCCTGGACTGGGGGTAAAATCAGAGCTGCAGCTGTGACCTATGCCACAGCTACGCAGGATCCAAGCTGCATCTGCAACCTGCACCACAGCTTGTGGCAATGCTGGATCCTTAACTCACTGAGTGAGGCCAGGGATTGAACCTGAACCCTCATGGCTACCTTGTCAGGTTCTTAACCTGCTGAGCTGCAGTGAGAACTCTGAATGACAGGCACTCCGGACTGATGTCCTTCCCTTTCCTGGCTCCCTTCCTCCATCCCCTCCTCTTCTTCCTCAAGTTCATCCCCCAAGTGAACACTCACGCCCAAATATTTGTCCTGATGTTTGCTCCTGCAGCTTCAAACTAAGACACTCATTAATTTCTGGGGGGGGGGGGGGGAGTTTGTTCTCTAAATAAAGGTGATGCACAAACCTAGTATTTTTTTTTAACATAAAAAAAGATAGAAAATGAATGGCTCTCTACCTAACAGTAATGCCTGTTCACAGTGTCCTTTATTTCTTTCCAGAAAAATAAATGATTATACAAACATTTATACACAGATCCTTTTAAATTTACATAAGTGGAATAATTCTAAATACTAGGCCTGGCACCCTTTTTCCACTTAATGATAGTCTTGGAGACCATTTTTATTTGCACATACAGGTCTTAATAACAGTTTAATGGCCTTACATTTTGTGGCAACCCCATAGGTTTCTAACCAGTCTCCTATTAGAGAACATTTATTGTTTCTAATACGCAGTTACCACCATGCTGTGACAAACATCTTTGTACACAGACCTTAGCTCATTTGTAAAAATTTAAGTAAATTCATAGCAAAACTGCTGGGTCAAGGGGTTGTATGAGTTTTGACTTATTTTTCTTTTTTAGATATTACTATTTTTCCCTCTTCATATTGACTGCATTGATTTACACTCCTATCAGTAGTGTACGAATGCCTGTTTTTCCATACCTTCCCCAACACTAGGGTTAGCAAACATTTTAATGTTTACTGATCTGTTAGGTAGAAAGGCATCTCATTATTTTGCTGTGATTTCTTTCAGCATCTGGTCATATATTCACTGGCATTTCTGGTTCATCCGTGACTTACTTGTTCATATCTTTTACCCATTTTTCAGCTGTGCTTTTGTCTTCTTTTTGATTTCTAAGAGATTTTAATCATTTTTTTTCTTTTTAGGGCTGCACCTGTGGCATATGGAAGTTCTCAGGCTAGGGACTGAATCGGAGCTGCAGCTGCAGGCTTAAGCCACAGGCATGGCAACACCGAATCTGAGCCACATCCATGACCTATTCTGCAGCTTGTAGCAACACCAGACACTTAACCCACTGAACGAAGCCAGGGATTGAATCCACATCCTCAGAGAGACAATGTCACGTTCTTAATCCTCTGAGCCACAATGAAAACTCCTAATTAAATTTTTTTGTTTTGTTTTGTTTTGTTTTGTTTTGTTTTTGTCTTTTTGCCTTATCTAGGACCACACCCACGGCATATGGAGGTTCCCAGGCTGGGGGTCTAACAGGAGCTGTAGCTGCCGGCCTTCGCCACAGCCACAGCAACGGGGGATCTGAGCCGCATCTGCAACCTACACCACAGCTCACGGCAACGCCAGATCCTTAACCCACTGAGCAAGGCCAGGGATCGAACCCGCAACCTCATGGCTCTTAGATTCATTAACCACTGAGCCACGATAGGAACTCCAGCTAATTAAATTTTTTATTGAAGTAACATTGGTTTATAATACTATGTGTACATTATATTTGTATTTCTGTGTACACTATGGCATACTTACCACCAGAAATTTAGTTTCTAGCCATTACTATAGAGTTGACCCCCTTTACCCAATTCACCATCCCACCTCCCACCCTTTCCTGTCTGGCAATCACTGCTCTGTTTTCTATTTCTTTGCATTTGTTTTTATTTGGATTGATTTTTTCACTTGTCAGTTTTTTAGACCACATCTATGTGTGAAATAATATGGTATTTGTCTTACTTTGACTTATTTCACTTAGCAAAATACTCTCAAGGTCCACCTATGCTTTTTGCAAATGGCAAGATTTTATCCTTTTTATGGCTGAGTAGTATTCCTAGTGTGTGTGTGTGTGTGTGTATACATACATGCAGAATATATATGTATACACTGTATCTTCTTTATCCATTCATCCACTGATGGGCACTGAGGTTGTTTCCATATCTTGGCTGTTGTAAATCATGTCGCAATGAATACAGGGGTGTACGCATCTTTTCTAATTAGTTTCTGAGAGCTTTTATATTGAGTATGGCTACTAACTGCTAGATATGGTACTTATATTTTCTCCCATTCTATGACATTCCTTGAACCTTTTTATAATGAAATATTGCCTTATACAAGGTCTTCAATGATTAAATCAAGTCTATTCGTTCTTTTTTTTTTTTTCACAGTTTTTGGATTCTATATCTTGCTTAGGGAAGTCTGTCCTGCCTCGAGTTTATAAAAATATCTATCTATGTGCCTCCTAATTCTTTAAGAGTTTGATTTTTGTGTTTAGATCATTAATCCAGCTAGGGTTTACTTTTTGTGAATGGTGTTTGCTGTTGGAGGAAGCTATAGAGAAATGGGAGTGGGGCAGAGATGACAGGCCAAGCAGAGAATGCTTATGTGGCAACACTGAGAAGTCACCATTGATCAGAACCACCTCGGAGCCTTCCTGAGAAGGGTGTCCTTGACCCTTTTCTAGGGCTATAGCCAGTGGTGTGATGGAGCCAGCTTGTCTAGCCTCCAAGAGCCAAATTATTGCATTCAGTCATTATTTTAAGTCAAATTCTATACCATTCCAATTAAATTATACTTTTAAAAAGGTAAAAATATTCCAAATTCATCACTTCCTAATTGTTTTACTGTTACCTATGCTTCCGAGGTTATTTACTTATATCGTACGTATATGGTGCAAATACTACGTAATATTGATGTCATACTGGTAGCCTGAAATCGGCCACGGAGAGTATTTACACCATGGAAATTGGCAAGTGCTCCAAGTTAGAGGCTTTTTTCTTTGGGGACCCAGTTGTTAAGCAGTTACCAGCATACTACTGACTTTGCCTTCTCCAGATATGTCTGCTCAGAGAGGAGGCTGGCATGCTGGAGAGGAAAGGCATCAATTACGGACTCAGACTGGAGGACACGGAGACCCCTTCCAGTCCTAATATTCTATGATTCTGAGATGTTCGTAATTACTCTCGATGGCTACTCCTCAGGGGGAGTTTAGCTCAGAAAAAAAAAAAATCTGCTCTCAGGGGATTTCTCCACAGTTCCCATATCCCTAACCTGGATCTCATTTTGGTATAATTCAGTCCTTTGATGAGTCCTGCACAGAATTTTCCCCGTAATGTCTCAGATTTGGATTCCAGGGTGGCGACTCAGAGCACAAGACAGAATTATTAATCATCATTCATCTGTTTTTCATTTGATATTACGTTCTGCAAACATTTGACTCTTTCACTAAATGCCGTTAAAGTAGCCACAAATGCATCAGCCACTTTACCTACTCCCTGCCACACGGCAGCTCATACTTTGTAGAAAGCAAAAGAAAGGTGGAGGGAAAGAGGATGAGAAGATGAGCTCGAGGTCTTACGTTGAAGCAATGGAAGCATTATTTATTCCAGTTACAAAGAAGGGCGTTTGTTTGGGCTTCATAAATAAGTTTTGTAGGAGAAGCTAAGAACATTTAAAAAATACATAAAAGTCACATAAAAAATATAATATTCAAGGAGCTCTTGTATGATCTCATGAGAACTTTCTCACTCAGAATGAGAAAATGTTATCTTTTTCTGCTTCAATATTTTCTTTTAAAGAAAAAGAGACCGTTTAAAAGTCTTTATCGCATATTTAGAAATCCAGACTGAATCAATTGCAGTAATAATTTTATGCACTGTTCATCCTGAAACAAATCCATCTACTATATTCATAATGTTTGGGCGGAGTCTCCTTTGACCAAGAGTTTTGATTCTTTCACAAATATACCTTAGAAGTTATTTGCCCACATTCGATGGGTCACACCTGTCTACTGACTGTTTCCCAAACATTCCAAGCTAATTTCCCATTTTTCTCCTCTCCCTCTTCTGTCTCCTCTTTTCAGGCAATCATCTCAAATCTTTAAGATTCCACACTGTCTTTCCATAATTATTCCCCAGTTCACTGACGCACTGTTCTTCAGGACTCAAAACTCCATTTTTCTGTACCATTCATTTGCCACCGAATCATACCCTCCCATGTGACAATGTTGTGAAGTTCATTTCCACTGCGTATGGTTTTATCTCAACGTTTATTAGACGAGGTTTTTGTTCTGGGATGCACGGACCCCTTGAGACTTCAGGGAAACTGGGGATGTCATGAAATTGTAAAACGTTGTTTGTACGTGCCTTTTTAGGGGCAAAAATACTTATCTTTCATTAGATTCTGAAAGGGATTTAAAAAAAAGATTTATGACTGCACCCTTTGCATATGGAAGTTCCTGGGCCAGGGACTGAATCCGAGCTGCAGTTGTGACCTACACCCCAGCTGCATCAGTGCTGGATCATTTTAACCCACTGCATCAGGCCAGGGATCGAATCCATGCCTCTGCAGTGACCTGAGCTACTACAGTTGGATTCTTAACCTACTGTGTCACTGCGGGAACTCCTCAAAGGGACTCTTAACCCAAGTGTTTCGTCTCCCGGAGGACAGAGGCTAGATGACAGGCTTTGTTGTGTTTCCCACTGTATCTTCAGTAACTCAGCTCAGTAACTGAACGGGCACAGGGAGATCTAATGTTTCCACTTATTCGCTATCAATTAATCCCTTATTTTCCAGAATGAGAAAGAGGGACAACAGGGCTTAAGCATTTTCATCTCACAGTTTGAGCATGTCTGAAGATAATGTTCGAACCTTTTGAAAAATGTAAAATGATCCCTTGCAATGACAATAGCTCACCTTGAGATATGCCATGAGGGAATTCTGCATTGATGAAACTCCGTCCTTTGAATACCTTTTAGAATCTTCTAGAGAAATAGAACTTGGAAGATGGCTTCTGCCATTTCAGACCCCAACTTCAGCTGTGTCTATTATCACCTCTCACCCAACAGCTTCATCCTCCAGTCATCACTCTCCAGTCATTGCTGATTTTTCTTTCCCAACTATCATTCTCTCCAGTATAATTCCCATTATAATTCCTGGCGATTTCCATAGTCTTGCAGCTATTCCTTGCATCATCCCACCCTCCCATTTCCTGAACTTTCTCTCCTCCAATGATGGGTCCTCTGCCCCACAGAAACCAGCCACTCCCATGGTCATACCTAGACCTTGCCTTTACTGAATACTGCACTTCTCTGTGTAGGTTAACGTTATGACTGCACCACCCAAAGATGTCTAAGTTCTAATCCCTAGAATCTGTGAATACATATTATATTCATATAATATATATTCTGTGAATATGTTGCACACACTATGTGCATATAATATATAACATTTATTATATATACTATCTGCAATATATATATATTATATATATGTATATATATAATATATATATATACATATATATATATATACACACATACACACACACATCTTTTTTTCTCACCCACTAAAACATAAATACCATCAGAGCAGGGACTTTGTTTTGCTCCTCACTACACTTCTAGCACTTAGAAAAGTGCCCATGTATGTCTAAATAGGTCTCCTGAATGAAGGTAAAAATGGATGGATGGATTGAAGGGAGACGGAGCCCATGTCTTAAGTGTATCCTAGCCTGGCCGTGGCCCCTCTGCGCTGCTTTGGCAGCAGGGTGGGAGGGATGAGCTTTTCCTCGCTTCACACATCTCAGCTTTAGCTCTCATCAAATGTTGATACGTCTGGTCCTGAGGGTGGGTCCACCTAACCGAGGTCTTTTCCATCTCCAGCGGCATCTCCTCCGGGAGGTTCTGGATTTCTATGACGTCACACACACACACACACACCCCCCACCGATCCCTCTGCCGTCTTCTGACGATCTTCCCTGAAATGCACCCTCCTCGGGGGATAAGCATAAGGAACAGACGTTACTTATTGATGTTCTCGGTGAATGCGCTTCTTTGATTTCCTGAAAATCGCTGCCTTTTGGGAGGAGAAGCTGAGTAGCAAGGTACAGCAGGGTGGCGCTTCCCGCTGTGGGAGGCAAGAGCTCACCACGGAAACACCATTTAAAATAGCAACTCATGGAAGAAGAACCGGTGGATGATGATTGGACTGACCCACTGCCATTCTCTTTGTTAATTAGCATGTGAAATATACACTCCTCGAAGAAGGGAGATGTAGGTGTCAGGTCAATTTTTCTCTGGCATTTTCACCTTTTCTTTAAGCCCCAACAACCCAAGAGTTTATGAGGCATTTATAGCGGGGCTGCTGCAGCCCCTTCGGTTTTTAAACTATGCCTGATTTTCATCTTCTCACGAGGAAGTGTTACTGATTCAGAGGTAAACAGTGCCACTTTATTTTACTTTTTTTTAATTTTTAATTTTTTTCTTTTAAAGGCCACACCTGCAGCATTTGGAGGTTCCTGGGCTAGGCAGTTCTCAGGCTACGCCAACGCCGGATCCTTAACCCATTGGGCAGCCAGGGATCGAACCTGCATCCTCACGGACACTGCCAGATTCTTAACCTGCTGAGCCACAGGTTACTTTAAAGGGAAGGACACGTTTATGCAGAAAGTTGAGTTTTGAAAATATCGGACTTAGCACTTTGGGGTGGAAAACCATGGAATTCTGAGCAGACCAAAGACTGAAGGTCTTTTATCCATCACCCCAAACGAAAGAGGAGCTATGCCCACCTAGCAGGAGGAGGCAGAAGTGGGAGGTCTGCTAGGGCTTCAGACGATGAGTTTAGGACACATTCTGAGACCTGAAATGAGGGACAAGTTACACTCCAAGTGGCTGTAGCAGTGAAGTTAAGACGCCCATTCACTGGGTATTAATAGCGTCATGATTACAACTGCCTTACACTGTTGCTTATTTCATGAACTATTTCTGGACCTGCAGATCTGGAGGTGCACTGGGACCACAATCCTGTCAGCATCTCCCTGGACAGCGGGACCCAAATAGCTTGACCCGGAAGATTCCACTGCGGGACACACGAGGGGGTGGGAAAGAACCCGTAAATCGAAGTCTGTGGGGACTCTCCATGAAAGCAGTCGTGCAGCATAAGTGAGGGGATGGGAGGGGTAGTAAGAACTGGAGAATCTGCCTGGCACGCAGACCCAGAGAGGCTTCCAGCAAAGTGAGTGTTAACCAAAAAGGACATCCATTCATTCATTCCCTCAACTGGCTTTAATGAGACATCTACCCTGTGACTGGCACAGGGGCGGGGGGGAGGCGTGTGGCAACATTATTATCTGGGCTAGAGATCTGAGAGGGCCCACCAGGGTGGTGGGGATGTAGTCAACGAGACCCGGGCTCGAACCCTGGTGTCACTCTTTAGCTGGGTGACCTTGGATGAGTTGCTTACCCTCTCTGAGTCCGTACAATGGGAATGATAACTCTGCGGGCAAAGGATTTCTGTGAGGTTTAAGCGAGATGATGCTTTGGAGCATCTCCCAGGTACGTGGCCTGCTAAAGGCTTTCGGTAACAGAGCTTTCACGCGCCTGCTCCCAGGCTCCCTGTCGTTGCCAAGCAAGGCAGGAGGGTGTCCTAGAAGACGAGTCTGGCTCTTCCTAATGGGGCTTCTGGATTCTGTGCGTGGTGTGTGCAGGAAACCCTCCATGTTCTCGGGGGTCACTGGTCAAGCTCAGGTCCTAGGAGCTCACGCTCTGGGAGGGGACGGGACTCCTCCCTCCGCTGGAGCCCAGGGCTTCAGAGGAAATGGTCTGAATGGTGATGGAGGAAAATATCCGTCATAAACACACCCTTTCAAGTCGGGCTGTACATCCAATGAGACTCTGGAGCAGGTGGTGCTCTGGTCCTTTCTGAAGAGCCCCCTGCGGGACACCCAGGTGGCATGTGGGGGCCCCTCAGCTCAGCAGGGTGTCGTCATGGAAGCTGGAGGCCTCCTACCGCACAGCACGCGGGGGTGTTGGAAACAGCTGCCCCGCAGAGCCCTCGGCCCGCAGGGCTTAGTGACGCCTTTGTCTATACCACCCTCCCGCCCAGTTCCAGATGCACACTCTTCTCAGCGGCTCTGGAGGCTGGATCAAGCAGAGGCTCTTTCAAGTCGCTGCACAGCAAGCCCTCTGCCGTAAATCATCACCACCACCATCTTCATCATCATCAATAATCTAATTAGCACCCTGTTTGTGAACAGGGTATCAACTGAACCGGATCCACCTTCACCCTTGACCTTGAGGGTCGAAGGAAGAATCCACAGCAGAGCAATAGTATGCGGTTAGTCGCTCCATGGCTTGTATGCTTGGGCGAGTCACTTAAACTCTGCGCCTCAGGCTATCTGCCGGTAAAATGGGGGAGAAACAGTCCAGAGTCCACTGAGCTGCCGTGAGGGGAGCCAGCGTGCGGACAGGATGAGGCCAGCGCCCAGCGCCACACTGGACCTCCTCAGGGTTAACTCAGGAGGCAGGATCCCGTCCTCGGCTGGCAGGCAGGTCACAGCCTGAGGACGGGCGGCTGCTGCACGGTGTGTAGGGCCTGAAACTGAAGGGCAAGGTCAAGAGTGCCCTGGGGGCCTGACCGCTCTGGGATGCAGGGCATGGAATTTGCCGCACCTCAGCTTCTTCACGGTAAAGGGGCTGTTCCTGTGGGAGGCTGCGGGGAGGAGCCGGAAGTGAAATGGGAAAGCCCTGGGGCTGGAGACCAAAGCCCTGACTTTGAACCTCATCTCTTGCGCTCGGCCGCCATGTGTCCTCACCGCTTTGCAACCTCGCTGTGCCTCCCGCCCCTCCTAAGGAACCGGCCCCGCGGGCTTCCACGAGGACCAGCGAGAGGATGCTCACCTGACTATGTACACGTGAGGGCAGAAGAAGGGAGGGCAAGGTTCCGAGATGGGTGATGACGGGTCCAGGAGGCCAGCCGAGGAGGGGACAGTCCAGCCCTGACTTTGCGGTGTCAGGTGGCTGCCTGGAGTGACGGAGCCTTTGGGGTCCCTGAATCACGGCCCAGGAAGGGGTGCAGAGGACATCAGATGCATATGGCCATGCCCTCGGGGCCATTTCCTTTGGGGAACTCATTTTGTGCCCGGAGCCAGGGGGATTGGGGTAGAGGGTTTTCTTCTGGGCCCCTTGGACACAGAAATTCAAGGACAGGAGAGAGAAACTGCGGCAGGGCTTCCCAGAGCATCTCTGAGAAGAAAGACAAAAAACTGTGGCTCTTTCCTCCTCCCTGATTAAGTAAATGGGCTCATTCACCCATTTCCCAAAATGGGACCGTAAAGGGTCCCTTTAAAGCTCAGAGGGGGCAAGACTGAACTCCGTGGTAACTGCCCCGAGACAATCGCAATGTGCCGCCACCCCCGAGCAGCTGCTGGAATGCCTCAGCCTCCCACACCTCGGGCCTGGCTGGCTGCCCCCCCCCACCACACCCCCATATAAGTCACATTCCTGGCAGGTCCAGGAATCAAGAAAAATCCACCAGAACAAGAAGTGCCTCCGTGTGTTCTCTGGTTACCAGCAGGTGGAAGGCGGGGCCGCTCCTGATGGAAACGGTTTTGACAGACCTCCAGAGTTCAAAGGCGTTTCCCACTCAGCAGGCAGGGCTGCTCACTGGCGGTTCCCCAGAGCCAGAGCCGTGATCCTTCCTTGCTTCCGTCCCCAGGTCTGCCGGCTGCGACACTGAGAGCCTCCTGCAGGCCCCTTGCCTCGCCTTTGCCCTGAGATTCCCAAAGGAAGCCAGTGGCCAAGGCCATTTCCACTCAGGCAACAAGCTGCCCGGGGCCTCCTGATCTTGTTTGTATATTCTTGAAGTGTACTGTCAGCCGGGATTCCTATGGGTTTTGCTTTACATTTCTACCTGGAAACTATGGAATTGAATTGGAATACCAATTACAAGTGCAGTTTGCCCCTGTGACTGAATTGGGCTGTGACTGGCTTTTCGTGTCTTCGCCCAGCACTCTGCGGATGTGGGGGAGAAGGATCTTTAAGGCTCGATGATACTGACACTGACCTACCGAATCTGCAGCCGGGAGGATGGCTGAATCCTATCTGTCTGTCTTATGTGCCAGCTCCTTCTGTGTCTTTATAAAGTATCGGGGACTGGGTTTCGCAGAAATTCTAAATTGGGCTAGGCACTGTGATGGTGCAAAGAGAATTCTTACTCCCTTCTATTTTTGAAAAAAAAAAAAATCATGCCGTGTCTCTACAACATCCCTCTCTCCTTACTGTCAGGTGCATGGACCGCAGCAGCCTTCAGGCCCTTGCTGTTCCTACTCCTGTCCCTGGGTCCCCTGTCCCCTGCAGCTCTCTGGGCCACAGCTGTCTCTTGGGCTCTGCTATGGGCTGGCTGGAGATACCGGGGAAGCTGAAGCTCCTGTATCCCAGCAGCCTCTCAAAACACAGAACCGGGTGGGGGTGGGTGAAGGGAGAATCGACAGAGCACCGCTCCCTCTCCCCCCGCCCAGGAGTGGTCCACAGTGGTACCCTGCTCATTTGGACACCATTTCAGTTCCCCTCCCCGGCTCATTTCTCCTGGGTTTACTCCCAGGAACACTCCACCCGCCTTATTCCTGTCTCAGGTGCACACTCAGGAGATGAAAACTAAGTGGGAGGGGAAGGCAGGCTGGGCTGAGTGGGGCAGAAAGCAAAGGGCCCCGGGGGCTGCCCTCCCTCACAGGTGGCGGGACTCACACACTCCGCCTGAGTTCCCCTGGCCTCCCTCCCCACAGGCTCTGGGAGAAGCCTCCCAGCATTTCTCTTGGTACCTGGAGGTGTCACTCTCCCTGCCCCGCCTCCAAAGCAGTCCCCGCCCCCAAGAATGCCGGCCCCTGGGACCTTCCCTTCCTGGAACTGGCTCACCCATGCGGAACGAACTGTGACCGTAGCACCTGACACTGCGCTGATGCTAATCTGCGTCTGCTTCACTTCAACAACACTGTTGGGTTCTGCAGAGCTAGAGACCAGGGCAAGGGCTTTTTGCCTGGTTTCATTCCATTTTTGTTCTTTTGTCTGTGCTATGCCTGGCACGGCCCTGGTGACATGGAGTAGGTTCGCGATCGATCCACATTCCAGCACGTGTGGTTTAAGCCTCTACTGTGTTCTAGATTCTGGACATATATTTCTCCCAGCTTCAATGCTAGTGTGGGAGACGGTTCACAAAAGTACGTAACTAATCACATGGTACATTAGAGAGTGTTAGCAGGTTTATGCCACTCCTGTGTTTTTGTTATGTTTCATGAAGTTCTTCCATCATTTCTGCATCCTCATTAAAAACCCAAACTCAGAGAAGAGCGACCCCTATAATCATATGTTTTCTTTAGATGTCTCTCTTGTTTCCTCATAGGTTCATTTGCGCTTATACTGTAAATATCTGGTTTCTTGTACTGTAAATATCTGGTTTCTATTTTCCCTTCTTGAGCTCCTGATCTTGGGGTCTGGATTTTTAGACTTTCTTTTCCTAAATATTGGGCCCACTGGAGACCAGGAGCTATGAATGGTGATCCAGGGGCAGAGCTGGGCCCTAACGCATATACAGGATTGGACCTGGGTGATGCATTATTTAAAGAATTTTGACTTGGGCTCCCCTGTTTCTTCCCGTGTCTTCTTGTCATCTGATGCTTCCTGCCTTTTCTTTCTTTCTTTCTTTGGGGCCAGAGCTGTGGTATATGGAAGTTCCCAGGCTAGGGGTCCAAGTGGAGCTGCAGCCACCAGCCTATGCCCACAGCCAGAGCAACTCCAGGTCCGAGCCTCATCTGCAACCTATACCACAGCTCACAGCAACACTGGATCCTTAACCCACTGAGCAAGGCCAGGGATTGAACCTGCATCCTCATGGCCACTAGTCAGGTTTGTTACCGCTAAGCCACAACGGGAACTCCAACTCCTGCCTTTTCTATACCAGCTTGACCTCTGCAGACATTTGTGGTCACGACCCCGCCTTCGGCTGAGACTTCCTGCCCCTACTGCTGGCCTGTTTCAGCAGCTGAAGTTCCCACCCAAAGCCGCCTGCAACTCCAGGCTGGGAGACGTTCAGGCAGCAGCATGACACAGCACAAGCCCCTCCCCCGAGTCAGGCTGGCTCCCCAGTGTCCTGGAAAAGCAATGAGTTCATTTTGGCTCCTGCATTTATTCCCCTGGGCCCCTTTCTAGAATGTACTCCCTCCCCCGGCATCCCGCATAGAGTCGGTTTGCCAGGCAGCGCCCATTCCGCAGCACAGTTTTCCCCCATGCCTGCAGCTCTGTTCTGAAACCTGTTCAACGTCTCTGCTCAGCCAGGGCTGTGGCCCTGCTCATCCCCCCCAATCCAGGAATCAGCATCTGGCTGGAGCCCAGCTGACGGGTGGCCCCCCCACAGCTAACAATGCAAGTTTCTCTCTCCTCCTGAGATGCCCCCTGTGGCCCTTCCCTGGGACCCCTGGATACCAGCTCTCCTCCAGTCATCACAGCCCAGGCTCTGACTCCAGCCCCGCTTCCTGGAACGGCCTGCACGCCACATCCTGTTCCTGGCAATTACAAAACCTAAGATGACTGATCCCTTTGCTCCAAACGTCCCAAAATGTCTCCTTGATCACACCATTACTCCTTGATGGTCATCATTCAGCTCTGAGCAATCACTGACCCCGCTGCTGTCACCCATTCCACAGCCATACTCACGTGCGGAAAAAAAAAAAAAAAAGTTGCTTTTTCCAAGCTCATCAGACATTTCCTGATCTCATCAATGAATGGCTGCAGGATCTCTGGCATGCTTCTGCTACGTCTGGAAGGATAATTCTTTGAAAACTGGATCTGCTGGTTATGCCAAATTTCTTTTCCAGAATGCTCAATTAGCTCAATGATTCCCATCAACCATTCCCTAACCATCGCTTGTTGGAAAATTCCTGGGTTATTCTCTTTGGCAAATCGTTTACAAATTAGAGGGATCCGGGAGGAGACAGTCTGGCACCTTCTCTTAGGCGGAAGGTAAAGGTAACATCTGGAGCCGAGTGGAGGGCAGACAGACCTCACTAAACCTTGGATGCTGAGGATGGAAAGTGAAAGGAAAAGGCCTACAGAGCTTGGCTGTAAAAGCACCTTCCTACGGCCATGGTCGAGTTTACATTTCAGAGCGAACCAGCCCTCGGTGCCAAAAGCAGCAAAATCAACAGAGTCAGAAAGTCACATCATTTAAGTTAAATCAGTTCTAAGTGAAGACCCTGGCCTCCCTGCTGCAGGTCGCTAAAGGAAATCTTATTCACAGTGGACCATGATGATACTGAAAAGACGAATAAAAAGGAGAGGAGCTCTCATGGTGGCTCAGCAGGCTGAGGACCCGACGAAGTCTCCAGGAGGATGCGGGCTGGACCCCTGGCCTCACTCAGTGGGGTAAGGATCTAGCATTGCTGGAAGTTGAGGCGTAGGTCACAGATGTGGCTCAGATCCTGTATTGCCGTGGCTGTGGTGTAGGCTTCGGCTGCAGCTCTGATTTGCCCCCTAGCCTGGAAACTTCCATATGGCACAGGAGTGGCTGTAAAAAGAAAAAAAAGGCAAGAAAGAAAAAAAAAACAGAGAGTGGGGGAGTTTCTCTGTGCCTTTCATGCAGGAGATGTTCCTTTTCTCCTTGGTGATGACCGCTTTGTGGTAAATCCGCTTAGTGCTAAGTAAGCCTTGAAATGACACAGCATGTCTGCCAGCAAGTCATGCATCAGGATGACTGCGGCTCTGGGGCAGGTGCTCATGTGGCCTTATTCCGCCTGTGTGTGGCCACTGCCTTTATGCATTGATGGCAGGGAGGGCTCAGGATGAGGCAGCAAAGGCTGGATCCTCCCGGCCAGCAGGCCGATCAGACTGGGAGTGTGTAGGGCAAAGGCCTGGGCCAGGAGTGTTTCAGAAACGGTTACAGCCCATCAGCACCAGTGCCAAGCTGGTTAGCATTATCTGAACCTTCCCCTCCAGGTGCAAGCATTACTAGGTCCCCTGGGATGAGCTCACGAGGCCCAGAGTTCTTTTAGAAATGGGTTGGAGAAAGGTTTAAAATTAAAAAAAAAATTCTTTTCTTTTTACGGCCACACCTGCGGCATATGGAAGTTCACAGGCCGGGGGTCGAATCCGAGCTGCAGCTATGGCCTACGCCACAGCTTGTGGCAATGCTGGATCCTTAACCCACTGAGTCAGAGATCAAACCTGTATCCTCAAGGAGACTACGTCAGATTCTTAAACCGTTAAGCCACAACGGGAACTCCAAAGAAATTTTATTTTACGTAAAAAAAGAACACTTGGTCACTGATAACCTTTTCATCTTTTGGGGGGTGGAGAAGGGTGGGGCGGGGGAGTCAGGAGTCAGGGCCCTGTCCTGTGACAGACGGTCCACTGGCATTTGATAACCTGTCCAGAGCATCTGGCCTCAATGCCTGGCAAAGCTGCTGTCTCTGACGATGGCAGACTGAGCCCACATACGATGAACTGTTGTGGGGTTCGGTGGGGTAGCGGACGGGTGGGTAGGGTGGTGTCACTGGTTTCCCTCAATGGACCAAGGTGGGAATAGGGGGTCCTTCCTGCCTTAAGCTTACGAACTGCTTGACCTTGACCTTGACCTCTCTTACTTCAGTTCCCCCTTTGTAAGATGAGAAGAAACACAGCTGCCTCCTCTGGTTGTTGTAAAGACAGAAGCCTGAGCATTAGTGAATATAGATGTTCGCTACAAGCCGACCTCGCCCAGGAGGAAGGCAGTCATTCCCGCGTACCCCTGGACCACTGGTGAATTAGGTCAAATAACAGAAAGTTCACTCAGATCTAAGCTACCCAAGGAACACTGACTTTCATTCTCAAGGGCAAGACCTAAGAAGACACCCAGCCTACAGAATAACTGTGTGATCTTTCCAAAGAAAAGAGGAAAAACCTAAGGTTCCTACTCTGCCAGTCCCAGAGTCTTTGTTAAAAATTTACCTCTCTGGTGTGCACATCTGCATGTAGGGGGACATCTAAGCCTGCAGAGTCAAACATGTCACCTGTGAATGTGCCACCAACAAGTGAGAACTTTTTTGCCACACCCACGGCACGTGCAAGCTCCCAGGCCAGGGATCCAACTCAGGCCACAACAGTGACCCTAGCCATAGCAGCGACAATACCAGATGCTTAACCCATTGAGTCACTAGGGAACTCCATAAATGAGATGTTCTCACTGACAGAATTTGCAGCAAACGCTGAAATGATACTCAGAGTGTTGGGCTGACTTTATCTGAGAGTATTTGTTTTCTTTGAACACTGCCCGTGGTATGTGGCAGAGAATCAAATCTCACTGTGAGACAGTTTTTTTCCTGGGGGAGCTGGGATGCAGAGGAAAGTGCCCAGATGGGAACACCACCCAGAGGGAAGGCCTGTGACCGCACCATCAGACAGTGAGGGCTGGTCCTCCCTCCACCGAAGTCAGAAGGCGCTCCAGCGTGCCCGTCAGGAAGGCAGGGGTAAGGGTCACAGACTCCATTTACAGGGACGGAAACTGAACTCTTTTTCCAAGTGCCCAGTCTGCTGGGTGGCAGAGACAAGAGTGACCTTCCCAAAGTCAGCCCCACGAAGAGAAGGTTCTGGTCTCTTGTGGTCCCCGAAATATGCCTGGGACCTGCAGCAGGAGCTGGTGCAAAACGGATGGCCACTGCTGGTCAAATGGATGTTTCTCATTTTGGGGGGTGGGGGACTCGTCTTTTGCTTCCTAAAGATTAGTATTTAAAAGACGTGAGAAGACGTACTAGAATCTAAGAGACTCTATCTGCCACGCACAACAAATAAAGGTCTCTTATGAAGACTATATTAAAAACCTTCTACAAAGCAATAAAAAATAATATTGAAAAGGCAAACAAATCAATAGAAAACAGCACGTGAACAAGCACATCATGAGATGCATATGGCCGAGAAGCATATGAGGGGATGGATGCTCAACTTTTGAGAATCAGGTACGTACAAATCAAGACCATGGAGGATACACTATTTTCACCCATTGCACTGGCAAAATAATTAAGTCCGTCAACACCAAATACTGCAGAGTATGCAGTGAATGGGACCTTACACACCTAGGATTAAGACAGAAATTGGGGCAACCAGTTTGAAACACAATTTGGCATTCTTTTGTTAAGTCGGTGGATATTTACACCTTTTAGGATTCAGTAATTTCACTCCTAGATAAGAACTCCCCCAAACCCTTGCCCATGTGTCCAGAGACAGATACAAGAAAGTACTTCGCAGCACTATTCGAAATAGCAAAAATAATTAGAAATCATTGACACTGACCACTGACAAGGGAACAGTATTTTCAAACACGAGGATATTACACACCAGTGATGATGAATGATACACGTGATCATCTTTGTAACAACTGGAGAGCGGGTCTCAGACCAGTTACACATCCTTTTCATAAAGTGCAACAGCAGATGAAACTAAACAATATATTGTTCAAATATACAAAGGTGCTTGACAAAGCTACAAACTAAAAGGTCAAGAGATGGATAAACACAAAATTCAGAGATTTGCGGAGAGGTGGGAAAGGAAGAGGCTGAGATGGGAGAGTAGAACAGAGGTAAGTTATCAGTGAATTCACTGGTGTCCAAAAGGATTCACAAGAAAACACATCTCTAATTAACAGAATGCTATTAACATCAATGATGCCTTATGCATTTCCCATCTAAAAGGAATTATTGTGAAATTTTAATTTTTTTCCTTTTTTCTGATCTGATTGCCTTCCAGACTAATAATCACAGAATAATTGTTTAGAAACAGATTTCCTATAAAAGAGAAAATTCTAATTCTGGAAAATAGTTACCGGGGATGAATTGGTTCGTTGTGCTTGATGTGAAAATGCCGTTACTCTTCTCTAATGGAATTTCCAAACCGGTGACTTTTATAAAAACATGCTATACTGTGGAAAGAAGTAGGAAATCAAGAGCAGGAGGGAGAGGAAGGAAAGACAATCGACAGAACACACTTGAACCGTAACTTTAATGGTCTCGATCCTTCCCTATAAACCAACACATCATGTTCCCACTGGCCCAAGGGTTACAATCGAGTCTGCATTCATGCTGCTCATTTCGGAGATGGTTACAAGTGCTTGGACCGGCGCCAGGTTATGCATTTGGAAGAATGACTGCATTATAAAACCCATTCCAAGCTTCCCACTGTTCTGACAATGGAAAGAGTGAAGAATGTTCAAGCTGACCGAAAATCTGAGAAGGAACTTCCAGGATCTCTGAAGCTTCTGTCCCCTCAAACAGCCCCCAGGTAAGTCTCAGCCACCTGCCTAATTAAATTCTGAGGTTAGGTGAGAAAGAATTACATTTTTTTTCTTTATACAGCTGCACCTGTGGCACATGGACATACCCAGGCTAGGAGCTAAATCCAAGCAGAATTCGCCACCAGTGCCACAGCCACTGTTATAGCAGATCTGAGCTGCATCTGTGACCTACACCTCAGCTTGTGGCAACGTCGGATCCTTAACCCACTGAGTGAGGTCAGGGGTCGAACCTACATACTTACAGGAGACTATGTCGGGTCCTTAACCTGCTGAGCCACAATGGGAACTCCAGAATCACTTCTAATAGTAACCTGTAGGTAGTTTATAGAATGACGCCATCATGAAAACGGAGCCCTGCGGAAGCCCTGGGCTTCCTCAGCACCTGGCAGAAAGTAATCAACCTCAACAGGACAGGCTTTGGGGCCGCTGTTTCCAGAGGTGTGACTGATAAGATATCCTGAAAGACCCACAAACCAAAAAACCAGATCAAATGTTGAAAAACACAGCGCCTTCATTTAAATGCAGCACTGAGCAGGCACTAAATTAAGGAATGTGCAGAATCCCAAAGGAAATGAAAACAGGAGACCTGGAAGACAGGCTACCCCCGAATCGCACTTGGGCCCCGCAGGTGTGTGATCAAACCCCAGAGATGCAGAATCTCTGCTTTGATAGAGGTTCAGAGGACAAAGGATAAAGCAGAGGGCTGCTGGGGGTGGGTGGTGGTGGTGTCTAATTGGAGACCCCTAATTAGGAAGCCTCTAGGTCACAGTCTTAAGGGAAGGATGAATGAGAAGGAAACCCTGATATTCAGTAGGGGGCTTTGAGCCGAAGGGGAAATAAATGCCTCCCACCCGCGCTCTGCCCACGGAGAATCTGTAACCACAAACCAGCAGCCTAAGTTCACACCAAGGGGGTGTGGGGTGGCGGGGACAGAAAACTCAGGGTGAAATTTTAATTTCATATGGTCCAGGGTCAGGGACTTTGAGGTGCGGGGACTAATTCTCCCCAAAGGACCTCAGCTTCCAGTAGGGTCTGTGAGCATTTTCCACACAGACAATGCTCTCAAAAGATCGGCCAAAGTTCGCCACTCAAGGAAAGAAGACATCACAGGTGAAATTCACCAGGAACGACACAAGACAGAAACAAATCCCCCAGCGCTTCGGATAATTGAAACTATCTGGCCCTGAATAACTCATTTACTCTGTTTAAAGTGAATATAATAAACTCAGTGAATGGTCTTGGTAGCAGATTAGACACAGCTGAAAGCCCTTCTTTAAGGGCTGGAAATGTTCAAGTGCAGAGCTTTGCAACCATAAGGGGAAAACGTCAGAGTTTATAAGGCCACTCTGGCTATTAGCTGCTTCGTCAAAACTCAAAATGCTTGGATATTTTTAGGCATAACATTGTTAATCAATTGTATTTTAATTTGAAAACAAAAACAAAAACAAAAAACCTCAAAAATGCCTGGGACTACACTACCTGAGTTCAAAGATTATCCTGAATGTTGATGTGCAAATAAGAATGCCAAGTATCATTTTTTTACCCCCCTAAAACTGTCTAGGACTAAAGGGGAAGATTGGAGAGAGGGGGAGATGGAGAGAGAGAAAAATTGAGCTGTTTCTCTGTTTCATGGCCCTTTAACTTTGGCAGGGAGTGGCTGCAAGGGGAGGGAGTGGTAAAGACTGCTGAAAAATTCAGGGCAACTGGCCCTTTTCACAACTTGCAGTAAGTAGGTTAGAAAAAAAGGGAGAAGGGGTTAGGGAAAGAGGCTGGGAGCAGCCTGGAAGACAAAGGGGGTGGAAGGAGGCCGGGGGCAGGCAAAGCCTGGTCCTTTATGCCCAAGTTATACCAGGAAGACCCCTGTGGAGAAAAGGCCCCAGAGCCACCCTGCTGGGTTTCAGCCCTGCATCTATCCTTTATTAGCTGGAGAACCCGGGAAAGGCTGCTTTTACCCCGGTGCCCCGGTTTTCTCACGTGTTCCTTTGGGAGAAGGAGGGCACCCAATTCACATGGATTTTTGTGGATTAAGAGAGTGAGAGCATGTAAAACACTTACACATTGTACATGCTGGTACTGGGACACAGTGTACTTACTGGTCTATTGTAAGTGCTAGATCAAGGTTAGCTATTCTCAGAGTTCCCACTGTAGCCCAGTGGAAATGAATCCGACCAGTAACCACGAGGTTGCAGGTTCAATCCCTGGCCTCCCTCAGTGGGTTTAGGATCTGGCATTGCCTTGGGCTGTGGTGCAGGTTGCAGATGCGGCTCAGATCCCGAGTTGCTGTGGCTGTGGCAGAGGCCGGCAGCTGGAGCTCCAATTCGACTCCTAGCATGGGAACTTCCATATGCCTTGGGTGTGGCCCTAAAAAGACAAAAAAAAAAAAAAAAAAAAAAAAAGGCTAGCTATTCTCTTTTCGTACCCATTTTGGTAAATGTTTAAGATTCCCTTTGCTATGGTCTGAGTGTCCTGTGCCTGCCCCCAAATTCATCTGTTGAAATCCTAACCCTCAAGGTGATGGTAGGAGGAAGTGGGATGTTTGGGAGGGAAGTAGGTCATGAGGGCAGAGTCTTTATAAGTCTCATTAGTGCTTTTTAAAAATTTTTTAAAATTATTATTATTATTTTCTTTTTTGGCCAGCCCATAGTATATGGAGTCCTGGGCCAGGGATCAGATCCGATCCACAGTTTCAACTTAGGCCGCAGATGCAGCAACGCTGGATCCTTAACCCACTGTGCCGGGCATTAAACTTGCGTCCCAGGGCTCCCAAGACACTGCCAATCCCATTGTGCCATAGCGGGAGCTCCTGATTCTTTTTTAATTTTATTTTATTGGAGTATAGATGACTTATAGTGTTATGTTAGTTTCAGGTGTACAGCAAAGTGAATCAGTCATACATATAAATATATCCATTCGGAGTTCCTGTCGTGGCTCAGCCGAAATGAATCTGACTAGCATCCATGAGAATGCAGGTTCCATCCCTGGCCTTGTTCAGTGGGTTAAGGATCCAGCATTGCCATGAGCTATGGTGTAGGTGGCAGACGCAGCTCAGATCTGGCATTGCTGTGGCCGTTTGTGTAGGCCAGTGGCTACAGCTCTGATTCAACCTCTAGCCTGGGAACTTCCATATGCCGCAGGTGTGGCCCTAAAAAGATTAAAAAAAAAAAAAAACTAAATGAAAGCTGATAGGAGTCAGGTATTTCCAGGCTGCAGCATAATCTACATCCTTAAGGGCTTGTGATAAGGGCTCAAGAGACTGGTGAAAGCCCAGGAGAGAGGCTCTATTTCCTGTGCTGCACAGACTAGTAATCTAAAGGTCAAAGTCTAAATAATCACCTGAATTTAGAAAAGACCCCCACATATGGCATGCTTTAGGGGAAGTTCCTGCCAAGCATGCAGTTTTATAGATGTTTAGAAAACTCTTGAAAACTGGAGTTTATGTGCAAGTCTGACAGTACTGGCCACACTATACAAAGAATAGGCCGTAAGTAAAAGAAGCCTGGAAAATGTCAATCATATAGTCATGCTATTAACGATTGGCACATCTCCTTTTATTTAGGAGGCTAAAACTGGAAATTTTTAGCATTAATAAAGGAAGGAGAGTCACCACAGAAACACAGCCTTTACCTTATTTCCATGTTAAGGAAAGTAGCTTCTTCCACAGAAGGCTTTCAGGCGCTCTGGCAAGCACTTGTGCCTGAAAATCTCTTGCTGAAAGATCTCTCTGAACTGTTAAAGGCAAAGGAAATTCTCTAAAAATAATAGGCCAGGCATTTAAAAATAAGGATAAGGGAAATTCTGATTAAAAGTTCAAATATTTTTACTAAAAAGAGATGAAAAAATGTGATGGCAACAGACCAAAGCATCCAATAGCAGAGGGGGAGAGCAGCAATGGACAATATCAATGCAGATTAAAAGGAAAAAAACGACACGTGGAAAGCCTACTCTTTGCCCAGCACTTGTTACATATACGTCATTGCATTTAATCTCATGACCATTCCCAAAGCATATATACATATGTATCTATCTGTGTCTTTTTCTAATTGCTAATGTCATAGTCTTCCCTTGGTATCTTCTGGGGATTGGGTTCCAGGACCCCTGTGGGTACCAAAATCCAAGGATGCTCAAGTCTCTTCCATAAGATGATGCAGTATTTGCAGTATTTTTAAATCATTTCTGAATTAATTATAATATCTAACGTAATGTAAATGCTATGTAAATACTATGTAAATATCTATAAATGCTACATAAAGAGTTGCCAGAGCTCAGAGAATTTCAGGTACATTTTAAGTATTTTATCTCTTTTCCCTCCTCTCTCAATATTTGATAGTTTTACCATTAATCTCCCCCCTTTTGGTTTCCTTTGCAAATTAAAACATGATAACTAAACTTTTATTTCCAAGTTCCCATTACAGCTCAGTGGGTTAAGAACCTAACATAGTGTCCATGAAGATGTGGGTTTGATCCCTGGCCTCCCTCAGTGACCTAAGGATCTGTCGTTGCTGCAAGCTGCCACATCCACGGCATATGGAAGTTCCTAGGCCAGGGGTTGAATCAGAGCTGCAGCTACAAGCCTACACCACAGCTACAGGAACACTGGATCCGTGCTACCGTGGATGTGGGTGTAAAAAGAAAAAAAAAAAGGTTTATTTCCTGTTCCAACAATTTTCAACATTTTTGCCTCTACTAATAACGAAACATTTCATGGTTTGCCTACAGATTCATTCTAATAGTGCAAATCAATAAACTGTTTATTCTAGGGCCAAATTCCTTCTTCCTTGTTCAAAGATCACAGTACCATTTGCCTTAAAAGAGAATATGCTAGCATTGTGTAAGGTCGAATGAATTTTTTCTTAGTTCTAACCATTGCTCAAAATAATTCCAACTGTTTGCTAAAACTAGAGTTTTGTTTGTAGGAAAGTTTGTAATTAATGATTTAGTATCTTTAGTAGTTTCAAGACCAGTCTATCTTCTTAATGTGAGTTTTGAAAAGTTATGTTTTTGTAAAAATTTGTCCATTTTACCTCAATTTTTCATTTTTTGGGCATAAACTTTTTTTTATAATATCCTGAAATACTCATTTTAATTTCTGAAATATCTTTAGTGATGTCTCCTTTTTCATTATAATTGGCTAGGGTCTATTTTCTTAATTAGTCTTGCTGGGTATTTATCAATTTAATCTCTTAACAAGTAAAGTTGCTGGCTCCTAGGATATAAGTCTATTCTACTTTTAATATGTTAACATTTTCTAGAGTGGTTTTTACCAATGTATACATTCACTAGCAGTATAAGATCGTTCTAGGTGGCCCACATCCTTGCCAAAACCTGGTATTTTCTGCACTTTTTATTTTAGCCATCCAGGTGGGTGTGTAGTGCTATCTTATGATATGAATTTGCATTTACCTGATAATAATTTTAAGCACCTCTTCATATGTTTAACTGCCATTTAGATATTTTCTTTTGTGAAGTACCTATCTATATATTTTGTCCATTTCCCTATTATCTTTCTTCTCTTTTTTTTCTTTTTACAGCTGCACCTGAGGCATATGGGAGTTCCCAGGCAAGGGGCTGAATTGAAGCTGCAGCTGTAGGACTATACCACAGCCACAGCAATGTAGAATCTGAACCATGTGACCTATGTCACATCTTGTGGAAACACTGGATCCTAAACCCACTGAGTGAGGCCAGGGGTTGAATCTGCATCCTCATGGACACTATGTTGGGTTCTTAATCCACTGAGCCACAACACGAACTCTTATTATTCTTTTTAAAAGTTTTTATTACATTTTTCATAATTTTTATACATTTATCTGTGTCCTTTTTATATTATATGTGCTGCAAAAATCATCTCCCAACTTCTTAGCTTGCCTTTTTACTCTCTTAATGTTATCACGAGATCAACAGTTTGATTTTGTGTAGTCCTATTTATCATTTGTTATGTATTTATTATGTCCTATTAATCCATTACATTTAGTGCTTTTTAAAAGTCTTTCCCTACCGCCAAAGCAGGAAGATAATTTTCCTGTGATTTTTTCAGAAGTTTATTGATTTTGACTTTCATGTTTGCATATATATTACCTAGAACTGATTTTGAGTATCATTTCCTTTTTTCAACATGGATATTCAGTTTGTTCAGCACTACTAATTGAAAAGACCATGTTTTTCTCATTGCACATCTGTATCATCTCTGTCATTTAATCAAATGACTACACATTTGGGTCTTTCTATACTTTCTGTTTGTTTCATTTCTTGTGCAAACAGCACACTGACCTTATTATAATAATCTCGCAATTTGTTTAATTCTTCAAATTGGCTTTTCTTCAATATTGCTTTGGTTATTTCTAGACTTTTGTATTTTCAGCATGATTGATTTTAGAATCAGCTTAATTTACACACACACACCACTCTGTTGAAATTTTGATGGAGTTTGCATTTACTCTACAAATCAGCTTGTGGAGACTTGTCATCTTAACAATTTTGGTCTTCCAATCTATGACCATGGTGTAAATCTTGACTTATTTAAGCATTTTTAATTTATTTACATGATGTTTTATAATTTTCTATACAGAAGTCTTGCACAATCCTAAATATTTGATATTTTTGATGCTATAATACTATATTTAACTTTTTCATCTTTAATTCTTTACTGCTAACAGAGAGAAATAAAGAATATTTTGTATTGATCTTTTATCTAATATTCTTGCTAAGTTAATTTATAAATTATAACAGTTTATAGATTTTTTTGGAATATTCTATATATAATGATTGCCTTATTTATTCCTTTCTAGTCATCCTACTTTTTTCTTGCCTTATTGTAATGGCTAGGACATCTATTACAATGTTAAATTAAAATGGTGATATTAGGCATCTTGGTCTCATTCTTGATTCAAGGAGGAAAACTTTTTATATATCAAAATTAAATATGATGCTTACTCTTAAGTCTTCTTATATATACCTGTTCATCCAATTAAGGAACTTCCCTTCTATATCCACATTGCTAAATTCTTTCCTTTTGGATCATTATTGGGGTTTGAATTTTGTCAAATCCTTTTTATGCATCTGACATAATTTTCTCCTTTATTCAGTTAATTTGGGTGAATTTTGGTTTACTGATTTTTATAGTGTTAAATCAACCTTGCATTCCTGGAATAAATCCAACTTTTCACAATGTATTTTTGGTTTTGTGTTTATAAATTGCTGGATTCAATCTGCTAACACATTGTTTAGGATCATGCATCTATGTTCATGACAAAAACCAGCCTATAATTCTCTTTCCTTATACTCTTCTTGCTAGGCTTTGATATCAAGACTATGCTGGCCTTATAAAAATAAATCGGGATGTATTTTCTCCTTTTCTATTTTGGGAAGTATTTTTGTAAGAGTAGGATTACATATTCCTTAAGGTTTGGAAATGTTCACAAATGAAGTTTATACTTGGATATTTCTTAGGGGAAAGGTATTTAATTACAAATTTAAGTTTTAATTATATATATGTTTTAAATAGGCATTCAAATTTTACACTTTTCTTTTTGTATCAGTCATGGTAAACTGTATTTTCTTAGGGATTTGTCCATTTCATGAAAAGTTATAAAAATTTCTTGCCTAAATTTGTTTCCAACATCTCTTCTCATCTTTAAATATCTGTATGATCTGTAGTGACTTCCTTTTTTGTTTTTTGTTTTTTGTTTTTTGATTCCTGATATTGATTATGGGGACTCTTTTTCCATTTTTCAGTCTTCAAAAAAACTAATTTAGTCATCAGAGAACCAAATTTCAGCTTTGTTGATTTTTCTCTAGTGTACTTACAGTTTCTATTTTATTAATTTCTGCTCTTACCTTTATTATTTCTGTCCACCTACATTCTTGGGTTTAATTTGATGGAATTTTTTTTCCTTTCCTAGTTTTCTAAGATGGATAGTGAAAGCAGTATTCCTTAACAAAGCTTCTTTGACATATGGATTTGATGGTCATACATTTATCTATAAGTACAGCATTAGTGGCATTCAACATATTTTGATACAGCATATTTTTATTTTCATTAAGTGAAAAATATCATTTAGCTCCACTCGGATGTCTTTTATGACCTGGGGTTTATTTCAAAATGAATTGCTTAACTTCCAAGAATTTGAGGATTTCCTTGTGATTATTTTTGTTTTATTTTTGGCTTAATTCCATTGTGTAAGAGAAGATGATTTCAATCCTTGATATTTGTTGAGACTTATGACCTAGCACGTTATCAATTTTGATAAAATTTGGCATATATGACTTGAGAAAAAGTATATTCTACCACTGTTAGGTGTGTTGTTAATTAGGTTTAGTTTTGCTTACCATATCATTCATATTTCCTAATCCTCTTTTCAGTTGTATATAATCAACTATAAAATACATCTGTTTTTCAGTTTTTGATATTTTTTAGAGATCTAGTGTTCTGGTAAAATCCCCTATCTTGATTTCAATGTTTTTTAACATAATAATCTTCACTATTTTTAGGAATGTGGTCTGATCAATATCTGAGTCATGAATGAGCCCACCTAGTATTTTATTTAATGTCAGACATTGAGACTTTAAAGTATCATGGTCTTGGATGCTATTAGTTTTCTTCAAAGAGGCTGCTCCCTATCCTCTGAAGCAACTAGAATATGATCAGATGAGTTCAGCCCAATCAGGAACTGCGCTGACCTGGAGCTGTGCTCTTTATAAGACTTGGTCACCTCCAGAGATCCCAGGTGAGAGCTGGAGTAATTACTAGGGTCCCCTCTTCTTTTGGCAGATTCTGAAATAAAACTTTTGTTTCCCAAGGACCATGAAAATTTTGAAAATGCAACTGTGTTTCACTGTTTTCTGTCTAGTTTCCAAGACTTTCCTCTGTACAGTTTAAGATTCAACAAGTACACAGAAAAATAACGCCCAAATGTTGAGCTTTCATTAATACTCCTTTTCTCTGGGATATTGGTCCTTCAAGTCTTGGCCACTTTGGTCAGAGCATTAGTCAGTTACCTAAGACAAATTTACTCCATGGTTTGAAAAGAAAATCCAAAACCCTTAGGGTAATTTTCTGTTTATTAATGTTGATCCTGTTCTGTCATTACAAAGAACAGCAAAATCAAGGTCCTTTTTATTTAACATCACAATTTCTAGAAGACAGTTGCTTTAGGATGTCTCTCAGAAAGCTTATGTAGTAGAGATTTGTATCTTTGCCACTGTGAATCTCACTGGACTATCCACTGTCAGGCAAACTGCGAACTTGGATTTAAAATCACTGTACTAAGTTTCTTCCTTTTTATTGATTATTTATGGCCAGCTCACTCCGTATTAATCCTTACCAAGTTATATGGCTTTAGGGATGCTTGACTCTAAAACTGGAAACATAGAAAGACTTAGTGTTAGTTTTAGATCCTCCCAAAATCAATTATTCCATGAGTCTGAGATTCATTCCATCCAAATTTATTTTGGGAAAAGTGTCCTTTCTTTTTTTTTTTTTGCCCTCACATCTGCACCTGTGGCATATATAACTTCCCAGGCTAGGGGTTGAATCAGAGCTCCAGCTGCTGGCCTACATCACAGCTTGTGACAACGCTGAATCCTTAACCCACCCAGTGAGGCCAGGGAGCAAACCTGCATCCTCACAGAGACCATATCGGGTTCATAATCTGCTGAGCCACAAAAGGAACTCCAAGGCAAAAGTGTCTTTAAAAATAAGATTTAAAATAATCACAGGTGAAAAAATAGTAATTTTTTCAGCAATTCCTTCTGGTAAATTAAAAGCTCAAATCAAATCTCGGAGATCAGTCAGAGGCTGTGATTTTTCCACCTGAAGAAATAATAATATTTGTTTAAAACTGGAATATAGAGAAGATTCAGTATTTTTTTTTAAATCAACACATTCAGAAATGTAGCTCAGCAGGGAGGAAATGCACACAAGAACTGAGCTTTTTTAGATTTTTGGTGATATGAATTTTCACATTTATTACAAAACATCTTTTTTAAAAAATGTAAAGATTTCATCAGCTCTTTTAGTGAATTTCAGCATATTATCTATCAACTGATTAGTCATGGACTGTTTTTGTTCTTCTGTGTCCTATCAAACAAAATTGTTCTAGAGAGAAATTTGATCAGAATCAAATGTGGCTGGGTAACAAATAAATTCATTATATTGAAGGAGAATACATGCCTTTAGTTTAGAATGGATCATTTAAACCAAACATGACACTATGAAAATTAACATTTGGTTTTTTCCTCAATACTGAGGACACAGAGTAGTATTCTCTGATCTTATTTCCCAGTTACAATAAAATGAAGAGATACTGATGTAGCCTATTATCTCAGCAATAACCCATATTACGACAAGCGATTATTTATTAGCAGTAAAACATTTCTCCAGGGCTTAATTCGGAATGCCTGAAATGAGATAACAAAATCTCAGTCTTGGAAGTGATCCTCTGCATAGTTATTGCTTAGGGACATTTTTTTTTTTTTTTTTTTTTTTTTGCTTCACAGCAGTTTAAGATCCTTAATTGGCTGGTTCTTTGAGATGAAGACACATGGTATAGCACCAAAATCTTGGAAGGGTGACATGAATGAACACATGCAGGATTAGAAGCCAGGCTTCTTGGAATAGTTAGTGGGTTCCAGTTCCAAAGCAGAGGAGATCATTTTCTTCATGCTCCATGATAGCCCGGGGACTTCTTGGTGTCCTGCCCCAGAATTCTACCTGCAGATGGAAAGGCTGGACATGGATGGTTTAATCCACCCAACTTCACTCTTTCATTATCAGGGTGCAGTTGAGCATCAGGTCTGGTTAGATGAGGCTGTGGTGGGGTCATGGTACCAAACTTGGCTGATCCAATGAGTTAGAGCAGCTTGTCCTAGAAGATTTCAGCACTGAGTGAACTAAATCCTCTTGAATCTTGACAAGCAACAAAGGGGTCTGATTCCTGCAAATTCTTGTGATTATAAGGCAAGCTTCCAGTCCTGAAAGTGCAAAAGCAGGAAGAAGCTCAAGTATGCCAATGAGATAAGGATGCCGGTCTGGAACTTGTTCCTCACAGGTGTGGCCTGATGAAAAAGCGTATCACTTACCAAACTCTGGAGTGCAAGGTCAGAGTGGACATGAAAGCAAGGCTGATGCTGGGCCCCAAAACTGATACCTAAATGCTTCCTGCGTTCTCCCTGACCTGATACCAGAGCCCAAGACAGAGCAGGGTCTCCAGGTCATCACTAAGAGGTCCCCACTGTGGGACACGAGGGATTTCAGAGCAGGGAACTCCTTGGTCCTGGAAACTTTCTTTACTCTAGTGAATTTTTTGGTGGACTTCTTTACTCCTTTCTGAATTCTTAGTTTTGGAGATTAATCAAGGTCCAGAGGCAGTTTTTGCTTTCAATACCAGGGATCATTCTCATGACTCTTAACAGATGCTCAAGAGAGGACTAGACATCCCCTTCCTGGCATGGCTGCAAGTATGCCTAGATCCCACAGAGGGCCCGGGGTCCTGGGTTTTTCCTTTGAATCTGCTGACTGAGGATGGGGTGACTGGAAGTCTCCACGACTGAACTAAAAATCTTCATGCTTCCAAAACACTGAAATAAATTTCCTTAATGGAACTGTTGGCTAGGGGAGAAAGCATCTATAGAACTCTTGCTTGTACTTCCATCCAAAGTTCTTTTCTCTGATTCCAAACTCTGGGCTCTCAGTAGATTGACTCATTATTTGGAAAGGTGCTGAGCCAGCAAGTGGTCTGGCTCAGCCCACTGCCGCCTTCATCCACACACGTCTTCGTCTTACTAGACCTGCTCCTCTAGGACCACTCGTTCAACTAACACATCCTCTCCTGTTCAGCCTCCTTAGTCCAGAATATCAGGATGGCGACTTGGGAAGAAAAGGTACAGGCAAGCAAGGAGAGCCTGGGACCGGCAATGAGGCACGTGCAAAACAGAGAAGCATATTTTTGGGAAGTGGTGAGAAATTTCCAGCAAAAGAACAGATCTGATGTTCAGATTACAGACCCAAGAAGAGCAGAGTGGAGAGGGGAAAGGATGCTCTCTAGGGTTTTGCAAACCCTATATGGAATGTTAGTGCTTACACTGACTACCCATTAATTTATCCACCCAACATTTATGACAACCTACTATGTGCTCCAGTGCGGGACTAAGCATGTGCCAAGGCCAGATTCTGTCAGTGGACTGGGTTTTCTAAGCAGATGTCAGCACAGGATGAAATAAGGAAATTGCTATGGGAGTATTTACCACGTGGTAGGTACTTTCATAGTGAGGATTTCATTTACTTCTCAAAACAATTCTGGAGATACTATCCTCCCCAGTTCTGAATAACACCAAAGGAAGTCCATTTCATGTAAGTAGGAAAAAGAGGAATAAAACCACAAATTAAAACTACAGTGAAGTACCACCTCACACTGGTCAGAATGGCCATCATAAAAAAGTCTACACATTAACAAATGTTGGAGAGGGTGTGGGGAAAAGGGAACCCTTCTACACTGCTGGTGGGAATGTAAACGGTTCAGCCTCTACGGAGAACAGTATGAAGGTACCTCAAAAATCTAAAAATAGAGTCGTCATATGATCCAACAATCTCACTCCTGGACATCTATCCCGACAAAACCATAATTCAAAAAGACACATGCACCCCTGGTTCATAGCAGCACATTCACAATTGCTAAGACATGGAAACAACCTAAATGTCTGTGGACAGATGAATGGATAAAAAAGATGTGGTGAATATGCACAATGGAATACTACTCAGCCATAAGAAAGAATTAAATAAAGCTATTTGCAGCAACATGGATGAAACTAGAGCTCATCACACTAAGTGAAGTAAGTCAGAAAACGAAAGACAAACACCATATGCTATCATTCATATGTGGAATCTAAAATACGACCCAGATGAATTTATATGTGAAAGAGAAACAGATTCAGAGATACAGAGAACAGACTTGTGGTTGCCAAGGGGGAGGGATTTGGGGGAGGGATGGATTGGGAGTTTGGGATTAGCAGAGGCAAACAAGTATATCTAGGATGGATAAACAACACGGTCTTATTGTAGAGCACAGGGAACTATGTTCAATATCCTGTTATAAACTTGTTATAGTGGCAAAGAATATGAGGGAGAATGTACATATGTATAACTGACTCACTTTGCTGTAGAGCAGAAACTAGCACGACACTGTAAATCAACTATACTTCAATAAAATTTGAAAAAGAAAAACGAATAAAATCAGATTGAGGATGATCATCCGTGGAACCTACACAAGGTAAAACCTCTGAGTCTTCGCTCACTTAGCTGTAAAATGGATAATTACGCCTGTCTCAGAGGATAGCTGTAAGGAGGAAACTGCAATAAATGGCAAATACAAAAGTCCCTACTCTAAGGCTTAATACCTGGCAAGGGGTTGTTAAGTGTGTCTTCTGCATTCCTGTCGGAAATCGTGCAGGAGGAGGATACCAGAGAGGCTGGCGCAGCACAAGAATGGCTCTTGGCCAGGGTGACACACAGCAGCCCTGAGCTGGCCAGGGCTGGCGTGGGTCAGCCAGAGCTCAGCCTCCAGTCCTGGGGGACATGGAGAACCAAGGCAGGAGGGAGGAGAAGGCAGGACGCTAGTCACTGGCATGGGGCGAGGTTAGCCTTTTGGTCGGAGGACAAGGGTGCTGTGGCATTTCAACAGGACCCATGGCTACAGCCCCTGGCCTCAAGTCACTGCTCCCAGGGTTTCATCTCCAGGACTCAGCAATTACTCAGCTGTGCCCACCTGTCTCCAGCCTTGCTTCCCAGATCCCAGGGACCAACCCTCCACGTCTCCGATGCTGTCGTTCCCCCCAGCTCCCACTCCCTGGTCAGCTAGGTTCCCAGTGAGCTCGCTCCGTGGAGTCATCCAAAGTCAAGGGCCCCTGGAACTGCCCGGTGAGGCACCAGAGATGCGAAGGCTAAGCTGCCCGTGGGAGAAGTGGCCCCAAGTGGGGAAGGAAGCCACTTGCAGATGTGGCACCAGGCTCTTCCTTCAGGGTTCCCCACCCTGCAGGATGCGGGAGGTCCGAGCCTCTCTCTGTGCCTCTGTGTCTCTCTCGCATGCATGCACATGCAGGAGCTTAACAGGTCGTACAGTGTCACGGTACCCAGGCCACACTGCCCCATGTGAAAACCTTCTTGCCTTTGGCTTTGAATATTATGATTGTTTCCTTCTCATAAAGGAAGGTGACTCCAGCCTTGAGCTTAAAAATAGGACTTTTCTGTTTCTGACTCCTGTTCGTGAGTTATACCTCAGTTGAAGAGCAGGGGAGAAAGTGTATTTCTGCATAATTCATGTCACAGGATCAGTGGCACAGCAGAACTGTCACCTCCTCTCGGTTTGAACTTCTACCCAGAATCCACCCTGGGAAAAATCTCCTCCTTGAACACCCACCAAGTCCACAGGAATTTGTAATGTGAAGCCGTGCACACAGAACATCGGCAGAGAAGGGTTTTGGATGTAAAGGTAGATAAGATATGTCGACGACAAACTGGGGATATTTGGGTAGGCAGATCCAGCAATAGAAATTATTTAAAAGCTATGAAGACTTCCCTTCTTCACTCAGAACCGCATTCTCAGCATCTCTGAATTCAAACTCCTACTCTCCATCACAGCTTAGCCAAAACCCTTCCTTGATCTGTCATTAATCATTTCTACCGTTCAACACCCAGCCCTGCCCCAATTATGTTTTTCTCTTATCACACTCATGACTTGCCCTGGGGGAGATCCAGGTTCTGTAGGGCCTAAAGTTTAAAAAATTAGGGGGTGCCTCTTGAGGAAAATTAATTGCAAGTGATTAGTACAAAATTAGATGTGAAAATGATTTCTTAATTTAAAAGAAAGAAATGGTGGAGTTCCCATCGTGGCTCACTGGGTTAAGAACCCAACATAAGTGTCTGGGAGGATATGGGTTCCATCCCTGGCCTCGCTCAGTGGGTTAAGGTTCTGGTGTTGCCACAAGCTGGGGTGTAGGTGGAAGATGTGGCTCAGATCCAGTGTTGCTACCTGTGGTGTAGACCTGCAGCTGCAACTCGGATTCAACCCTTAGCCTGGGAACTTCCATATGCTGTGGGTGTGGCCCTAAAAAGAAAAAATAATAATAAAAATAAATTTAAAAAAGAAAGAAATCACAACAGAGTCAAGTTTTAACAACTTAATACAACAGACATTACAAAATCTAGAAAAATGATGGATTTTTCATTAAGCAACCACCTGTCAGAGATACTTGTCATCTTTTTTTATAGAGAAAAAGGAAAGATAATTGTTTCTCTTCTCTTATATTTGGCTACAATTTTATTATTGTTGACAACTGGAATGCACAAAACATACAACTTCACATATACACATACCCACTCTTTGTAATACCACCACCAGGCTGTGCCTAGATACCCAAACATTCTATTACTTTGTGCAATTACCAACAGAAGAAAAGAAAAATGAATGCTGTGTATATAAATGTACAAGTATTTATGCTGTGTTGCTGAGAGCACCCCTGACTTCAGAAAGTTCAGTTTTGACCAGGCAGTGCTGTGAATCAAATGCTCTGTTTACAGTTTTACGAGTCTGATGACAAGAAGTTTCTACACACTACTTCTGGGCTCCATTCACTTCAAACCTCACGTCTCCTCTACTGCCTGCCTCCTTGAGCTGAGCACCACAGGGCATGTTCCTGTCATGACAAAGCCTCTGTTCTGTACCTGAATCGACGCCCAGTGATTCAGCATGGGGGGGGGGGCGGCGCTGAGATGTTTCTAGACATCACTGCTACACGGGGCACAAGTGGAAATCAGTTCGCAATTCAGTGTCTCTGAGCCCCAGGCATACATTTCAATAAACTCAGCTAGACAAGTCCTCAGCACAACTTCTTCACTGGATCTCAAAATGTCCTTGGCCATTTCAGCGACGGGGAAAAGTAAGAAGGGAAACACAGTTTAAAAAAAAAAAATCTCACTTACAAGGACCTACTGTAAGTATACACAGAGAACCATATGCAGTATCTTGCAATAACCTATAATAGAAAAGAATCTGAAAAAGAATATATATACACATATATACATATATATGCATATATATATATATACATATATATATATATATATATATATCGCTGACTCACTTTGCTGTACACCTGAGCTAATACAACATTGTAAATCAAACTTTATTTCAATAAATCAACCTTTCTTTCTTTTTTTTCTTTTTTTTTTTTTTTTTTTTTTTAGGGTCACACCTGAGGCATATGAAGGTTCCCAGGCTAGGTGTCGAATCGGAGCTACAGCTGCCGGCCACAGCCACAGCCACAGCAATGCAGGATCTGAGCCGCATCTGAAACCTCCACCACAGCTCACAGCCATGCCAGATCCTTAACCCACCGAGCGAGGCCAGGGATCAAACCCACAACCTCATGGTTCCTAGTCAGATTCCTTTCTGCTGTGCCACAATGGGAACTCCTATTTCGATAAAAATTTTATGTAAATAAATAAAACTTAAAAAAAATCTCATTTTCCAATTTTATGAAATTTCAAAGTTTACCACCTAAGTGTGTTTATAGCGTCTCTCCCAAGCGTGGGAAAGGCCCCCAGTAAGTGAGGGGCACGGACACAGGTGTGATTCACTTTGTGCTAAATATGCCTCTGCCTGAACTTTGTCTTACAGTAATTTATGACCTCGTCGAATTCTGCCTTCTATCTTTGAGAGCGTTTTTTTTTTTTTTACATTTCCAGTTCCCGATACAGCTCTTTTCATATCAAAGAGACTCAGTAAATTTGAATTACGTCATATACATCAGTGGACAAGTTAGAGTAACCTGACCTCTGTTCCAACGTGGTTGAGGGCGCAGAGGCTTCTGGGCTGCCCACCGTCTCCTTGGAGAGGCACCGGTCAGGAGCTTTGCTCTCA
>PVHT021183661.1:14519687-14663156 GCA_004024745.2 Catagonus wagneri
TTTTTTTTTTTTTTACATTTCCAGTTCCCGATACAGCTCTTTTCATATCAAAGAGACTCAGTAAATTTGAATTACGTCATATACATCAGTGGACAAGTTAGAGTAACCTGACCTCTGTTCCAACGTGGTTGAGGGCGCAGAGGCTTCTGGGCTGCCCACCGTCTCCTTGGAGAGGCACCGGTCAGGAGCTTTGCTCTCAAGTTCCTCTGGAGCCCCAGGAATTCTTCCGCTGGTCTTGAGATGGTCAGAGACTGCTTGGTGAGGATTTCTGTAAGGACCATGATTTAGGAGTTTAAAGAATCAATTTGTTAACTGAGATTAACAAATTGAGATTGGGTAATTCAATTATGACACAACTATAAAAATGAACGCCCTGTTAAAATACACATGATAGGATATGACTTTTGAAATGGAAAAACATCCAAGGTATATAGTAGGTGGGGAATACTGCCAGTTCAAATCTCTTCGAGCCGTACTTGTCCTACTCCCTGGTCTACACAGGAAACTCTACAACCATTCAATCACCTGTCGCCTCCAAGAAACTTACATCCAACGCTCTTTCCACTTTCTCCCTATCTTTCCCCACATTCCACCCCATCCAGCTTGGAGTCCATGGACCATTACTTCAGCTATACTCCTGCAAATATTCCAAAGTCCTTTGGCCCTTGTACCTTTGCTTGGTTTTCACCATTTTTCTTTTATTGTGGTAAAATACACAAAACATAAAATTCTCCACCTAAATTTATTTTTTGCTCTTTAGGGCTGCACCCATGGCATATGTAGGCTCCCAGGCAAGGGGTCAAATCAGAGCTGCAGCTGCTGGCCTACACCACAGCTCATGGCGACACCAGATCCTTAACCCATTGAGTGAGGCCAGGGATCAAACCTGTGTCCTCATGAATACTAGTCAGGTTCATTATCGCTGAGCCACAACAGGAACTCCTCCATCTTATTTATTTTTAGGTGTATAATTCAGTGGCATTAAGTACTTTCACAATGCAATGACACCATCAGTACAATTGCCAGAACTTTTTCATATTGCAAAACTGAAACTCTGCACCCATTAAACACTAACCCCCTCCTGTCAGTCCCCGAAAATGACTATTCTAGTTTTCTTCCCTTGGCTTTTGAGCACTCTAGGTACTTCACATAAATGGAATTGTAGAGTACCTGTCTTTTTGTGACTGACGTGTTTTATTTAGCATAATTTTTTCTGGTTATCTTGAAGTTTATTTAAACCAAGAGGAAAAAGTCACAGTATTTTCATGCAATACATACTTGGTTATTTAAATAACAATTGTGCCAAATAACAGAAAGAATTAAGGAAAGCTGCTCAATGTCTCAAACACTTTTTGAAATACCATAATAGCCAATAAATAGAGGCACACCTTAGGTGGGAATATGACCACAGCTTAGAAAAGAAAGGAAAAAAAGAACACACTGGAACTACTCAATTTGTTTAAAATCACTGAGTAAAAAAAGCAATATTGAACTTCCAGACTGACTTAAAATCATTTAGCAAGGCTCATCCACATTGTAACATACATCAGAATTTACTTTCTTTTTAAGGGCTAAGTAATACTCCACAGTATATATATTACCCACAGTTTGCCTATTAGGAAACTTGTTTTGCTTCCACATGTTAGCTAGAATTTATCTCTTTTTGTTATATTTTAAATTTATTTATTTATTTATTTATTTATTGGTCTTTTTGCTTTATCTAGGGCCGCACCCGTGGCATGTGGAGGTTCCCAGGCTAGGGGTCTAACAGGAGCTGTAGCTGCCGGCCTTTGCCAGAGCCACAGCAATGTGGGATCCAAGCTGCATCTGCAACCTACATTACAGCTCACAGCAATGCCGGATGCTTAACCCACAGAGCAAGGCCAGGGATCGAACCCGCAACCTCACGGTTCCTAGTTAGATTTGTTAACCACTGATCCACGACGGGAACTCCTTTGATATTTCCATTTTCTTCACACATCGTTTTCTTGACTTTCTCAACTTCCTTTAGTGCCTTGAGTATCCTTAAGACAGTTGCTTTGAATCTTTGTCTAGTAAGTCTACCATCTGGTGTTTCCCTGAAACATTTTCGGTTGGTCTACTTATTTTTTTTCCTTTGAATGGGCCATACTTCCCTGTTTCTTTGTATTCCCTGTGATTTTCCGTTTAAAGCTGGACATCACATCTAATGACATGGTAACTGGAAATCTGATTCTCCCTCTTCCTCAAAGTTTGCTGATATCTCTCTCTGTCTCATTATACGCTGTCTCTATGCTGATGATCAGACAAAGGTGAAAACTTAGGGTCTTCTCTGGTCTTTACTGCATCTGTACATATCTCTGGATATGTATAGTAACTTTCTAATTGTCCTATACATGCAGTTGCTTCTGAATAGTCTACTCTGTCCTATCTGGCCCCCAAGTGGGTACAAAGAGAAAAATGAAGGGGGGAGTCATCAGCCTTTTAAATGCCCTGCAAGTTGGAGTTCCCATTGTGGCACAGTGGAAATGAATCCGACTAGGAACCATGAGGTTGTGGGTTCAATCCCTGGCCTTGCTCAGTGGGTTATGGATCTGGCATTCCCATGAGCTGTGGTGTAGGTCACAGACGCAGTTTGTAAAAAGTGTTTCTGTGGCTGTGGCTTAGGCCAGAAGCTACAGCTCTGATTAGACCCCTGGCCTGGGAATCTCCATATGCCGTGGGTGCAGCCCTAAAAAGATAAGTAAGTAAGTAAGTAAGTAAGTAAGTAAATAAATAAATGTCCCAGAAATCTCCAGCCAAATGGGGGGGGGCATTTGCAATAATTCTTGCTCACCTCTTCACCTACACCTTTATGATCAGAAGCAGCAAGAAGCAATCAGGGCACAGATTCCCTGATTCCTGAAAACTGCACATTTCCCCAGGATCACACACAAGGCTGCTGGTTGAGGGGTGCGGGTAGGGTTTGGAGAGGTGGAGGATGGGTAGCTGCTACCATGCTCTGAGCTGAAATTAACTGAATTAAACATTTTACCATGAAGCCTTCCCCTAGACTCCAGAATTTCCAACTGGTTACACTGGACAGATCCGCCAGTGCAGTTGTTGGGAGGAGCAAAGACAGGTTCCTGGTGCTCCCCACTGTGCCACCTTCCCAGAATCCTCTTTGAACTTTTGCCTTTTAATTACACTTCCCTACCCAGCAAAACAACTTTGGACCAATGCAATTACTTTTCTTCTACTTGCCTGTAATCAGGCAGTGGAATCCCACCAGAGAATATCCCTTTACTGAACATATTGCTAACCACCATAAATTGCTGCTCACCAAGCATAACTGAATTTACACAATTCTAACCAATTCATCTTCACTTTTATTCACTTCTTCATCTTTCTCTTACTCTTTTTTTCCTTAAAAAAAAAACCACGAAATATCTGAAACAGGCTCCAGAATATAAATTCTATGAGTGTGGGTTTTATCTTTTTTTTGCTCAATATTCTACCATCAATTCTTTTTAATTTTTATTAAAGTATAATTGGTTTACAATGTTGTACCATTTTTGCTGTATAGGAAAGTGACCCAATCATACATATACATATATTTTTTTTCTTTTTCTCATATTATCTTCCATTGTGTTCTATCCCAAGAGTCTGGATATAGTACCCGTGCTATACAGCAGGACCTCATTTTTTATCCACTCTAAATGTAATAGTTTTTATCAACTAACCCCAGTCTTCCAGTTCATCCCACTCCCTCCCCTCTTCCCCTCAGCAACCACAAGTCTGTTCTCTGTGTCTGTGAGTCTGTTTCTGTTCTGTAGGATCAGTTCATTTGTGCCATATTTCAGGTTCCAGATATAAGTGATATCACGTGGTAGTTGTCTTTCTCTTTCTGACTTACTTCACTTCTATCCCTAGTTCTTAAAACAGTGTTTGGCACATGCTAGGTACTCATTTTGAATGAATGGACACAGAGAAGTATATAAATTAAAACGGAAAACACAGTTGCACCCCTGTGCTTTATCAAATTTGGACATACTACCCTATCTGCTCCACATTTTTTTAAGAAACCAAATAATGCAGATAAAGTGGAAATCCCTCTTATGTGCCCCTTCTGGATCCTGGTCCCCTCTCTCTGTCCCGAGTGACAGCTGCGATTAATCTGGCATTTATCTTTCTCATGTAAGCTTCTGCACTTTACTATCTATGTAGGGAACCCTAATAATACATAGCATTGTTTGGAGAGATTAAAACTTTACACGAGTGGTATCTCATTCTAGATATCATTCTATGACTTTTTTTCCTTTTACATTATGTTTCTGAGATTCATTGGTGTTGATACCTGGGGCTCCAGTTCATTCGTTTTTAAGTTGTGTAGGGTTCCTCTTTGCTTGCTTGTATCACGATTTGTTTATTCATTCTTTTGTTGATGGACATTCAGTGATTTCCAGATTGTTGCCATTACTGGCACCACTACAATGAACATTCCTGCACAAGCGCGTTTGTGTAACAATCTGCAAGAATTCCTCTAGGAAGGGTCTGGAATGCTGGGACACAGGGAATACAGAGTTTCATCTCTGCTAGACACTGTCAAGTTATTCTCCAAATATTTTGTACAAACTGACACTTCCAACAGAAATATTTGAAAGTTCTCCCTGCTCCACATCCAAGTCACCATTTGGTATTGTCAGGCTTTAAATATTTTTCTAACCTCATGATGTGAAATGGCAACTTATTTTTTATTTTACATGTCTCTGATTACTAGTAAAAGTGAAAAAATTTCTCATGTTTATGGATCATGAGGCAATCCTCTATTATAAACTGCCATCTCACATAACATTGATTACTGTTTAAAAGTAAGACTTTATTGTGGAGGAGCAGTTTAAGGTTCATGGCAAAATGGAGGGGAAGAGATTTCCCATATACCCCCTGCCCCTCATGCCTTCATTATCAACACCTCCCACCAAAGCGATACATTCGTTACAACTGATGAACCAGTACTGACGCATCATAATCACCCGAAGTCTCTCTCAGGGTCGTACATTCTGCGGGTTTGGACAAATGTCTACTGACATGTATCCATCATGATGGTGTCAGAGTATTTTCACTGCTCTACAAATATTCTGTGATCCACTCCCCCTGCCCCACCAAAACAAACAAACAAACAAACAAAAAAACCAACAAAAAACCTTTACGTATTTTCATCAAGTTCTTTCTCTCTTCAATTTGTAAGTAATTATCATATACTCTGGCAACTAATCCTTTGTTAACCACATGTATTGGAAACATCTTCTTTCAGTCTATGTTTTAGTTTTATTTATAGCATCTTTTTATAAAGGAGTTTACTATTTTAGGGGAGTCAAATTTATCAGTTCTTTCTTCCACTGCTATTGTATACTGTTTAAGAACTCTCTCTCTCCACCCTCAAGTCTTAAGGATATTGCTTTATTGCTAGCTTCTACATTTTTAAAATGCTGCTCCAGGGAGTTCCCGTTGTAGTTCAGAAAGTTACGAACCCGACCAGTATCCATGAGGATGAGTGTTCGATCCCTGGCCCCACTCAGTGGGTTAAGGATCCAGCATTACCATGAGCTGTGGTGTAGGTCATAGATGCAGCTCAGATCCTGTGTTGCTGTGGTTGTGGTGCAGGTCAGCAGCTGCAGCTCCAATCTGAACCCTTGCCTGGGAACTGCCATATGCTGTGAGTGAGACCCTAGAAAGCAAAAATGAAATAAAAAAAAGAAAAATTGAAATGCTGCCCTGCACACTGAGTTTTAAATCCAGCCAGGGGAATGAAGAAAGAATTAAACTTTATTTTTTCCCCGTATGGGTTACTAATTTTCCGACCACCATTTTATTAGCCCACTGAGCAATAAAGCAACTCCAGACAAGTAATTAAGTTTCCCTGTTTGAATGGGACTGAGGCCTGTAGCCTATCCCACTGAGCACCTTCTCTGTCTCTGTGCCCACATCACATTGTATTAATCACTATAATTTTACCAAAAAGTATTGCTCTCTTCCCTAACTTGCTCTTCCATAAAGACTTTTTGAGGTTATTCCTGTCCTCTTCTCTATCTACCATATTAATATTATGGGCACTTATCAAGTTCTGTATAAAACGCTGGTGATATTTTTAGATAGAATTAGACTTTAACTTGAATTTCTAAAATAATTTGGAGCAAACTGCTATCTTTACTATAGAAAAACTTCCAATCCCAAAACGTGACTTTTATTTAGGACTTCTCCCTGTATTTGAGACTTCCATTGCTTCAATAATGCTGCATTTTGCTCTCAATTATCAAGTACATTGTGCTGGATTTGGCTTTCAGTAAATGATCATTTTTACTATCATTGCAAAAACTGCATTTTGTGAACTGTTTTTTCTTTTTTCTAATGGATTATTAGGAATGTTATTGATAATGCTGAGCTTGTATTTAAAAAGTTTGTGCTGGAGTTCCTGTTGTGGCTCAGCAGAAACTAATCTGACTAGCATCCATGAAGACGCAGGTTTGATCCCTGGCCTCGCTCAGTAGGTTAAAGATCTGGCTTTGCCATGATGTAGGTCGCAGATGTGGCTCGGATCCGGCATTGCTGTTGCTGTGGCATAGGGCACAGCCACAGCTCTGATTTGACCCTAGTCTGGGAACCTCCATGGGCTGTGGATGCCATAAAAAGCAAAAAAAAAAAAAAAAAAGAAAACTGTGCCAACTTTCAATTAGTTTTAGAATTTTTATACTGATTCATTACTAGGAATATTATTTCTTAGGTTTCTGTATGACTATAAATATGCCTCATGTTTTTCTTTCCAGTTCTTGTGTCTCCTATGTTTTTACACATCTATTGGACTGTCTAGAACTTTTAGTTCATTAGTGAAGGGAATGGTGACATATCTCTTTTTTTGTCCCTGACTGTAATGAGGATGCTTCTAAAGTCTCTTCAATATGTATGATTACTATAGGTTTTGCATATTAAAGAAAACCCCCTTCTATTTCCAGTTTGCTGAGATTTTTAAAAATCATGATGAATGTTGATTTTTTTTAATCAAATGCTTTTTATGGAATTGCTGAGATGATCAGAAATACTTTTTAAATCTCATAATGTAGCATATTATATCAAAAGATTTTGGAAACCACCCTTCTGTTTCTGAAATGAACCCAACCCATAAACACTACTGAATTTAATTTGCTACTAATTTATTTAGAATATTTTGCCTCTGTGCTACTAAATAAAAGGTGTCTACAGTTTCCTTTTCCTATATTTTCCCTGATCTCAAGAGTACACTGACACAGGAGTTCCCGGTGTGGCGCAGTGGAAATGAATCCAACTAATAACTGTGAGGTTATGGGTTCGATCCCTGCCCTTAATCAGTGGATTAAGGATCTGGCGTTGCCATGAGCTGTGGTGTAGGTCACAGATGTGGTTTGGATCCTGCATTGCTGTGGCTGTGGGTGTAGGCTGGTAGCTGTAGCTCTGATTCAACTTCTAGCCTGGGTACCTCCATATGCTGCAGGTGCGACCCTAAAAAGCAAAAAAAAAAAAAAAAAAAAAAGTAAAAGAGTACACTATGCATCTCTATGTCTCTGCTACGCAGAACTGTATGTACTGTGTGTTGCAGGGAGCATGGTGACCTTCCCAAAGAAGTCCAGGTTCTAATTCTGGGCCATCTAGTCCTAGAATTTGTGAACATGTCACCTTACATGGCAAAAGAGACTTGGGAGATGAGATAAAGTAACCATAAGGGTCCTTAGAAGTGAAAAAGGAAGGCAAGGGAGTCAGAGAGCACCTTGTGAAGGTGCTCATGCAACGGGCTTTGAAGATGGAGGAAGGGACTGTGAGCCAAAGGATGCATGTGAACTCTGGAAGCTGGAAAAGGCAAAATGGAAAAGGAACACAGCCCTATTGATACACAGAGTTAGCCCAGTGGAACCCATTTTACTCAGAATTGTTTTCACATTTTCATTCTTTGTATGAGTTATCACAATTTAATATTTCCCACCCTATCTTCTGCTTCCCTGACTCATTTTTGTTTGCTTGGCCAATTAATTTCTAATAGAGATTTGTTAAAAATGTATCAATGTGTCTGTGTAATTCTACTGATTTTTTGCTTCGCATATTTTGATGCCATGTCCTGAGCAAATTTATGATTGGTTTGGCTTTGTGGTGGATTATTCACAAATGGGGCAAGTGCTCTGGGCACAGCCTGGGTTAACTGTGGGATGACGGGAGGGGAGGGAACCCAACCAAAAGCTTAGAATCGACTCCCCTATTCAGGGTGAAGTCTGGATGTTTAGGTACAAGCCTATCCTACATGTGGACACAGCTGTTCTAACGCAAACGTGATGCCTGGGTTCATCCCTCAACTAATCCCAAGGATGCTCCACTTCGTGTTGCTTTTCGTTTGTTTGCTTTCTTTTTAAGGCTGCATCCGCAGCACACACAAGTCCCCCGGGCCAGGGGTCCGAGTGGAGCTGCGGCAGTCGGCCATAACCATGGCAACACCAGATGCTCAACGCAGTGATGGAGGCCAGGGATCAAACCTGCATCCTCACGGAGACCACGCTGGGTCCTTAACCCACTGAGCCACAATGGGAACTCCTCCTCTTTGAAACATGGCAGGCGAGGCCCTTCACGTCCCATCTCCCCATCTAGGCTCCTTAGTCACCACTCCACTAAATGTTTTACTTTTTGCTCCATCCACTGTGAGCTCACCACGCTTCTCTGAACTGGATCTGCCTGGATCTCACAGACATCAGCCTGTTCCTTTCCTTCTCCACAGAATCTTCCCTCCTTACCGTCACTCTCCCTTAAGTCACCTGCCTATCTCCTACTTTTCCTTCATGGCTTTGCTTAAATCTGAGCTCTCGTGGTGTTTTCTGCTCCCCTGCATCAGGTGGGGCAGCCTTCTGATGTGTCCCGATAGCACCCACTCACCCCTGTTTATGGTTTTGAAATTGCCATTTTCCTGGCCAGCTCCCCAACCAGTCAGTACCGTCCTCAAAGACAGGGACTGGGTTATGTCTACAGGGGCATCCGGCCCCCAGCACCACTGACATACCAAGGGGAGACAGGACGTGGTTACCGAATCAATGGCGAGTCGATGAATGAATGAATGAATGAATGAATGAATGAATGAGGACAGGTCCAAGAAGGTAGATGAGTCACAGGTGCCTCAGCAGACTGGTTTTAGAGCTGGCTAAGCCTCAGTCCCATCAAGGAAAGCATGTTTGGCTCAGGAGTCCTGGGAGGGCTGAGTATCATAGCTGAAATGTGTCAAGTAAGGTTAAGCCAAAGGCGGGCTGAGCGATGGCCGAGTAAAGCCATCCAGTGGCCGGAGCTGGTCTATGAATATCCCACCCCGCCTTTCTGATGCTCCCCCACCCCTGCCATGGCAGTCCCTTATTTCAGCTGCCTCCAGACATGTAATCCCCTCCTATTCCTTCTCCTCTGGACAACACCAGCTCTCTAAACATCTTCGGTGAGCTATGAGGCACTGACCGGTGGAAACTTCTTCCTTAGTCATGGGTATGTGAACTGCAGGATGCTCTCAGAAACTCTGCCATCATGGCCACAAGAAGCTTCCTGGCTCACTCTGCTGCTGCTCGGATGGCAACAGGCTTTGTCAGTGTCTAAGTGGAGAGTCAGAGAGGTTCCCAGGAGGAAAGGGAACCAGCCAGCACAGAGGTGTTAAAGAGGGGAGTGCCTGCCATAATGACAGAGGGTTGATCTAATCATTAACAAGGCATGAATCATGTGTAGACACTTTCCACCAACTGCGATCCATTCTTTCCCTTTGGAATCAGCTGTTTTCATAGCTTTGTTCCCTATCAGGGAGGGGAGACCTTGAGATACAAATCTTTTCAATCCTACATCCTCAGAAATCTATACGGAGCCTTAAATAAAAGGACTCCCTTCTCCTCTGAGAACCCCTCGGTGACAAAGTTTGTTTGGATAGAGCCTAATGCACACATAACAAATATATGGGGCCATAAAGCCAAGCGAGTTCCTGGTAGCCTGTTATTTGCAGTAATTGCAGGCTGTGAATGGACATCTTAAAGAGAAGCTTACAAATTAGTTGTACTTTCTGGTAGTACGACTACCTCCCACCAACATGACTCACTTCGGCAGTTTCAATGCAAGAGTTGGGTGTCCTAGAATCAACAGTCTTATAAATAAATCTCTGAATCATGAACCGAATGCATAAACGTTTAAATATGTCTCTTGATCTCAGGGACAGCTTTAGACTTAAGATCCAAGGCATTAAAATACTTTCAGGGGAAAAAAAAATGCAAGCAGAGATTATGGCCGTCTGCACACCTGGGCGAAGCTTCTGCCCATCGCAAGGCACCATCCTCTTGGGAAGATTTCAGCAGCCAGAGTGTGAAGGGTACATTTTCTTCAGTCCAGGAGGGGAGGCTGCTTTTCTTGTGCTGATGCAGCCCACTTGCTTTGTTTCTTAAATATGACTCACAGGGTGGACTTTTATGGTCATATAGCAAACGTTCATGCTTTTTGGTGGGACGGCCCCGGAGTCTCGTGGGGAATAGAACACATAACTGAAGAAATGTGGCTGTGTCAGCTTGGGATGCTGAGAGAACAATCCATGCCAGAAGGAGGGAATGCTTGCTCCAAGACACTGTGTATTTCGATAAGGGGTGGCTTTCCAATCTGTATAACTTTTTCTTTAAACATAAAAAAAAAAAAATAAAGCCCACTTTGAAAGCATTCACAGAAAATGAACTGCTGACATCATCCATCCACTAGATGCATTTCTTTTTGTGAAGGCCGAAAGTTTTATCTGTGTCTGGTTAAAAATGGAACTACAGTAGAAGTTCCTGTTCCCGACTTACTGTGTTTCACGGATCTCACCATGGCACGGCGGTCACCTGCCTGGGCCTGAGAACCAAAGCTCTAGTCAGAACTCCACCATCTGATGGACTTCCCAGTGCGGCTCAGCAGGTTAAGAACCCGACACAGTGTCTGTGAGCGTACAGGTTCCATCCCTGGCCTTGCTCAGTGGGTTAAGGATCCGGTGTTGTTGCGAGCTTTGGTGTAGGTCACAGATGTGGCTCCGATCCCACGTTGCTGTGGCTGTGGTGTAGGCTGGCAGCTGTAGCTCTGATTCGACCCCTAGCCTGGGAACTTCCATATGCCACAGATAGGGGCCTAAAAAAAAAAGATGAAAGCAGCGGGTGCAGCCGGTTAAGGACCCAGCGTTGTCACTGCTGTGGCTCAGGTTGGATCCCTGGCCTGGTAATTCCCGCATGCTGCAGGGGTGGCCCAAAAAAGAAAATATATGAAAACACACGTCAATACACATATGGTTGTTTTTCTCCTGTTCAAAACTGCCATGTGGCAGCCAGCTCATCCCTGGATCCTATGCAATGTTCAGGGTCAAAAGAGAACTTCTTGGCTGGCTGTTTTTTTCCAGTACTTTTCTGAATTTGTATCTATGTTGTTCCCAGTTATTTTCACCTCTTCAGCTGCTGCTGTTGCATTCACATCTCTTGGAAGGATCCAGCGATGTGCAGGGCTGTGGCCAAGGGGAAAGAGGCCTGCCAAGGACGTTGAACTTCTGCTCAAGGTCACCAAACACTACAAAATGGGCTCAGCACAGTGCATCAGCTGGTGGGTGCACACAAACTGACAGTCAATGGTGATGGTGTTTGGTGGGGAAATCTGATGTTACATGATAACGCCCGTACACTAGACGAGGAGGAGCACACAGTAAAATACCTCTCAAGGGCACGCAGCGATTCTGTGATTAGACAAGGACCAATGCAACACTCAGAGAAGCCCAGAATAATCATCATGACAAAGAACCCCTGTGAGTTCTTTATATGTGCACATATTAGATCCCATGCACAGCTCGTGATCACAGCCCAGAAACTGTCCACCTGGCTCTCATTAAAAGTTTTCTGAAGACAAGTGGAAAGCCAGACTTGAATGTGAAATGACCATTCGCTGACTCGCAGATTCAAGGCGTGTACAAAGATGCGGGACACCCTCTAAAGATCCGCTGGAGATGCTCACAGTGTCCAGGGTATCATCTCCAATCCAAGAAGAGTTTAAGTTTCGGGGGGCAGTTCGGAAAACATCAAACCATGTTTCTAACAGGGGTAACTTACTGCTAAGGATGGGGCCCTCAGGGACTTTCGCAAGCATCTGGGGAAAAAGGAGGCTGCCTGGGAGCAGACCAAAAGGGACTGGGTTGAGAGCAGAGGATGCTGACAGATCCTCCAGTCCTCGCTCCTCTGCCAGGGGACAAGTGAAGTCTGCTTCTCAAAGGCAGCAGCACATCCTTTTGACTGTAAAGATACTAGCAGATTACAAGTTTTTTCATAGCAAAGGAAACCATGAACAAAATGAAGACAACTTAAGGATGGGTGAAAATATTTGCAAATGATGCAACTGACAAAGGCTTAATTTCTGAAATATACAAAGAGCTCATACAACTCAACAATAAAAAAACAAACAACCCCAATCAAAAAATGAGCAAAAACCTAAATAGACATTTCTCCAAAGAAAACACAGATGTCCAGTAGGCCCACGAAAAGTGCTCAGTGTCACTAATTATTAGAGAAATGCAAATCAAAAATACAGTGAGGTACACGGCTCACACTGGTGAGAATGGCCATCATTTAAAAAGCATACAAATAAATGCTAGGGAGGGTGTGGAGAAGAAAACTTTCCTACATTGCTGGTGGGAAGGTAAGTTGGCATAGCCACTGTGGAAAACAGCATGGAGGTTCCTCAAAAAATTACAAATAGAATTACCACATAATCCAGCAATCCCACTCCCGAGCATATACCCAGATAAAACTATAATTCAAAAAGATCCATGCACCCCTATGTTCATTGCAGCACTATTCAAATAGCCAAGTCATGGAAACAACCTAAGTGTCCATGCAACAGTCATTTTAATTATCTTAACAAATACAGGTACTTGTCACTTCAAACAAAAAGTAATTCACACAAAATAAAGCAATCTTAGTTCTTTGGTTCAAGCATTCCAGATTTAACCAGTGATTTTCTTTTTTCCTTAACTCCCTTGAAATTCTATAACTCCGCTCAAGGTAGAAACAACAATAGCAGCAGCAGCGACAACAATAACTCACTCTAGGTGTAGAGCTTCATGAATTTTGGTCATTGTGTAAAGTCATGTAACTGCCATCAAGATCTAGGACATTTCCATCACCAGAAATTCTTCTACGCTCCTCCGTGTCAGGCACCTCCCTGTGACCCTGCTCCAGGCAGTCACTGACCTGCTACGCTATGCTCTGCCTTGCCCAGAGTGTCACACGGATGGACCCACACAGCATCTAATCTAGAGCGACTGACTTTTGTTTAACCTACAGCTTTGAGATTCACCCATGTTGTGGCAGGTATTAATATTTTCACCCCTTTTGCTATATGACCCCACAATCCAACTCCTGGGCATACATCCAGACAAAAATATAATTTGAAAAGATAACATGCACCCCAATGATCACATCTTCACTATTCACAATAGCCAAGACCTAGAAACAACCTAAATGTCCATCGACAGATGAATGGATTAAAAAGATGTGGTCCATATATACAATGGAATACCATTCAGCCATAAAAATGAACAAAATAATGCCAGTTGTAGCAGCATGGATGGACCTAGAGATTATCATACTAAGTGAAGTAATTCAGGAAGAGAAAGACAAATACCATATGATACCACTTATATGTAGAATCTAAAATACAACACAAACGAACATATCTATGAAACAGAAACAGACTCACAGATGGGGAGAATAGACTTGTGGTCGCCAAGAGGGTGGGGAACAGAAGGAGTGGAGTTTGGGATTAGTAGATGTAAACTGGCATATATAGGATGGAGGAGCAACAAGGTCCTACTGTCCAGCACAGGAAACTATATTCAACATCCTGTGATAAGTCATAATGGAAAAGAATATAAAAAGAATATATATATATATATAAAACTGAATCACTTTGCTGTACAGTAGAAATTAACACTTTTTGTATATACATAAAACTGTATACATGTAAGTGAATCCCTTTGCTGTACAGCAGAAATTAACACGATATTGCAAATCAACTGTATGTCAATAAAAAATATTTTGACCCTGTTAATTACGGAGTTCCCCCTCTCACCAGGGGTGACTTCACTCAGTTCTGGCTGGGTGCCCACTGCCAGTTAGAGACCACATGCCTTAGCGTGTGGCTGCTAATCTAAATTCACTCCAATGAGAAACAGGCAGAAACAATGCGTGTGATTTCCGGCCACCTCCTTCAGGGCAAGCTGCTGGTCCTGAATTTCTCCTTCCTGCTGGCTGGAAGACCTGATGGCTGGAGCAGTCTGGGAAAGCACATGCTCAGGGTAGCAGCACAGCCCCATCGTTCTTGATTCAGTCACCTAGGGGCTGCTTCAGGGGTGATAAATGTATTTCTATCCTATTTAAGCCACTGTATTTTGGATCTCTTTTGTTACACCAGTTAGGTAACTAGCCTAATAAACACACTCCCCATGCATCAGAGGCTATATTTTATGCCTCTTTGTAACCTCACCGTGACTCAGCTCAGTGGCTTATACTGAACAAGCTTTCAGGGGCTGTTGCTTGGGATGAATATTGAATAAATTAATAAATGAATTCCATACATGTGTTACGTTAGCCCTGAGAGAAATGTTTACAAGCTTAAAATCCCACATACTTTTGGCTGTTAAATGATATTAAACAAAAGTATGTTCTGTCAGGTTTGGCTTTGACACAGCATAAGATGCCTAAAATTAAGGTTGGTAAAATGTAGAAAATGCAGAAAATGAAATGGTACCTATATAATAATAGCTATATACTAATGCTTTATTTTTTCAGTTTTCAAGATATCATAGAATTGTAAAATAATATAATCAAGGACAAATTATAGATTAATAATTTAAAATAGTTTTACATCCAAATTTATATTCTCTTCTTCCCAAGAAAAGTTATCAACTTCCCAATCAGCTAAAACATTATTATAAGAATTAACTAGAAATATATGTTTCACAAAAGGTAATCAATACGCATCAAAGAGCTTGATTCCCCATTGAAACAAACCTGATTCTTTGCTGACAAAAACCTGGTCAAAACAATTTGCAAATCTATCCTGCATTCCTTGGGAAAATTAGTTGTGTGAAGAAATATTATTACTTTACAAATGTTACTTAAATCACCTCTTGTCACTGCAATTAACTTAAAGACTTAAGCCAATTTTTTATTTTTTTACAGCAGAGGAGTCAACAGAATTTCATGTTGTTTTACAAATATGATTTTTAAAACGTTGCACTGCTGCTCAAGGCTAAACTACTTCTGCTTTAATGTCATCACTTCTGATATTAAAGCTTTATGAAGAGCCGTTTAAAAAAATTATTGGCATACAGTTTAGTCCAAAGTTGTGTCAGTTTCAAGTATACAGTGAAGTGAACCAATTATACATATACACATATCCATTCTTTTTTAGATTCTTTTCCCATATAGGTTATTACTGAGTATTAAAATGCAAAACCAAAGAAATGTGTAGAGTCTAGGTGTCCCCAGACACTCACTGAGTTTCAGTGTGGACACCACTGTGAGTGTCGGTGTCCTATGTACGCCAGAGGAGAAAAGCAAATGCCAGAAATCCCACTAAGGGTCCCCCCAGATCTCACTCTTCTCAGCTTTAAGGCTGAGGTTCGTTCTTTCTCTCTTTTCTGGCCACACCTGAGGCATGTGGAAATTTCTGGGCCAGGGCTTGAATCTGAGCTGCACCTGTGACCTATGCCACACCTATGGCAACACCAGATCCTTAACCCACTGCCCTGGGCCAGGGATTGGACCAGCACCTCCACAGAGACAATGCTGGATCATTAACTGGCTACACCACAGTGGGAACTCCAAGCGTGAGGTTATTTCTGAAGGTCAAACTAACCCTTAGCAACTCTGTGTGCTCTTAGCTCTGATTTACTTGTTAAAATTAAATCCTTGTTAGAGTTAATTCTAACTCTGAAAAATAATTTCTTATCTTAGCTAATCCATCCTTCCCCAACAGGTGTTGCCTTAAATATATTTGACTGATTAGCATCCTTTTAGTTTAATAAACTCTAAGTGGGAAGCCAGCACTCGTTCACATTGGGCTACTTACCATTCTTTCATTTGGGATGATGAAAAATCACTTACGGCCATTTACATAGCTGGCATGTAAATTTAAAGTAGCTATCCATCACTAAAATATATTATGAAATTATTAAAATGGCATTTCATTGTACTTAAAGTAGTTACTCTGATGTGAATTTTAAGTACAAAGTTTGTTAAACACACTCTGCAAATAATTTCTTCTCAAAAGCCTTGACGAATGTTATTCACAGAAGAATTTGGACAAATAATGATTATTTGTTCTATAATTAAAACTAGGATGGCTGTGGGACATTCAGAATCCAAAATGGAAAGCTCTATTACATCATTCTGGTTACCTTTGGGACTGCATTTTTCTTAATATTATATTTCTTTTCTCTCTCTCTCTCTCTCTCTCTTTCCCTCCCTCCCTCCCTTTCTCCTTCTTTCTTTTTTTTTTCTCTCCTTCCTTCCTCCCTCCCTCCTCTCCTTTCTTCCTGCTTTTTATGGCTACACCTGTGGCATATGGAGGTTCCTACTCTAAAAGGGTCTAAACAGAGCTGCAGCCACCAGCCTACACCACAGCCACAGCAACATGGGATCTGAGCCTCATCTGTGACCTATACCACAGCTCACGGCAACACTGGATCCTTAACCCACTGAGCGAGGCCAAGGAATAAAGCCGCATCCTCATGGATACTAGTCGGGAGCCACGACGGGAGCTCCACTTAATTTTATATTTTCCTGTGAGAGACTCAGCTCCTTTTCTGACTTTGGGTCACAGATCCTTGGACACACTGGGTCGTTTCATAAACTACAGTGAAAAGGGCTGGCCTTTGATTACACCTCTCTGTGCCTTTGATTATACCTGCCCCTGGCATGGGGAAGAGGCAGTGGGTAATGAGGACTGCAGGAAGGAGCGGAGATCCAAGGTCAAGGTCAGCAGTGCTGGTGCCGCTGGGGGGGCTGGTGGGGGTGGGGCATAGGCCCCGGGCACTCACACCACATGGGCCTGACAATTAGGAAACAGGATGGGTGGCTGCTGGCTCTCAGACTGTCACCTGTGTATCTTTGTAGAACCTGCTACTTTCTTGGATCTACCAGATTAATTCCAGGCCCAAAGCACACAGCAATCCTGGGACCAAGTCACAGGATGTGAGATGATGAAGGAACTGTGGCTGTCCCCACCGGATCCTTCACGTGATTGATCTCGCAGAGGGCAAGTGGCCCAGCTGGGGACCAAGTGTCCTGAAGCCTGTGTCCCTTCAGGCCCTGCCACACTCACCATGTGACCTGGTACTCAGTACTCACCTCCTGGTCCCCAAACATCCCCTTCTTTTCCTCCTCACTGACCCTCATCTAGGCAACCAGGGGTGCAGGACAGGGACATCTTGTCCATGAAAAGATGCTGTGTAGAAATCGCTGCCACTTAATAGCCAGAATTCCTTTTTATTTATTTTATTATTAAAGTACAGTTGCTTGCAATGTGTGTTAATTTCTGCTGTACAGCAAACTGATTCAGTTATATATATATGTACACACTCCTCTTTTTTTTTTTTTTTTTGGCTGCACCCATGGCACGTGGAAGTTCCTGGGCCAGGGGTTAAATTGATTCTGAGCCACAGCTGGACCTAAGCCGTGGCTGCAGCAATGCCGGATCCTTAACCCATGTACCAGGCCAGGGATTGAACCTGTGCCACTGCAGACACAACCCTGGATCCTTACCCTGCTGTGCCATAGCAGGAACTCCATCTTTCTTAATATTCTTTTCCACTGCGGTTTATCACAGGACTCTGAATATAGGTCTCTGTGCTCTACAGTAAGACCCTGTTTATCCCCTCCACGTGTAATAGCTTACATTTGCTAACCCCACACTCCAGCACATTCTAATAACTCTGAGAATAAAATGCAGAAATAAACCTGGGGCATCCCACCCCCAAATTCACTCCAGTTAGGAGAGTAAATTCTCACACCACCACCACAACAGGCTTTACGAACGTGGCACTCGAGGAGCCCTTTCTTTTGCTTCTTGTTTTATTTTCTTCACAGTTCCCACCGCAGTAGTTCCGTCTTGCTGAGACCTGCCCCGGCCATTACCATGAATAATCACAAAGTCATCGTTACTGTTAGAAGCATCAACATCCGACGCAAAGAGGAAGTACAACAACAGGAACGTCTTTAAAGAATTATAAATGTAAGATTTATACAAGAAAAAAAACGGAGTAAGGGTAAGATAAATCATGCTTTAGGTTTACACTTGATTTCTTTCCCAATTGCCTCTTTCTCCAAAGTAATAGGTCGTCATGAAAACTATTTGCCATAAATGAGCCTTATGCTCTGAACAGTTCTACAAAGATGTGATTAGAAACTGCAGTTATTTGCTAGTTCCAGAGAGAACAGAGAAAAAGGACGGGGAAAAGTATAGATAAATAATCCCCCCCCCATTAAAAGATAAGAGTTTCCAGCTGCAAAGGGGCTGGCACAAGGAAACGGAAAAGACCCCCCACCCAGTCCCATCATTAATGAAATTTAGGGACATCGGAAAGAAGAGAACATCCTGAAATCATCCCCCCAAAGGACAAGCAAGCAAACAGGGCTTGCAAAGAGTCAGGTGTGGAATAGCACTGCATTCCCAACAACACAGGAAACTTGAGGACAAGGGAGAAAAGTCTTCCAAGGCTTGAGGCAAACTTCTTTCCCACCTAAACCATTACACCCAAGTTATCAATTATTTCCCATATTTTATGATATCCAGAGACTCAAACAAATTGCCCCCCTCCATGTATACTCTATCGCAGGAAACTACAAGAGAATCTGCTCCACACACACACAAAAAGAGGAAGTACATGAAGAAAAAGGAAGACGTGAGATACAGGAAACAGAGGATTTAGGAGACTACAGAAATTCCCAGGGGGTAGTGAAAGAATGTTCCGGAATGACAGCTGTGCAGCAGCCCTGGATGCAAGTCCATATTGGAGCAAGAAGATCCAAAGTCACCGGAGAGAAATCTCGGGGCGGGGGAGGGGGACGAGGGGAGATGGGGAATGGGCTGGTTTGCCCTGCTTGGCTTTTGGGAGAGTTCTTTCTTAGCTGTTTGACAGGTATGTTACAGAGTTTGGAAAAGAGATAGTAAAAGATACATAGAAACTAAGCAAAAAAAAAAAAAAAATACAAACAATATGGGAGTTCCCATTGTGGCGCAGTAGAAACAAAGCTGACTACTTACTAATCATGAGGATGGGGGTTTGATCCCTGGCCTCTTTCAGTGGGTTAAGGATCTGGCGTTGCCTTGAGCTGTGGTGTAGGTCGCAGCTGTAGCTCCGACAAACGCAGGTTTGTCGTTGCTGTGGCTGTGGCGTAGGCTGGCAGCTGTAGCCTGGAAAATTCTATATGCCAGGTATGGCCCTAAACAGCAAATATAGTCATGCGAATTCTAGGAATATAAGTAGGAATGTAAAGTTTCCCCTTGAGTTGGAGGCCTGGGTTATGGTTTCTGTCCTGTGAAAGGAAGGACAAGGCAGGAAACAGGGTTCCAACTGGCTCCGACATCAGCTTTGTCTCCTGCCTGCTCTTTGTCCCGCTGCCCCAGACGGCATGCTCTGCCAGCACCCTCCCTGCTGGGGGCTAATTACTGCACAAGGTACCACGTAAATGAATTGATTTCAGCTTATAAATACGTAAAGACGTTTTTTCTTCAGCTCCACGCCCGTACACACACACACACACACACACACACACACACACACACACACACACACACTCGATGAAATACCTTTCTATACAAACCAAGGGGCATGGATTAGAATTGGTAAATTTAGTTTACCGTGTAACCTTTTGGACTTGACTAACTGTGCTACATCAATTTCTAAATGTTCTGAGTTGGTAAAATGACATGGAAAGTTTCGTTTCTATTCATCCAGTGCATTGTGAAGTTTGAAAGCTTGTGTAACACTATGGAAATTCTAGGTCACAGGTGGAAAGCTCTAAAGTGAAGGTTGCCATTTTGATGCCATCATTATTTACAGTTCCAGAAGTTTGAAGCCCCTTCCAAGTGTGTGAAAAGAAGAAGAAAAAGGAGTTTCTTTTTTTCCCCCAGTCGCTCATGCAGCATATGGAAGTTTCCAGACCAGGGATCAAACTGGAATCACAGCTGCAACCTACGCCTCAGCTGCAGCAACGCGGGATAATTAATCCAGTGCATGGGTCTGGGGATTGAATCCACGCCGCTACAGAGACAACTTGGGATCCTTAACCCGCTGTGCCACATCAGGAACTCCTGCATTATTTTTTCAGAAGGCAAGTGTGCACACTCTGGGTTACTCAACAATTTATGTAGTAATTTATTTTCTTAATCATTCCTAATTATAATTCAGGTGTCCCGGAGGATGTTTAGGCAACGCAGTGGGGAAAAAAAAATTCTATGTTTCCGCCATGAGAAGCCCTCTCTAATAAAGTGATAGAAGAAGAACTTTCATTCCACAAACACTGGCTGAGGACAATCTTCTGCGTGCTAAGGATTCGGCAGCAGCCTCCACCCTCATGCGAGCTACATGGGTAAAGAAGATGCCAAGGGAAGGAAAGTCAATGTAAAGGCAGATTTCTTTTTATGGAAATGTGCTGCTTGGCCTATTTTGTAAGATGTTTTTCACAAAACATGGGAAATTTTATACAGATATTTGCTGTGTAAGATACTTCTGCATCTGGAAAACTTCAAGTTGGAACTGATGAACGTATACGGTTAATTTTACTAAACTATAATGAATTTAAGTTATCCAGCAGCTCAACTATACTATAGATTTGGTCATGGAGCACATACAGATGGTACTTAATTCATGTCCTAGGGGAGGAGGTGAGGGAGGGGAGGCCTGGAAGTTTGGGATTAGCAGGTGCAAACGAGTACACAGAGGATGGATTAAAAAAAAAACAAGGTCCTACAGTAGAGCAAGGAAACTATATTCAAAATTCTGTAATAAACCATAACAGAAAAGAATATGAAAAAGAACATTTAGGAGTTCCCCTGTGACACAGCAGGTTAAGGATCCAGCACTGTCACTGCAGAAGCTCAGGTCGTTGCTGTGGCGTGGTGTGGGTTAGACCCCTGGCCCAGGAGCTTCCACATGCCACGGGTGTGGCCAAAAAAAAAAAAAAATTGTAAGAAGAGTACATATGTATGTATATGTATACACATATAAAATATTGAGTCACTTTGCTGTGACAGCAGAAATTAAAAACATTGTAAGTCAACTATGCTTCAATAATTTTTTTTTAAAAGAGTTCACATCCTATACCATGGAGAGCCTGCACAAAAAGTGTTCTCTTAAGGCCTGGTTCCTGTATCATAACATGCTGCTACTTAGATGTAGCAAGATCTCTATTTCTTTGACATAATTTCAGTGCTAATGTCTGAGATTAATCAGCTACTCTCAGCCTTAGGAGATGTCCTAACCATTACATGAGAATTCTCTATTCCCAGATGCTGGCAGCACAAAAGACAGTAAATCCAGAGTTGTGACAATTGTTCAGATTTTTAAAAGGGGGTGGAGTGGTAGGAAGAGATGGGCAGCGAATCACCCAGTTGATCCAGCTGGTTGTTGAGAGAACTGATCCCCCCTTTCCCACTGAAAAAGGAGAAGGGGGTGCGAGGGGGAGGGCTGCCTGGGAGCACAGTCAGCCTGGGACCCCAGCCTGGGACCATGTCCTTCTGAGTTCCTCATTAACTGAGGATTAACACACTAGTGGGGTATGGTTATGCTGGTTTTTGTTTCCTTTTTGATCAAGGTAGAGGACAGAGAGAATGCCCCATGGCCCAGCACTGAAACAACAGGCAGTGGGAGAGGCAGTGGACCTAAAACTTCAGTGTGCATTACCATCTCCAGCAGGGCTGGCTGAAATGCAGATTGCTGGGTCCCCAGCGTGTCTGAGGCGGTTAGGTCTGGGATGGATCTGAGACTCTGCACTTCTAACAGTTTCCAAGGGACACTGATGTTGATGTCGTGATGCTGGTATCACAGGACATCATGCTTTGACAACCACCTGAGCGAGACAGACAAGAAAGATGCAGAAAGGGGAGGGGGCTACAGTCAGCAGAATTCTAAAATGCCCCATTATCTTTGTCCACCCCCCCCAAATGAGAACAGGTGGAAGCTTTAAATACAATGGGCAGTTATTGCCACGGCTAAAATAATAATAAGCTGACTTTGAGTCCATCAAAATAGAGGTTATTCTGGGAGTTCCTGCTGTGGTGCAATGGGATTGGTGGCATCTTGGGAGCACTGGGACACAGGTTCAAACCCCAGTCAGGCACAGTGAGTGCGACAGGGATCTGGCATTGTAGCAGGTGTAGCTTAGGTCACAACTGCAGCTCAGGTCTGATCCCTGGCCTGGGAACTCCATATGCTACAGAGTGGCCAGAAAAAAAAAGAGGTGGGGGGGGTTATTCTTCGTGAGACTTACCTAATCAGGTGAGGAAGGTGAAGGCGCTCCCTCTGTGGCACAGTGGGTTATGGATCTGACTGCAGTGGCTCATGGGTGTGGCAAAAAAATAAATAAAAATTTTAAAAAGAAAGTGAAGAGTCAGAGAAACATGTTTCAGCTGGCCTGGAAGAAAGTGACATCCTATTGTGAACTGCCTGTGAGGGCCACATGTTACCTATATTTAATTGGAAAAATATTTACGAACTGACTAGTATTTGTAAGAATCTAGTGGGCCCTGTTACGGATTTTTTTTTTTGTAAAAAAGTCACAGTTCTGTTCCTCAAAGGACTGTCTAATAAGAAGGAAAACACAAGAACACAATTTTTCTTCAAGGCTGATGATAATAAGCATCCTAAGAGAGACATGAGCAAAGTGTTAGAGCAGTTTAAAGGTAGAATAGGTCACATCTGGCTGGGAATAGAAATATTTAGCGGAGAAAGGCGTGGGAGAAAGTACGGAAAAATAAGTGAGATCATCATGGATCTCATGATGAAAGGAAAGCAAAGGTCGAAAACGAGAGGATATATTCAAAGAAGATGGACCAAATGAAGAAAGGCTCAGAGGTGTGACATGCAGGGCGTACATGCATAATGCAGGAGTCGAGTGTGGCTGGAGTACAGTACCAGCAGGGCCCCAGGACAAGATGAGGCCAGAACTGTAGGTTGTAAAGATTCACTGGCATCAAGAAGGATCAGCAGTTGGGAGAAGCAAGTGCCAATCAGTGATGGGGGCAGTCTACAGAACTGAATGGCTGGATGTTAAAATTGATGACTTAACCTCAGATTCCTTCCTTTCCACTAACAGGTCCAGGATTGTTTCAGAAACATAGATTACCTTGACTTTACATATAAATGTGTGCTTGGGGATATTATGAAAAGGCGTGCTCTGAGGCAGAGGCTTCCTTTATACTCAGAAAGATAACCTTCATGATAATATTGGAACTCTCTCCAATACGTACTTCTCTAGCTACTCACATACAAAAAGCAGCTTATCCTAACCTTCACTACTGACTCTTAACTCTAGCTTGGTGTTTTACCCCAGTAACTTATCCTCCATTGCCAACTGGTCTGTATTTGGGGGAATTCTATCTCCTTGTCTTTTCCTTCCTTCCTTCCTTTCTTCCTCCTTCCCTCCCTCCCTCCCTTTTTCTTAGGTCCACACCTGTGGCACATGGAGGTTCCTGGGCTAGGGGATGAACTGGAGCTGCAGCTGCCGGCCTGTACGACAGCCACAGGAAAACTAGATCCGAGCTGCATCTGAGACCTATGCTGCAACTTTCAGCAATGCCAGATCCTTAACCCATTAAGCCAGGCCAAGGATCAAACCCATGTCCTCATGGATACTAGCTGGGTTCTTAACCCGCTTAACCACAATGGGAACCCCGACTTTTCCTATCTAATGGCTAAATTCTCATTCTGCTTTTTTTTTTTTTGATATCAGTCATTAGAAACGTGGCTGTCCCTCCATTTCAGCAGAATTCCTATCTTTCTGATACTGCTCAGATGTTTCCCAGTACCTAATCCTAGGAGGTCTCTCTCACAGGGAAGAAAAGAGATAACAGCTTCTGCTCTGCCTTCCTGCAACATACAGACGTTTTCTTACATTATTGATAATTTCAACAACATTTTTTTGAAAAGTTTTGTTTGGACTACAAACATGACAAACGTTACAATATTTCCTTTAAGGCAGAACTACTTCCAGAGTCTTTCTAAATTACATTTAACTTGTCTGGAATCAAGTACTTAGTCTTTAAGTAACAGTGTTAGCTGGCCAAACTCAAAAACACATAGAAAACTTGGATCCCTTAAAACATGGCTTAGTTAAAAGTTTACCGTGAAAAAAATCAAATTCCATTTTAGAATGTAATGAGGTATCTCAGAGTACACCAATTCTCCCACTAAGAAAAGATAGAAAAATAAAAATATGAGATGCACAAGACATCTGTTTCAATACATCAGTGACTACTGAAATAACCAGGAAGAAGAGGGGCCAGGATTCTGAAGATTCTGGAGCAGTGACGGCCGAGGAAAGAACAGCTGAGAGTCAGAGCTGCCCCCTTCCTGGGAAGTCTGCCAATGCTGCATCCTAGAATCCAGGGGCTGCCTGGACTGAGGGCCATTGTGGAAAGCCACCAGCAGGTCTTGGGCAGTCTTTTGGTACCAGAAACACAGAAGTAGAGACCTGAAGGGCTAGTCCTCTATTGAAAAGAGACTGCTGGGGAGTTCCCATAGTCAAAAATGAACCCGACTAGTATTCATGAGGATGTGGGTTCAAATGCTGGCCTCTCTTGTGGGTTAAGGATCTGGTGTTGTGGTGAGCCATGGTGCAGGTCGCTGACGCAGCTCAGATCCCGCACTGCTATGGCTGTGGTGTGGCCGGCAGCTGCAGCTCCAATGTGACCCCTAGCCTGGGAACCTCCGTACGCCACAGGCGTGGCCCTAAAAAGAAAAAAAGAAAAAAGAAAAGGGACTGTTGAGAGCTTAGCTCAGCTGCTCCATGGTATCTCTGCCTCAGCACACATTTCGTTTGACCAAGGGGCCCGTGGGGGCCTTAAACTGACACTAGACCCTCATGTGAGTGCACACCCTAGATAACAGCCCTGGTCACAGTCCTGATACGACTTCCCCATCGGCCGTCTCCCAGCCTCCCAGCACCTTTTCTGTGCTCCCATTAGAGCCGATTCAAACCCCACTCTTTTTGGTTTGAATCGACCAATTTGACTATAGCCCAGGAACTACAGAGCACTCCATAGGCAGATCCCACTAAAGACCCATGCCAGGTCCTGCCTCTTCACCTCTGCCTGCCCCAAGCCTTGCCCTCCCTGTGGAACCCCTTGAGGCATGCCATGGACTTCCTCCAGGACCTGTGAGTGATGAACTTCTCTGTTTCAATTGCTTATGGTCTTTGGTTCAACCATGGCTCACCATTCAGCACCCTGTGCATGGCTTCTCAAAAGTTAATTTAAGTAAGTCGTAAGGGGGACAGGTGAAGCACTGGGGTTGGCACATGGGCGGTTCTGAAGCTGCAAGTAGTGGGAAACTAAGAACCTCAGAATAAAGACCACAAACAGATCTGCGTTTCTGATTGAGAAGAAAACAAATGAAGTTGAAGACTAGACAGGAGGAGAGGCTCCAGCAAAAACACAGGAAGCCTCCGTCTGGAAGCCATGGAAATGTGAGTGGAACCTGACCTCCTGCAAACATAGCATAGTCCTTGGCTGGGTTTGGTTGACCTCTCTCTGGCCCAGCAGAGGAAAAGGTGCGACCACGCTGGAGAAAGATTACATAATCTGGAGCCTCTATGATTTAACATACAATGTCTAAAATTAATACAAAATTACTGAGTATGCCAAGAAAAAGATCATATAACCCAAACTCAAGAGACCTCCTTTGATGGTTGGTGACTAGACTTGGCAGACAAGAGCTTCGAAATGATTATAATTAACATGTTCAATGAAATGGAAAGAAAAAGGACAGAAATATACTAAAATACTGAAAAAGAATTGAAATTAAGAACTCAGCATATGGGTTTAACAATAGATTACAGAGATTAAAAGGGTAAGTAAACCCAAAGGCAAGTCAATGTGAAATTCTGATACTAAAGAATAGAGTACGGGAACTTCTATGTGAGGAAGGTGTGGCTTTAAAAAAAAAAACAATTTAAAACAAAATGGTCTACATTCTTCATCTAGGTTTCAACCAATCAACCAAAAATAATAATTAAAAAAAAAAAGGCAGGAGGGGGATAAATGAATTATCTGGGAAGTGTTAGAAGTAATAATTTATATGGTTGTAATAAATCAAGGATAAAAATTATAATCGCTAGAGTATTACTACCTAACAATTTCACATATAAAAACAAAATAATAAAAAACTGATCAGTACAACAATAGACAAGAAAGGAGAGGAAAAAAGAACATAAACAGTGAGTCAAACAGAGAAATGGGAAGAAAACAGATTTAAACCTAACAACATCAGCAATTACGGTAAATGTAAGTGTACTAAAAATTCTGAGTAAAAGACCAACCAAGTAAAATAAAAAACAATTCAATTATATTCTGATTACAAAAGACATATTTTAAATATAGAGACACAGGTTGAAAGTAAAACCATGGGAAATGATAGTTTTAGGTACACTAATATCAGATAAATGGACTTTAAATCAAGAAGCATTATCAGATAAAGAGGGACTTTTCATAATGATAAAGGGATCAATCTACAAGGAAATATAAAAGTTCTAACTCTATATTCATGCAAAGACAAAAATTCAAAGTGTACAAAGCAGAAATTAATAACACTAAAAGAAAAAAATGGTCCAAATTATCATCACAGGTGGGAGATTTTCCATGGGAAGAGGTAGAGGTTTAGTCATTAGATTACAGAACACATCCCCTCCCCCAGCACCTTTCCACCACATCAACAGGGCTCCAGTGTACTAATAAGCAGATTACAATGGAGAGAGCTGCAAGACAGAGACTCTACTTAAGAAGGAGCTCTTAGGGAAACTCAAAGACAGCAGGGTAGGAAAAAAAAAATCACACCACAACCAAAACAGACAAAACCAAACAATGCACACAAAAACATAAACCCTAGAGGAAACAACACAGCCCACCCAGCTCCTAGCCAGACTGACACTTCACACTAAAAGCCTGATCCTTGGTTCCTATTACCAGGTGGATCATATGTGGCTTTTAGCAAAAGTAACAAGGCAATGTACAGTCAAAATTATCACAATCTTGTAAATCAACTATACTTCAATAAAACTTAAAAAAAAAAAGTCATGCTGAAAGGCAAGATAAGGTGAAGAAACCATCTTCCCGATTACACACACAGAGAAACTTCTGCTCTTGTCCAGCTGTTCTTCCCAAAGGCAGGGAGAGATCTGTGGACTGTGAAGTGGGTGAGAGCAGAAAGGAGGTGGAACCTTGGGTTGCACAAGTTCAGAATCAGATGGAACTCCAGCTCTGCTGAGATGGTTGCAGGGAGAGGCCCTGAAGCTGAATTATCTGAGTTTGAATACTGGCTCTCCTATGTAGCAGCTGTCTGCCTGGCTTAGCATTTCTACACTTCCTATCCCCAATCTGCAAAATGGTGCTTACTGTAAGATCGTAATTCACATTTAATCCAAGTAACTGTAATAATACAAATGGGCACTTAAATATGCACCAAGTACATACGAAGCACTCAGATATTAGCTGTGATTATCCACAAGCTAAAATCATCCAGGTATATAGATGTCCACCATGTCCCCGTTCTCTTACAATTAACAATCTTTTATTTTGATGCACAGTGCAGGTAAATAATCAAGAGCCAGGGTACTAATTTGCTAGCTGTAAAGAAGTAATATTTGTATCCTTCTAAATTCAACAATTTTTGGAGCCCATCAGTACATATAGTGTCCACCGCTTCATTTCTCTCAGGTTCTGATGCCTTCATTTCCTGGTGTTAAACTAAGAATCTCTATCAGCAGTAGGTATGGACTTAAATGATCAGAAATTCTCCATTAGAAGGAAAACTCAATTCTTAGAACAGCAGGACTCAAAAGTGATGGTTTTTCAGAGCAAATGTGGCCTGATCCTGAGAGGACAATTTCTAAATTTAAGGAATTTAAATGAAATATACTACTTGACTCAGTACTATTAATTGGTGATTTAATTATATTGTACTATAATTTCATCTTGTGAATACTGGCTGGAGTTTTGTGTAAGTTGCTGGGCATTCTATATTTGACATTTAAATGAGTCCAATGCCTGTGGCTTGGGGCAGGGTACATAACCCACCATATGTCTTCCTTTCCACTAAAACCTCACACCATTAACATTTAACATATTGTACCTACCTTAAGAGATCCACTGGACTCTATTTTGGTACCCTACTTTAATTCTAGATGAAACATTTTCTTGCTGTGATGCAGTATCCAATTTTTATTTATTTATTATTATTATTATTATTTTGCCTTTTGTCATTTTATGGCCGCACCTGCGGCATGTGGAGGTTGCCAGGCTAGGGGTCTAATCGGAGCTGTGGCCACTGGCCTGCGCCGCAGCCACAGCAACGCAGGATCCGAGCCGCGTCTGCAACCTACACCACAGCTCACGGCAACGCCGGATCGTTAACCCACTGAGCAAGGGCAGGGATCGAACCCGCAACCTCATGGTTCCTATTCGGATTCGTTAACCACTGCGCCACTACGGGAACTCCCAGTATCCAATTTTTAATGGCTATTCACAAAAGTGTGGTTCGAGTTCCTTTCAGTGTCAAAAAATATTTATATTCTTGACCCAGCAATTTATGTACATATACTTTCTCAAATACATAAATTTATGCACACACAAATGCATATTTCTTGTAATAACGAAAAATTAGAAGTAATCTAAATAGCTATTTGTAGGAGAAAGGCTAAATACATTATGAAATTCCTCTATGTTGGAATATTATGCAAGCATTAAAAATAAGGAGTTATTATTTATATTTAAAAGTATGATGTAGATACGTACACACTGACATGCAAATATGATGAATGAAAAAATAAAGGTGCAAAAGAGCATGATCTCAAATGCTGTAAAAAAGAAACAAAATCTACATTTGCATATACATAGAGAATTGATGGAAGAGTACAAAAAACAAAAGTGTTAACGTGTTTAATTCTGGGAAGTAGGAAAGGGTGAGGGGAGGAGTAAAGGGGGCTTTACTTTTCACTCTGTAGCCTTTTGAGTTTGAATAATTTAATGTTCACGTTATAGAAATAAATGAATGATTTCATATATATATCTCAGTTGTATAAATAAATCCCAAAGTAGCATATGTTGTGAAACATGAGTTATAATCACTTTTTGGTTCTTAAAAACTGTATGTATTTTACATGTACTGACAAATGCAAGCATGGGCTAACGTGGAACCATAGCACTGCTTTGAAATTAAATATTACTGGAAAAAGTATCTACTAGATAAGTGTCTCTTAGAGTGGTATTTGTACTCATGCTTGCTAATACAAAATATCCAGTGGAATGATCCAGTCATTTGGGGGCCAAGGGTATAATTTCCTGAGGAGCTATTATACTTATTGGTCCACATAACGCCTTTCCCAACAACTGTAGGACACTGTAATAAAAATGAGTCAATTGACAAAGCAGGTAAAAAAGATACTTAATAAATAGTAGTTGCTATACTGCAGTGGGAATTTTAAAAACTCTTTTAAAAATTATTGAAGTCTAACAGATATATATTAAAGTGAAAATCACAAACTCAAAACATGATCACAAAGATAACACCTTTCCTTTGCTATATATTTTACTGGAGTATAGTTGTCTTACAAAGTTGTGTTAGTTTCAGGTGTACAGCAAAGTGAATCAGCTATACATGCACATATATCCATTCCTTTTCAGATTCTTTTCCCATATAGATTACTACACAGTATTGAGTAGATTTCCTTGTGCTATAAGTAGGTCCCTGTTACTTCTTTATTTTAGATATAATAGTGTGTATATGTCAACCCCAACTCCCTAATTTATCTCTCCCCTCCCACATTTACCCTTTGGTAACCCTAAGTTTGGTTTCAAAATCTGAGTCTGTTTCTGTTTTGTAAGTTCTTTTGTATCATTTTTATTAGATTTCACATATTAGTGATCTCATATGATATTTGTTTTTCTCTGCCTGTCTTACTCACTTAGTATAGTTTCTAGGTCCATCCATGTTGCTGCAGATGGCATTATTTCATTCTTTTTTCTGGCTGAGTAATATCCCATTGTATCTATGTACCACATCTTCTTTATTCAATCCTGTTGATGGACATTTAGGTTGCTTCCATATCTTGGCTAATGTAAACAGTGCTGCAATGAACACTGGGGTGCAAGTATCTTTTTTAATTATAGCTTCCTCCAGACCTGTATCCAGGAGTGGGATTGCTGGATCACATGGCAGCCGTGTATTTAGTCTTTTAAGGAACCTCCATATCATTCTCCATAGTGGCTGCACCAATTTACACTCCCACCAACAGTGCAAGAGGATTCCCTTTTATCCACACCCTCACCTTCATTTATTGATTGTAGACTTTTTGATGGTGGCCATTCTGACTAGTGTGAGGTGATACCTCAGTGCAGATTTGATTTGTATTTCTTGAATAATCAGTGATGTTGAGTATCTTCTCATGTGCTTTTCTGGCCATCTGTCTGTCTTCCTTGAGAAATGTCTGTTTATATCTTCTGATCATGTTTTAACTGAGCTCCCCCCCCCCTTTGGTGTAAAGCTGTATGAGATGTGAGAACACTTTTCTAACCACTACGCAGGACAAGAAAGAGAACATAACTAGCACCTTAAAATCTTCCTCTTGGTCCTTTCTCCATTTCTCCATCCTCCTTTTTTTTTTTTTTTTTTTTTTTTTTTGCCTTATCTAGGGCCGAACCCGTGGCATATGGAGGTTCCCAGGCTGGGGGTCTAACAGGAGCTGTAGCTGCCGGCCTTCACCACAGCCACAGCAACGCGGGATCCGAGCCGCGTCTGCGACCTACACCACAGCTCACGGCAATGCTGGATCCTTAACCCACTGAGCAAGGCCAGGGATCGAACCCGCAACCTCACGGTTCTTAGTCGGATTCGTTAACCACTGAGCCACGACAGGAACTCCAACCTCCCTCCTTTTGAAAGATAATTAATATTCTGATTTTTATCACCATAAGTTACTTGTATCAATTGTTTAGCTTTATTGTAAAACTTTAATGGATGTTTTACAATGTTACTTATACTTATGCTGCTGTGAGCATGCTTGTACACATCTTTCAGTGCATGTGCACTTACCACACGTTTGCATTTCCAACAAGAAGTGGAAATTACTGGGTCATGAGATAAGAATCTGCTCAGCTTAAATAGATAATACAAAACAGTTTTCTTATTTACCAGGACCAATTTACATTTCTGCCAGCAATACAGGAGTGCCATCGCCCCACATCCTCCTCAGATAGTGCTGCCAGGCTCTTCTATTTTAGCCATTCTGCTGGATTTGAAGTAATATCTCTTCATGGTTTTAATTTCCATTCTCCTGAAGAATATTAGCGTCACCTTTTCATATCTTTATTGGTCACCTGGATATCCTCTTCTGTTAAGTCTCCTGCCCACATTTCTTTTGATTAACCATATTTTTCTTTTTTTTCTCTTTTATTATTAAAGTACAGTTGATTTACAATGTTACATCAAGTTCTGCTGTATAACAAAGTGACCCAATCACACACATTTCCCTGTGTTGTACAGTGGGATCCCACTGCCTATCCATTCCAGATATAACAGTCTTGAGCAGACTTGGGGTTCCGGGGCAGGGAGTGGGAGGGATGGGCATTTTGGGGGTTTGGGGGATGCAAACTGTTAAATCCATCTTATTCTTACTGATCTCTAAGAGTTCTTCACATATTCTGGATATGAGATCCTTGTTGGTTAAACAGATTGTAAATATTATCCTTTACTCTGTGGCTTTTGGGTTTGCTCGCTAATGATTTCTTTGAGTGGTAGAGGTTCTTAACGTCTTCCCCCTCCTTTTTTTTCCTTTTTTTCCTTTTTAGGGCTGCACCTGTGGCATATGGAAGTTCCCAGGCTAGGGGTTGAATTGGAGCTGTAGCTGCCAGCCTACAGCACAACCACAGCAACGCAGAATCCAAGGCACTTCTTTGATCTACACCACAGCTTACAGCAATGCTGGATCCCTGATCCACTGAGCAAGGCCAGGGATCGAACTTGCATCATCATGGATACCAGCTGGATTTGTTTCCACTGTGCCACAACAGGAACTCCAGAAATTCTTAATTTTAATGTGACCTATTTAATGTGATATGTCAGTCACTTTCTTTTTAGAGAGTTCTTTTTGTGTGCTGTTTAAGGAAACGGTGCCTATCCTAATGCCCTAAAAACAACCCTGTTTTATTTTCTCCAAGATTTAATGTTTAACATTCAACATTTATATCTATAATCTACTTGTCATGGGTTTTTGTGTGTTATGAAGACTTCAGTTTCATTTTTTACCATATTGGGTAGCCAATTGACTCAATACCATTTATCCAAAAACACCACCTGTCATAAAACAAGAATCTATATACACATATGAATCAGTTTTGAAATATCTTTTCTGGTCTCATGGTCTTTTTCTCAATCCTTTTGCCAATTCACACTCTTGCTTTGTTTTGTAATAAATCATGGCTCCTCCATACTTCTTTTTCTTAAGATTCTTTGTTATTCTTGGCCCTTTGCATTTACATATAAATTTTAGAATCAGCTTGTTAGTTTTCATAAAAAACCTGCTGGAATTTTTATTGGGTTTGTCTGAGTATCTTCATTACATTAAACTCATTGAATTTAGGGAGAACTAACATCTTTACAACACTGAGTTTTCAAATGTACCCACATTATTAAGGTCTTCTATGCTTTTATTGATGATTTATGGTTTTTCTATGTAGAGGTGTACATCTTTTATTAAGCTTATTCCTAGGCATTTGACGCTTTTAAAACTATTCTATATGGTATCTTTGTTTTTCCCTCTTTCTAGATCCTACTTACTACTAGTATGGAGAAATGCAACTGATTTTTATATATTGATTGTATACTCAGCCTTTTTGCTAATACTCTAATTAATGTTAAAATCTTAACTGAAGATCCTTTCTGATTTTCTCTGACCCTATCATATCACCTGTAAATAGGGTACTTTACCTTTTGCTTTCCTGTCCTTATGTATTTCACATCTTTCTTGCCTTGTAGTACTGGCTAGGACCTTTACCACAATACCTTTACCACAATGTTAATTCAGGGCTCCATTATCTCACCCAGATCTTAGGTTTTTATCATTTTCATAATTTCATCAATAAATATGTGTGATACACGTTTTTTTTTAATAGGTTATCTTTGCCAGATTAAGTAAATTTCCTTCTATTTCTGGTTTCCAAAGAGTTGTTTAATTTTCTTATTATTATTTTTTGGCTGCACCCACAGCATGAGGAAGTTCCCGGGCCAGGGATCAAACCTGCACCACAGCAGTGACCCAAGCCACAGCAGCTACAACACTGGATCCTTAACTGCTAGGGCACCAGGGAACTCCTCTAAGAGATTTTTAAAATCACAAATGAATGTTGAATTTTATCAAATGCATTTTCTATTAAGTATTTTATAATTCTTATTGTTCAATCTTTTTTAGAGTATTCTTTTTCAGATTTTTTCCCCTTATAGATTATTACAAAATATTGAGTATAATTCCCTGTGCTATATAGTAGGCTCTTGCTGTTATGTATTCAATCTGTGAATATGAGGAATTCATTAACTGGTATTATAATGTTGAATAAGACTGCATTCCCAGATTCTTTTATCTGTCCTATGTCTAAGTACCTTTTGGACAAAGGCACCCTTTATAAAATCATGTGGGCCCTCTCCAGTCTCTCTCCTCCTCTGTCTCTGTCTCTTTTTCTCTCATTCACCACTGTACTCCCCCAACACGGGCCCTGACATCCATGGGGTCACAGTAGGTGCCAGCTCCTAATGGACACTAAACATGTGTTGATTAATTAGACAGTCTGTATTTATCACACATCACAGAACTCTGTTAGATATTTTCCTTTTTAGTCCCGTAACTGTTTGTATCACGTATTAGGAAACAGCCCAGCACCATGAAGCATATGTTTATAATTCCTTCTAACAAGGGCATTTAAAAATTAGTATATGAATTAGGTACTATGTTTCCACGAGAATATTCTCATTAAGACTGGTGCAGAAGCTCTATTAAATGAGTGAGATTCAGGAAAAGGCTTTGGAATCTAAGAGACCTTGGTTCTAACCCCTGCATTAGGATGGGGACATGCCTGGCACACCCAATACCCAGGAGGCTGGTCTGGTAGGAAGGAGGGAAGATGGGGCCACGGTGGGTAAGGCTGGCGAGCTGGGTGCGGGCAGATCACAGAGACGTTGAAAACCGCTATAGGCATTTTGGATTCAATTTATTGAAAGGGCGAGTCATTGGAAGGTTTGAGCAAAAACCATGATCTGGCTTGGTCTGTGACAGGGTCTGATTTGTTGTAACAGGGTAACTCTGGCTGCTCTATGGAAAGAGGTTCAAGGGTGACAAAGGTGGGAATAGTGGAAACCTTGGGAGGGACACCAGTGACCAGGTAGATGATAACGGTGGCTGGGCCCACCTGATGCAAGGTAGTCAAATTCTGCTTGTATTTGAGAAGAGCACATGTGGATGCTTTGAAAAACCCAACTAGGGGCTTAAGAAGAGGAGCCAGGATTAACTTCAAGGTTAGTTCAAGATTCACTCTGGCCTGAGCCTTGAGAAGGATGGGATTAATACTGTGTGAAATGCGTGATTAACACTGCCAAAGGAGCAGGATGGGAGAGGGGGCTGATACCAGCAGCTGAGTGGGTGATGTCTACTGGCCACCCAAATGAGGAGGCCAAATAGGCCAGCATTTGTGGATGAAGTCCAGGCTAGACAGATTTATTTGGGAGCCACTGGCCAAGAGACAGGAATTGAAGCTAAGGACGTGGATAAGATCCCTTAGGGAAAGCAGGCAGGCAGAGGAGGAAAGACATCCACGGAGTGACCCTGGCCATGTATTACGTAAAGAAGGGGGAGAGGAAGATGAGCAAGTCAGAGAGGCTGAAAAGGAGCCACTGGAAAAGTAGTGGGGAGGCCAGTCAAGGATGCCATCCTACAGGCCAAAGGCAGCAGGTATTTCAGGGAGGGTGGAGGATCAGCCCTGGGGATCTGCTGACCAAGGACTGAGAACGAATCACTGGCACCCGTGATGCTGGGGCAGCTCCACTACTGAGGGGATAATGATGCCGAGCAGAGGAGGTGACTTCGGGCCCTGGGTGACGGAGAGGCTCTGGGGTTCGGGGTTCAAGTAGAGGGGTCCTGTACTGCCTTGTGACCAGTTGAGAAAACCAGCAGAAAACCAGAATAAAACCCTAAAATGCAAAAGTAGGAAGCCACCTGAGCAATAAGGAAGAATATCTCAACCTGTGAAAGTCGAGAATGAGGTTATAAGTCTCCTTCCCCAGGGAAGTTACTTCAGTCTTTAGAGATGCTCCATAAATAATAACTTGCTTTTCACCTGGGAGTGGGTAGGGCATGCCTGTTGGATTTCATCTCATTATTCTCTCTCTCTCTCCCTTTTTTTGTTTTAAGGGCCACACCTGCGGCATATGCAAGTTCCCAGCCTGGGGGTCAAATCGGAGCTGTAGTTACCTGCCTACACCACAGCCACATCAACACAGATCCAAGCCAGTCTGAGACCTATACCACAGCTCACAGCAGCACAGGATCCTTAACCCACTGAGTGAGGCCAGGGATCGAACCTGCATCCTCATGGTTCCTAGTCAGATTCATTTCCACTGAGCCACCACAGGAACTCCCATCCCATTATTCAATATGCAATTAAACTTGCTTACCAATCCTTTAGCACAGGGTGCACACATGCATGTACACACACACACACCCCTCTAAGAATATTTTTGAAAAGCAAGAGGAAAAGACCTCAGATTTCAAGGAGAGGACTTTTTTGAATTTTCACCATGTCATAAAACAAAATGTGACAGGCTATTTTTTTGCAAGCTTGGTTAATGACCAAAATGGAAAAAGGGACCTGACTCAAAGTCTATGGCATTCAATATTCCAGAAACCCATTAACAGACAGTAAAAGACTAAAATGACCCAGGGTTTAGCAGTTCTGCTTCTATACTAACACAAGTATTAACACTGGAACATTCCACAAATTTGAATTCTAAAACTATGTCAATTCATAAATTACAAAGTAGTAAAGCACTGACTTTGAAATATAAATTTTTTATAATACCAAGTTTGAGGGTTTTTTTTTTTCACCTTAGAAAGATCGTGAGTTATTAAGAATCACAGTACAAGAGATGTTTCATTTTTCAAAAATTCTAAAGTATGTAACCCAAGTGGGCATAACATTAAATGTAAGCCACCTAAGGGAGTTCCTTCTGTGGCACAGTGGGTTTAGGATCCGGCATTGCCACAGCTGTGGTGTAGGTCACAGCTGCAGCTCAGGTTCGACCCCTGGCCTGGGAACTTATGAGCTGCAGATGCAGCCATGAAAATCAAAGCCAACTAAAGCTCTTGGACACACTTGATTGCTTCCTTTATTACGAATGACAACAATTCTGGTCCTACCCGCCCCTCGAGATGAAAAGGAGGGGTTAGGTGAGGTGACTATGGACAAAGAGGGAAGGTGCTTAGTCATTAAAGGACGAGGCATACCTAAGCAATGCAATACCTAGATTTGGAAGCTCTGTTAAATAGTGCTCCAGTTTTTGCAACAAAACCCAGTCACTTAAACACAAATAACTTAATGTTTGGGGTTTTTTAGGATCAGTGTAGTATTCATCTGGGCCTCACACTGTGCCCTCCAACCCCCCTCTTCTAGGTGTGTGATCTTGGTAAAATAACCTCTCTGAGCCTCAGTTTCCAAAGAATGTTCCTGACATCATAATGCTATATGAGGATCAAGTGAGATTTTAAGTGGTAGAGTCCAAAGCTCTTGAACTATCACAGTTGTAACTTAAGAATGATACAGAACTGTAATCCCCATAGATACATGCACCCCTATATTCACTGCAGCACTATTCACAGTAGCCAAGACAAGGAAACAATCTAAATGTCCACTGACAGATGAATGGATAAAGAAGATGTGGTGTATATATATACAATGAAATATTACTCAGCCATTAAAAAGAACAAAAGGAGTTCCCGTTGAGGTGTAGCAGAAACAAATCCAACTAGGAAGAATGAGGTTGCGGGTTCGATCCCTGGCCTCGCTCAGTGGGTTAAGGATCCAGCATTGCCATAAGCTGTGGTGTAGGCCGCACACGCGGCTTGGATCTGGCATTGCTATGGCTGTGGCATAGGCCAAGGGCTACAGCTCTGATTAGACCCCTAGCCTGGGAACCTCCATATGCTGTGGGTGTGACCCTAAAAAGACAAAAAAAAAAAAAAGAAAGAACAAAATAATGCCATTCACAGCAACGTGAATGCTACCAGAGATTCTCATACTGTTAAGTCTGAAAGAGAAAGACAAATACCATATGATTTCACTTTCATGTGCAATCTAAAATAAGACACAAATAAGCCTACCTACAAAACAGAAACAGATTCAGACATAGAGAATGGACTTGTGGTTGCTAAAGGGTGGGGGGAGGGAGTGGGATGGGCAGGGAGTTTGGGGTTAGTAGATGCAAACTACTACATTTAGAATGGTATGAAATAAGGTCCTGCTGTACAGCCCAGGGAATTACATCCAATCTCCTGGGATTGAACATAATGGAATACAAGAAGAAAGAATGTGTGTACACATATATACATACATATATACATTATATGTATGACAGGTCACTCTGCTGTACAGCAGAAATTAGTACAACATTGAAAATCAATTATAATTTTAAAAAGACAAAAAAGAATACATTAGCTTCCTCATTCTAATGATGACCTTTCAAGGGCTGAGAAGGGAGGCAGAAGTTCCCACATCTCTGTGGTCTTGGACTTCAGTGTCACTGCTAATGTTACATAATAACATACGTATCACAATATGTTATATAATAATATATGTCACATATACAATAATATATATCATAATATAATGTTATATAATAATGTGTCACACATATATATAATAATATATATGTCACTGATGATGTTATATAATGATAAGAAGAGCCAAGCAAAGGTACATGAATCCCACGGTCCCCGGCCTAAGTCAGTGAGCCCCTTCATATTCCCCAGGACCCTGTGCAAACAGATGAGCTGACATATCCAGCTGCGTAGTTAAAAGACATCATCCCTATTTTCTTCAACATACAAACACTGGCAACTACATCATCATCAACACCGATGGAAAGAACATAAATGTTTTACAACTGAAACTGCACATATGTTCAATTATTTGGTTTTAAAACAGCAGCAAAGTAGTATTTAGGAAAATGAAAAACAAAAGTAAGGTAAATAAAGAGAACAGGTGTTAGGGAGTCAATTAATGGGCAACATCACAGATTTCATTACAGTATTCTTCAGAAACCATATATTCTTATGAGAATCCCACAGTTTACTTTCCACTCTGACATCTGCTTTGAAGCAAATGAGAATTAGCGAGGAGTTAAAATCAGTCATGCACTGAACACGTCCTACCTGACTAGCTCCCCTGACAGCCTTCTCCACACGCCCGCGTGTGTCTTTCTGAGCACATGGTACCAGTGCCCTGGAATTTTGCTATGTAATTTAAAAAGGGAGCCACAATTCTTTGGCATCACCAATCACTCTTACCCTGCTCTATTTTTCCATAGCACTTAATCTCCTTCCAGCATGTTATATAATTTGCTTATTTATTATATCTGTCGCTTATTATCTGTCTCATTCCACTAGTGTGTAAGCTCTGCTAGGCAAGGATTTTTGTCCGGCTGGCTCCTTGAGGTAACCCAAGAACTTACAACAGTGCCTGGCACATAGAAGCAGATCAATAAATATTGGGTGAATGAATGAAAAAAAATGAATTCTTCTGAAGTGTCCCTCTTTAAAAAGATTATGTACTCTCCCTTGGTTCCAAGGTAGGTTTATAAGGTTAAATGGCATGTTTTGACATCTTTGGCTTAATATTTGATGTTTTATCTTACTTGGCACGCAGCTCTGTCCCCCCTTTTTTTCTAAAAACAATCCAGCAATATTTTCTGTAATAATCTTACCACATTGACCTTCTCAATACAAAGAAAACAATAATTCTTATGCCTTAAGCCAACAGTTGGCTCCACCTAGAAATCATTCTATTTCACTATAATTTCTTTTGTTTGAAGATCTTTGGTAATGACTTGGATGACTTTTAAAAGGTATTCTTTCTTTATGGAAAACTATTAGTATCTGTAGCTATATTTACATTCTTTCCAAATTTTTTTCTGGAATGGCATGACTAGACCCTTATCTTTTTATCACTACTTTTAGACATTCACCTAATATATTTTTTGTTTATCTCACTTTACTGTTTCAAATTCTCAATCATTACATCTTATGTGTACATCTGTATAAAAGTATCTTTTTTCTTATAGTAATGTCTTAGTCCTGAGACACAATTACTTTAAAAACGTTTTTACTTTTTTACCTTTAAAATTGTTTTTTGGGGTGGTGGGGGTAGGCTTTTGAGATTTCTTCCTACTCTGCAGTCATTCGTGTGTTTTTTTCCCTTTATTTTTAATTGAAGTATAGCAGATTTACAATGCTGTGTTGGTTTCAGGTGTACAGAAAAGCTATCCAGTTATACGTATACGTATATTATATACATATATATTTTTCAGATTCTTTTCCAGTATAGTTTATTACAAGATATTGAATATAGTTCCCTGTGCTACACAGTAGGTCTTTGTTGTTTATCTATTTTCTATATAGTAGTGTGTATCTGTTAATCCCAAACTCCTCACTTATTCCCTACCTTCTCCCTTGGTCTATTTCTGTTTCATAGATATGTTCTTTTGTGTTGTATTTCAAATTCCACACATAAGTGGTATCATATATTTGCTTTTCTCTGACTTAACTGCAGTTGTTTGTTCCTGACTACACATAGTCCTGGTTTGAAAAAGTAGGTTTCCATGATGTTGTGAGTGATACGTGTTTTTCAGATCTTGCCCTGTTGCTTAAATTTCCTTCCATGGCAACTAAAACATCTTGTGATAACTGAAAAAATCTTTTCCTCCCTCTGCCTCTATGTTTCTGCCCTTTCTTAATTTTTCTATTGGCTCATTTAAAATGTGCATATTGAAGGAACAGTGCCTTGGGAGTTCGACAAATTAATTTTGTATCTGGCTGGCAATTTATTTCAGTCCAAAGGGAGCTATTATAGTCATGAACTCCTGGCTCTATATATTAACATAAAAATTTTAAATTATGTTTCAAAAAACTTTTGTATTTCTTTCTTTTAAATTTTATTAATTTTTTCCCATTATACCCAGCTGCACAGTGTGGTGACCTGGTTACACATAATACATGGATTCATCACAAGTGATTAGACATAGTTAACCTTTGTGTTTCTTTGTGGGTTATGCTAGCAACAATGTAGTATTAGATTTTCTCCCAACTCTTAGAAGTACTCACTCTAAAAGATCTACTATTGACTTTTTCTGTCTCAATAACCCCCAAGATGCATTGTCATGCATCCTCACTTTCACGCACAATCTAGATCCCTTTCTACTCCAGAGCTGTTAAGTTCTAACTCAGAATTTAAGTTGTTTTGGATGGTGGACATCTTTCAACTTTTGACTGCTACTGTCTTTTTTTTTTTTTTTAACCTAGTCATGTTTAGCTTCCCAATCATTTATTTTTTATAAAATAAAAGTTTTATAAAGGCCAGGGACTGAATCTGCATCCTCATGGGTGCTAGTCGGCTTCGTTACCAATGAGCCACAACGGAATCTCTGCAACCCAGGTTTTTAAGAACAGAAAACTGAATCTGCCAGCAGCTGCTAGATGCAACCTTGTTATTTCAAAGTCTCCCCAACCATTTCTTCCTTGGCTCTCAGAACTAAGGTGTACTAATAATATACCTAACGGTACACACTGTGATGGCTCATCTCCGGTAGCTCATTGAAAAAGGGGATCGGGTCCTTATTGTTTATCTACTTCATATATAGTAGTGAGTATATGTTAATCCCAAACTCCCAATTTATCTCTCTCCCTGCTTTCCCCTTTGGTAACCAGAAGTTTGTCTTCTATGTCTGTGAGTCTATTTCTGTTTCCTACATAAGTTCATTTGTGTCATATCTTAGACACAAGAGAAACAGACTTACCGACATGGAGAAGAGACTTGTGGTTGCCAAGGGGGAGGGAAGTCGGACGGACTGGGAGTTTGGGGTTGATAGATGCAAACTACTACATTTAGAACAGATAGACAACAAGGTCCTACTGTACAGCACAGGGAACTATATCTAATCTCCTGGAATAGACCATGATGGAAAATAATATTTTATTTATTTATTTGGCTTTTTAGGACCGTACCCATCGCATATGGAGGTTCCCAGGCTAGGGGTCAAATTGGAGCTACAGCTGCCGGTCTACACCACAGCCACCATTAACGCAGGATCTGAGCCACGTCTGTGACCTACCCCACAGCTCAAGGCAACACCAGATCCTTAACCCACTGAGTGAGGCCAGGGATTGAACCCACAACCTCCTAGTCAGATTAGTTTCCACTGCGCCACAACGGGGACTCCAGAAAACAATATTCTAAAAAGAATGCATATATACCTATGACTGAGTCACTTTTCTGTACAGCAGAAATGGGCACAACATTGTAAAACAACCATGCTATAATAAAAAAATAAGATAAAAACCATTGTCTCTTTTGCAGCTTTTTTTGCTTCCTATCAGGTTAAGTTCTGGTCAATTACTCTGAGACAAATTGTGATCTTCCAATCGTGACCCTCTTTCTACCCTGGCCATTGATGGCAGTTATCTATCACAGAAGATATTTAAAAATACATATACTTTTCAGACATGATCATTGCCACATTAGCCATGGTCTCTATCATAAAAGAGTTTATAATGGAACACGAGACGAGAGGCAAGACATAGAAAAACTGTGAAATAAAGATGATTAACTTGCGGTGGGGGGTCAGAGACCAGTGAAATCAGTGAAGCAGATTAAGAGGGAGGGTGATGGGAGGAAAAGATCTTCTGAAACATGACATAGAGCGTGTTCTGTGTTCATGGAAGTGCTCAAGAAGGGAGGGAATATGGAAAGAATCACAAGTCCTTCAAAATTGTGTCCATCGTGAAAAAAGAGAAATATTGAACATATAACAAAATGTTCACTAAAGTATTTCTGTTCATAATTATTGTTCTGAATATTAACATTTCCTTTATGCTTTAGAACTTTGTCTTGGCAAAGTCCTGGATATATTTTTATGTTTATTGAGTGCAACAGAATTTAAGCGTGGGATTTGTAGCAGTTATGATATGGGTTTGAGTCCCAGTCTAAACTACTAAGAACTATGCAACTGAATTTCCACTGAATCTGTTTCTACCAATACGAGATGGAGATAATATCCATTATTGCTGTTAACAAAGTACAAATAAAACCATAGTCGATTATAAAGGCTTTAAAATCGTGCCATCTCTATTAAATTGGTAAGTGTGCATCAACACACATAGGGCATTTCTCTTCTTCCTTTCACTTCTTTTTTTCTTCTAGAATCTGAACACAGGGGCTACAGTAGTCTCCTGTTTATTGTGGAAAGAAGCTTTCATTCTTCACCTGCAACGTGACAGCAATCATTCTCCAGTTCCACCTAAATGACTGCATTGCAAGGTGAACTGTGTTGGTGACTAACCCACTTTCCCCTCCCCTCCAGCACCCTCTTTTGCCAAGATCAAGCAATTCTCCTGTGTAATGAACTGTATCTGCTATCAAGTGGCCTGGAAATTAAGAGGTCCAAAGCATCTTCCAAGTCCTCACTCCCTATTTGGTATCACAATGGCTTTTGCTGCTACATTACTGATCTATGTTTTCCAAGGCTGTGCAAAGGAGGAATGCAAAAATTAATGGAACTACCACACAATTCCGTATATGGGAGATGAGCTTCAATCGATTTTGAATTATTCAGGGGACGGTTTTCTAGGTAACGTGTTATTAGATTCTTTGCATCAAGCGCTTCTGTCTGGTTGATAACCTTTTGGTCAGTCTGATGCTGACTTGCACTGGAAGCGGAGCAGATGCAACACGGACAGGCTTTATAACCAATGTCAACCCCCAAAGTGGATTGTAATGGTCTGATTTATACCTAAGTCTGGAGAAAGTGAATTCAACGGAGGACAAAAGTGTAAGTAAATTAGGTAATAAGGAAAACAAATACTCAGGCCATACATTTCCTTGATTTCCTACAACTTCCATAGGCACAGAAAATAAAGTAAAACAGAGAAGAACTAACCAATGTGTTTGATCATTTCATGAGACTAATTATATTTTTCTCATTTGGCCAATGTTTTTAATCTTTTTCTGTTAGACAGTCTGTGGGTACCTTCTTCTACTAACCATTTCTGCTATTTATAAATCTTATGCTGAGCATTTGATGCTTTGCATTCATACATTACTTTTTGGCATTTACCACCAATTAACTAAAGAAAATATCTGCCAGAAAATCTTTCATATCTTTTAATATTATTTAAAAGATAGTAATGTGTTTGTCAGTGACTTTACCAATCAAAAGCACAATATCAAACGGGTAGAATCAGGAAATCAGTTGAGCTTCTAAAGAGAAAAGATAGCTGTTTAATTGCAATAATTAATTCAATGTCCATAAAATGACTACATTCCACAACTACTTACAACATTAAAATAATGTAAGGTGCTAATCGTAAGTAACAGCAGAATGTGTTGAATAATGTTGATTCCAAACATGTAGGCCTTCTGTACTATTTTAATTTGTCTTTTTTTTTTTTTTTTTGTCTTTTTAGGGCTGCACCCACGGCATATGGAGATTCCCAGGGTAGGGGTCAAATTGAAGCTGTAGCCTCTGGCCTAAGCCAAAGCCACAGCAATGCCAGATCCGAGCCATGTCTGTGACCTACACCACAACTCATGGCAACACCGGATCCTTAACCCACTGAGTGAGGCCAGGGGTCGAACCCGCATTCTCATGGATACTAGTCATATTCGTTTCCGCTGAGCCACACAGAATGAATTCCCTGTACTAAAACAGGAACGTCTTTATCTATAACTAAGATATTACTACTGAAGGTGAAACAATATAATTATCTAAACTTACACAGCAAAAACACAAAACTGTCAAAGTGAGGAGTAAATAATAATGTGGTTATTAGTGGGCTCTTTTTTTTTTTTTTTGCTTTTTAGGGCCACACCTGTGGCATATGGGAAGTTCCGAGGCTAGGGGTTGAATCAGAGCTGCGGCTGCTGGCCTACACCACAGCCACAGCAATGTGGGATCCAAGCCATGTCTGTGATCTACACCACAGCTAAGGCAATGCCAGATCCTTAATCCACTGAGCAAGGCCAGGGATCAAACCTGCACCCTCATGGATACTAGACAGGTTCATTACCACTAAGAGAGCCACAATGTTTGTGGCATTTTTAATGATCTATAGGAACATTTTCTAAAGTAATCTAGAAGGAAAAATGTGATTAAATTCCAATGCATTTGATAGCTGGCCAAAATCCTGGCACATAATTTCAGAGACAAAACTCGTCATAAAACCAAAGCCAGTCCTTTGCAAAAACCGTCAGAAATAAAAAGCAAGTATTTTCCAGAAGTTTATCAGGGTGGTTTTAACATCATAGTCAAATATTTGATATACTATTTCAGTTCAGACCTCTTCTTATTCTGCTTTTCCTGCTTTTTGTATCTATTTGTTTTTAAGTGTCACTGTTTAAAAACACCTCCAATAGAGGGTAAGGAAGAGAATGGAAAGAAAATAACTGAAAGGAAAGAAATTGAAAATAATAATTGAGTATTGTCATAGTTCTAGTTTATAAGCACCTCCCTCCCCACCCCGCTTAGGGTTTTCAGGAGGATAACCTAGCCCTTTGGATCCACCAGTGAAAATCGCCATTATTCATGCTTTTGAACAGATGGATGTGTTCATGATACAAAATTCAAAAGGTATGAATATATTCAGTACTCTCTCTACAGTGTGTTAGCTTCCTGGAGAGGCAAACACTGCCGCCATGTCCATCCATGGATAACCTGTGCAAAGGCAGGTGTCTGTGTGTGTGTGTGTGTGTATGTACAATTGTGTGTGTATAAAATAAATGGCAGCTGACTATACATGCTGTCAATTCTCTTGCCACTTTATCTGACTTTACTTTTTACCTTTGAGAGCTTTTCAGATCGGCTAGTCTGTTTCCTTTTGATGACTGCATAGAACTCCTAGGAATTCCTCTGGATTACTCTTCAATTTATTTGATAGCCAAGTATATTCAAATATTCCAAAATTGCTAATCTTTGCTGGCACAGGAAAGGGACACTTGCAGTTAACTATTTATATCATAAGAGCAAGAGAAAATTTGAAACTCACAAAAATTCTAAATACTGTTATTTTATCAGACATTTATTTAAAAATCCAGTGATAAGATTTTTTTTTTTGCATTTTTAGGACTGCACCCACGGCACATGGAGGTTCCCAGGCTAGGGGTTGAATCTGAGCTATAGCTGCCAGCCTACACCACAGCCACAGCAATGCCAGATTCGAACCACGTCTGCGACCTACACCACAGCTCATGGCGACGCCGGATCGTTAACCCACTGAACAAGGCCAGGGATCGAACCCACAACCTCATGGTTCCTAGTTGCATTCATTGACTGCAGCACCACTACAGGAACTCCCAGTGATAAGATTAAGTAGAATCAAAATGAGATACAAACTATTCTGGCAATAATAAGGGAATTTTAAATAAGTAAATAAATAAACACACATTTAAAAAATATGAGGCATGAAGAGCTTGAATAGGTCTCAAGATACAGGGCTGGAATTATTAATGGATTAAACCAGTACAAAATTCATTATATATTTATATATGTCCTTCACTAGTCAAATTAAGTGTCTTCCTATATACATATTCTAAAGCATAGAGTATTTCGTATGTTTCTAATCAGTGTAAATAAGCTCCCAATTCTTAAAAGGTTTTAGTTTTGGGAAGAGGGATAAATTAGGAAGTTAGGATTGCCATATACACACTACTGTATGTAAAACAGTAAGTAGCAAGGACCTACTGTAGAGCATAGGGAACTCTACTCTGTACGGTTTAATAACCTACATGGGAACATAATCTGAAAATGAACTGATAAATATATCTATAACTGATTTACTCTGCTGTACACCTGAAACTAATGCAACTTTGTAATTCAACTATACTCCAATAAAATTTATTAAAAATAAGTTTCACTAAGTTAAAAAATTTTTTCTTAGTCTTGGTGAGACAAATTCTCATGTATTTCCAATTGCATTATGTGTTGGTACAATCCTTTTCAAAAGCATGCTGAGAATACATTTTAAAAGATAAAACCATGTTCATTCCCAATGACTAAATTCCAGTCTTGAGAATACTTCCTTAGGAAACGATCAAAAACCATACCACACCAGTGTTCATTCTCCACAAACTAGAAAAAAAAATTAAATGTTCAACACTATATAACTGGTTTAGTAAATATTAGTATATAAATTTGAGAAGTGTTATAGTTGAGTAAAAAAAAAAAATTCAGGGAGTTCCCGTTGAGGCTCAGCAGATTACAGACTAGCATCCATGAGGATGCAGGTTCCATCTCTGGTGTTGGTGGGAGCTGTGGTACAGGTTGCAGATGTGGCTTGGATCCCAGGTTACTGTGGCTGTGGTGTAGGCCTAAAGCTGCAGCTCTGATTTGACCCCTAGCCTGGGAACCTCCACATGCCGGGTATAGTCCTAAAAAGCAAAACAAACAAAAAAGTTCAAGCCAAATGGTTATGCGCCTATCTAGCAAACGTATTTAAATCTGTTAAGTGCAAATGGCATAATGCTAAATTATATGCAGTTCATATATATATATATACATATATATACACACATATATGTGGCAAACACTAGGCATTATTATAAATATTTCAACTCCATGTGGAAACAGACAGAATAATCCCAGCACTGGGGTAGGGGCTTGTGCCCGAAGCCTTGTGTAATGTCATGGTGCCTCCTCGGGCCACTCACTGCTGGTCCACCCCATCCTCGCGCACAGCACCAAGTCTGGAAAGGAAAGGAAACAGCTGCACAGAGAGCTGCAGAGGATGAAAGGGGGTGTGCGTGGGGTGCTGCCTACAGAACGAAAGGCGCCGCAGCTCCTGGCTCGGAGACCTGAGTGCTCCCCGGCTCTCAGATACCGGGGGAAAAGCTCCCACAAGCTGATACCCTTATTATTCATCCTTATCTTTTCTGCTCAGGCCACTTCGAATTGGCATCTGTTATACACAAACCAAGCTACAAAATAAAGACAGTGTCTGTATTTCTTTCATAATCTTTAACGTGTATTTTTATTTATTTTCGTGTCTATTTTTTTTTTTAGGGCCACACCCACGGCACATGGATGTTCTCAAGCTAGGGGTCAAATCGGAGCTGTAGCCGGTGGCCTATGCCACAGACAAGCCAGATCCGAACTGCATTTGCGACCTACACCACAGCTCACAGCAACACAGGAACCTCAACTCACTGAACGAGGCCAGGGATCGAACCTGTGTCCTCATGGATACTAACTAGTCAGACTTGTTTCCACAGAGCCACATCGGGAACACCAATGTGTATTTTTAAAAAGTGCCACATTTCACTGCACTGCAAACAGCGTCCCTCATCCTAGGGAAGTAAGTTCACATACTGCATAGACAGTTTCCTAAGATAATAGAGCAAATGTGCGCAAACGGTATTTCCAGCCAATACAGCAAATATTCCAACTAATGTTAATAAACAGCGTGTTAATATCAAGTCCTCTTTCTGCCTTTTTAATTAGAATCATTCCAGCTATGCCTGAAGTGACATTTTCAGGTATAAAAATGATCTGATCTTTTAGCCTGAACGGAAAGGCACTGTGTAGGAATCTTAGTTGATTAGGCTCTTAATATCTGACTCCAATCTTTGCCTAAGAATTTGCTTTTGTTGTGGTACCTGTCATTTACTGGCTGCCATGTGCCAGGCACCATGGAAAACATTTTCACTTACAGTATTGTCTTTGCTCTTCACAAAACCCATCTGCCAGAAGGATTCACAAATGGCAGGAACTTTCACTCTTTTTCAAAATTAATTGTGCTTCCCATTAGACGGGCATTGCTTTTGGTATCAGAAATCCAGAGATGAAAAGCTCAAGACTAGAAGAGGAGAGAGATGTCAAACCCACGGGAAAGGCGGCAAATACTACAACGGTGGTAGGTACCAAGTTCCCTGAAGGCTGTGAGGGAGTGACTGGCTACTTGGGGCTGCTTGACTAATTCCCAAGGATTCTGATACAAGCAGAGAACTGCTGAGCTAATGCGAAATCTAGGGAAAGAAGACTGATCTCCTTCCTGGAAATATGTAAGGCAATTTGCAGACAGCAGAGTCTGAACGGAGAAGATGTTAGTTTGTGTGCATTAGGCTGTGGTTAAACACAACAATGGAAGACAGCTAGTCTGGTTGCACCGAAGACCCTTTAGTTTTTCATTTTTTTGTCTTTCTAGAGCCACACCCACGGCATAGGGAGGTTCCCAGGCTAGGGATCTAATCGGAGCTGTTGCTGCCAGCCTATGCCACAGCCACAGCAACTTGGGATCCAAGCCACGTCTGCGACCTACACCACAGCTCACAGCAATGCTGGATCCTTAACCCACTGAGCATCGACAGGGATCAAACCTGCGTCCTCATGGATGCTAGTCAGATTCACTAACTGCTGACCCACGACGGGAATTCCTGAAAACCCTTTAAAAAACATTTTAATATTCATTCAGTGTATAACTGTGAGGGCCTGCCATATACTAAGTATGGCAGTATTCAGAGCTAGTAAGGCCACTACAAGGACGTATAACCTGAAACAACTTCATTAATATGGTGAACACTGGAAATACTAAATATACTTTCCACTGCTTAAGTTTTAACAGCAGTATTACACTATTTGTTAATAGAATCTGGAAACGTTTTTTCTTCTGTGCTTCATTTGGAGAGTCACATTCATATTGCATTCATATTGCTTTTGCTTGCTGAGTTACTCATTTATAAATGACTATTCAAGAGGAAAAAAACAAACTTCCGAAGTTCTACTGATGCTTATTGTTCTGCTCACTTCCCCTACCCCACTCCCTACCCCCAGAACGCTAATTAACACCATATATAACATGGCCATTCTTTTTTTTTTTTTTTTTTCTTTTTACGGCCACACCTGTGACATATGGAAGCTCTCAGACTAGCGGTGGAATGGGAGTTGCAGCTGAGGCCTAAGTCACAGCCATGGCAACACTGTATCCTTAACCCACTGAGAGAGGCCAGGGATCAAACCTGCCTTCTCACAGAGACCACCTTGGAAGCTTAATCATCTGAGTCACAATGGGAAATCCTATTCTTGATTTTTAAGAAATCTCTTCTGGGGAGTTACCATCGTGGCTCAGTGATAATGAACCCGACTAGTATCCATCAGGATGGGGGTTCGATCCCTGGCTTCATTCAGTGGGTTAAGGATCTGGCATTGCCGTGAGCAGTGGTGTAGGTTGCAGAAGTGGCTTGAATCTGGCGTTGCCGTGGCTGTGGCGTAAGCCAGTGGCTACAACTCCTATTTGACCACTAGTCTGGGAACTTCCATATGCCACAGGTGCAGCCCTAAAAAATCTTAAAAGAAAAAAAGGAATCTGTTTGGGGTTTTCAATTTATCAGTATAAGGTCCTAAAACCTTAGCATCTTCATGGGATCTGGTTCCTGTCACCCACCTCTACAGCCTCATCTGGAAAATGTTTCTTGTTCGTTTGTCTTTTTAGTGCTGCACCCATGGCATACGGAGGTTCCCAGGCTAGGGGGTCGAATCAGAGATGCAGCCGCCTGCCTACACCACAGCCACAGCAACGCCAGATCCGAGCTCCATGTATGACCTGCACCACAGCTCATGGCAGCCCCGGATCCTTAACCCACTGAGCGAGGCCAGGGATTGAACCTGCACGCTCATGGATACTAGGCAGGTACATTTCCACTGAACCACAACAGGAACTCCGTTTTTTTTTAATTTGATGCATAAATTCTACTGGACTTGCCACCTCCCACATTCCCAGCCTCGCATCCCCTGACCTCAGAGCATTATACTTTCATCTGGAGATTTCTGCATATGTGCTGACATCTGCCTTTGACCTCTTCTCCTCCTGACAAATTCCATCACTTTAAGAAAGACTTCCTTGACTCCAAGATACTTCAGATGTCCCTCCTCTGTACGTGGTTATCTCCTGACATTTGTGTGAGTCTCTTTGTAAATTTCTTTCTCTACAAACCTGTAAGCTTCTTGAGGTCAAGGACTTATTAGACATTATAGCCCCACCCAGAGCCTGTCGCATTAGAATATGCTTTACGATATTAGCTGAATAAATGAACCAATGAATTATTAAGACTTCCATGTGGCACAATGTTAAATACTATATAAAAAGTAATGACCACTTAGCAAGATCCTTTAAAGCTGCTTATAAATTAAAGATGAGTGAATTAATCAATAAAAACATATTTCTCAATTATGAAACTTAAAGCTTGCATACTCTGGTAGGCAGAATAGTGGCTCCCAAAGATGTCAATGCCTTAATCCCCCTGAGCATAGATTGGGTGACTAGCTTGGCTTATATGACAAGAGGAAATTAAGATTGCACGTGGAATTAAGCTTTCCAGTCATATTCAGCTGACTCTGAAATGGAATGCTACATTGAATGATCCAGGTGGACCTAATTTATTTATTTTCGTTTTGTTTTTGCTTTTTTGGCTGCCCAGTGGCATATGGAGTTCTCAGGACAGGGATCAGATCCAAGCCACAGCGGTTACCTACACTGCAGCTGTGGCAACGCTGCATCCTTAACCTAAAGTGCCAGGCTGGGAATCAAACCTGTACCCCAGCATTGCAGAGATGCTGCTGATCCTGTTGCACCACAGTGGGAACTCCCAGGTGGACTTAATTTAATCACAAAGGCCCTCAGAAGTGGGAGAGGGAGGGAGAACTAGAGCGAGTGCACTGGCAGCACTAGACGACCTATGCCCGGTGTCGGTGTCGGTACAGCTGGCTTCCAAGATGAGGAAGAGGCCCAGGAGTTAAGGAACGTGGGTGGCCTTGGAAGCTGGAAAAGGCCAGGAAATGGATTCTCCCCTAGAGCCTTGGGAAGAAACCCAATCCTGCCTAAACCTTCATTTTAGCCCAGTGAAACTTCAGACTGCTACAATTGTAAATTAATGTATTTTTGCTGTTTTTTTGCCACCGAGTTTGTGGTAATTTTTTACAGTGGCAATAGGAAATGGATACACATACCTACATCAGACAGGTTCACTTTGGCTTCATGGGCCAGACAACCTAAGACAATGGAGCTTACAGAAGATAGGAGTTTACCTCTCTCTCTAAAACAGAGATCTGGAGGCAAGAATCCCAAAGTGTCAAGGACTCGGGCTGTTTAAATCCTTAACCCTTAGGAGCTCTGGCCAGCAGGTCCGACTCCAGCAGGCAGGATGAAGAGAAAGGATGGCGAGCTGCTTCCTTTTGAGGGACTTTGTCAGCCAGCCCATCACTCTCACATGTCACAGGCAGAGCTAAGGAGCAAGCAGGAACCAGGTACTGGTAAGGGCCATTCCAGGGACCATGTGATTAGCATGGAGGGTTCCATTATTAAACTGGGAAGAAACCGGAGTTCCCTGGTGGCCCATTGGGTTAAGGATCCATCATTGTCACTGCTATGGCTCAGGTGGCTGCTGTGGCGCAGGTTCAATCCCTGGCCCGGGAATTTCCACATGCTGTGGGCACAGCCAAAAAGAAAAAAAGAGAGGGCAGGGGATAAACCTATTGGGAACAACTAGCTGTCTCCACCTTAATACTGTAGTACTGTGATCCCCGCCCCCCACTGTTTTAAGGATATAAAAGTAGTCTTTCCTACATTTAGACCAGCTAGAGCAGGGGCCCTCCTTACAAAACAGTGATTGGATAATTACTATGTCATAGGCTGGGGCACATTTCTAAGCATTTGCCAGATTTTGCACGTACACATATGACTGTCGATGATAATGTGAGACATTTACATCATATTCAAACTTTAGCGTTATAATCCATGGAAAGATAATTTTTTATCGATAATAAGGTGAAAAATGTATTTTGTTCCTAAATGTGTATTACTCAGGGACCCAGCAGGAAACAGATGGCCCACTCCAAGTGTGAATCTAAGACAGTCTGATGCAGAGACTACTTACAGCAATGTGGGCAGACTCTAGGGAAAGCAATAGGGGATAAAGCACCCAAGGGCTCGCAGCAGGAGGAAACCATTACCGTCTCAAGGCCTGAAGGGACAAAGAGAAGGAGCAACTTCAGGAACTTGCCAAGACCTGCAGCCACAGGACAGGGCTGTCGGGCCTTAGGTAGAGGAATGAAGCTCTTGCCAAAAGCCACAGCCAGGCAGGAGGGAGTGTGGGGGAAGGTGAAATTAATATCCTGACCTCTCCCTCTTTCCTTCCTCTGATCATCTGCCAGTGCCTCCAAACTGGCTGAAACCAAATAGAAACCAAAGGGCAAAGGAGCCTGGGTAATGGGGTCCACAGAAATCAGCCTTTCAGGGAATGGAGAGAATGGACTTCGAGGGACAGAGGGTAACCGGCATAATGTGAAAAGGCAAACTATTCTACAGGGTGGGGGAGAGTGCAAAACACCGTGAACAAAAAGGGAAAGGGAAGTGATCCAATCAGATCAGGGCTAGACCTGGATAAAGAGAGATGGAGGAAGAGAACGATTAAAATGCCCAACAGGCGAGGGGGGCACAGGTGTGATCTATTTATGTAAGTAGGACAAAGAGCATGAGCAAAGGCTTTGAGGCTTAAGACAAAAGGATGAGAAGGGACTGAATGGGGACTGTAAAGTTGTGGACACATCAGAATGCAATGTGCTTCTTACTGCCAACTTTTTCACATGAGTTTAACATGATGGCGGGACATCTAAAACCTGTTATCAACTGTAAACTTTTTTTTTCTCGTTTAGGGCCGCCTCCGTGGCATATGGAAGCTCCTAGGATAGGGGATGAATTGGAGCTGTAGCTGCATGTCTACACCACAGCCACAGCAGTGTGGGATCAGAGCCGCATCCGCAACCTACACTACAGCTAACGGCAATTCCCCTATCCTTAACCCACTGAGCAAGGCCAGGGATCAAACCCGCATCTCCATGGATACAAGTCAGGTTTGTTACCGCTGAGTCACAATGGGAACTCCCTGCAAACATTTTTAATATGTGAACACATAGGACTGAAGAGTGGCGGTGATTATAACTACATTCTTTGGAATACAGACAGCCAGGACGAGATCAAATAGCTATACTCTGAAGCAGAATCAGTCAGCTGCAAAATATTAGATGCCAGAGAAGAGAAATGCATGGAGACAAAAGGGGGAAAAACAGCAGTAGAAACCAGATATTTGACCCCTGATATCACGATAGATTCTTTTTTTTTTTGGCCATGCCCATGGCATGCGGAAGTTCCCATCAAAATTGAGCCACTGCAGTGATAATGCCAGATCCTTAATTGCTAGGCCACCAGGGAACTCCTAGATTCTTAAAATTCACTCAAATCCAAAATATGCATGTTGTTCTCCCTCTAGTACATATTACTTACCTGCAGTGATCAAGAACAAGAAAAAAATGCTATCCGTGTTTGTAAGTGATCTCAATAATATAAGCTATAATCTATCTTCTGTAGAGGCAGGCTTTGAAAGCAACTCCTTTAATAATTGTGATTTTATGGAAAGGATTAACTTTACTTTTTGAATGTTCATTAACTGCCTTCAAACATCTCTCTCTGTATATTTATTTATACCCAACCTCTGTGTCGGGCATGTTCCTGGAAAATTGTGCCCCAAATAAGAAGCTCCATGGCTTAACATTTCATGGACTCATGTTAAAATAGGAAGGCTTATTCCCCATAGGAGGAAAAACCGTTTTGTGGTGCAATATGTCATAAAATCACATGGAAGTTTGGGGAAAACATCTGCCCCGTTAATGCCTCCTGGGAGGCTTTATTAGAATAGCTGGTGTGGGTCCTGCCTCACCCTGTTTTCTTTTTTCTTTCTTTCTTTTTTGGGCCACACCCTTGGCCTATGGAAGTTCTCAGGTTAGGGGTCAGCTGCCAACCTACACCACAGCCACAGCAATGAGGGATCCGAGACTCGACTGTGACCCATACCACAGCTCATGGCAACACTGGAACCCCGACCCAACAAGCAATGCCAGGGATTGAACACTAGTTGGGCTTGTCATGGCTAGAGCCACCACAGGAACTCCTAGCCATGTTTTCTTCCTGACCGTGAATCGCTATCTTCTGTCTCCTTGTGAACCATATACCCAGAGTCACTACTGAGACAAGGACTGAGGAGCAACTTTAGGGGACTTGCAAGTTCTGTCCTTTGATCTATAATATGTCCCAGATTTATTCTTTTTTCTTTCAAGGCTTTTAGGTTACAAATTACAAGCTAAAGTAATTAACTTATTGAATGAAAACTGTCTTTCCATGGAAATCACCAATTTCTTACTTTGACCAATATTACAGAATCATATTATGTTATACTTCTTCCATGTGTTCCAGAAGTGAGGTACAGGAAAACCACATGCTCCGTGTGGAACACCGAGAAATACATATATTTTAAACTTAAAATAATTTTGTCACATTTTATCCTAATTTATACATGAATCTTACATGGAACACAAATAGCAGGTGCAAGGGTTTATGAAAAATTTATAGAAAAAACTCGGTATTGAAAATATTCTACCCATTTACATTTCCCCTGCAAATTTAGAAAAGATGGTAATAATTCATTTTTAGCAGAATACCTCTCCTTCAGCATTTGCGATCCTGGTGCTCTCTAGAAGCAGTGTTAACATTTCAGTGACATTAAAATTAGGAGTATATATTGAATACATATTGTATGACACTTCAATGATTAAAAACCAATAATATAGGACACATGCTAAACTCTAGTATCCCCACCATGTTTGATTTAAATGAACCTAAGCTTTTAAAACTGAGGTATAGTTGACTAAGTAAACCTAAATCCTAATACATTTATTTAGATATTCCTTTTCTAAATTTATTCTAAAAATCCTGTCCAATTCTTTAGTTGTATTTAAGAGATAAAGAAGCAACCATCACATATGCATCACGTTAAAAGCAGCAATCTATGCTGAGATTTACTTTGCTGCTTTCTTTCCAGCCTAGATTGCAACAATTTGGGGAACACTACAATAAATAAAGTGTATTAACCACATGTTAAAATCATATATATAATTACTAAAGGATTTTATAAAATCTGTATTTTGTATTAGGAAATTTGGAATATTAATATTTCCCATGCATAGTTTAAAAAGTGAGCAGGATCAATCACTTGGGCAAAATAATTATGGAGAATCTAAAATCAAGAGCAGTTAGTCTCAAAATAAGGCAGAATGTAAATGACAGCAAACAGCTTTTGCATCCATGACTTCAACTGCACGTAAGAACTAATATGATGAAGGCAGATAAACAACACCTTAGAGCGAAGAGCAGATTCAGAAAAGATCAATAGTAGTGTCTTTTTTTCTTCTTAGGGCCACACCTTCATCATATGGAAGTTCCCAGGCTAGGGGTCGAATAGGAGCTGCATCTTCCAGCCTACACCACAACCTCACCAGATCTGAGGCTTGTCTGTGACCTATACTATAGCTTGTGGCAAGGCCAGATCCTTAACCCACTGAGAAAGGACAGGGGTTGAACCTGCATCCTCATGGATACTAGTCAGGTTCTTAACCGGCTGAGCCATAATGGGAATTCCCAACAGAACTTTTAAAAGCGTAACTTTTATTTACCTATCGAGCATCTACTATGTGACTAGATACCCTGCTAGGTGCTGAGGGCACAGAGATGAACAAGAAAAACGGGGGAAAAAAAAAAAAAATATATATATATATATCTACCAGGCTTTGAATAGTCTGGCCCCAAATAACCAGTAACCACTCAAGTAAAGAAGACAACTTTTACTTGGCTTGTCCCTTCACTTTGTCTCTGATTGCAAAGTGAGGATGAACCCTGAGGAAAGCCAAGTGGGGAGATACAGGAACTGGCACCTCAGAGAGAGAAATGGCATGTGTGATGCTTCATAAGCTTAAAAGTGAAAAGTGAAATGTATACAAGAGTTAGAAAGTATTTTTTCCTTTCTGACTGGAAATTAGGGTAGCTGTAAAAAAGTGTGTGTGTGTGTGTGTGTTGGGGGGCTCGGGGAGATGCTGGCAAAGGATAAAGTCCATAAGCTGATACAGGTGGAAATCCAAGAACATTATACAGCTCTTAAAACGGGAAGGAAAAAAATCACCACTTGAATCAAGAAAAGCAATAGCATCAGGGTTCTCATATGTGCAAGTTCAGTTAATATGGTATTGAGGAAAATCAGGACTGCCGGTAAGCAAAATGATCATTAAGAGTGATGATTCTGGAGTTCCTGCTGTAGCACAGCAGGCTATGGATCAGGCACAGCCACAGCTGTGGATAAGATTTGATCCCTGGCCCAGGAAATTCCATATGCTGCCGGCCAGGCCAAAAAAGAAAAAAAAAAGATGAATCTAGTTTTGTCATTGAGGAAGAGAATAGATACACAGACATAATGTATAGCAAAGAATATTTACAATCACATTTCATGCAGCAATAAATAATGCATTCATGTCTCAAAATGCCAAAGCAAACGTGAGAGAAAATGTTCATCTATATTCAGGATTAAACTTTCTAATTTTAAATCACCAGACTTCAGCTATAAATTTATTTCAGTTGAAAGGTTGGAAAAGATTATTAATGAATCTTCTAAAATTGCGAAGGTTGTTTAAAAAATTAACATCATATAAAAAATTCCCACCATAGGTATGGCAAAAATTATAGGCATACATTTATTGAGAACCTACTATGTGACAGCACTATGCTGGGCGACTTACTGGGCTATTTCTAACACTCTGTATGCCACGTTTCACTTTCCACAATTTCCCTATCAACTTCTACAGAATAACTTGAAATACAGCTCAGGTCATTCATTCCAGAGTGGGTCCCAAAGACATTTCCTCATTTGAAGGCGGGGAGGAGTGGAAAGCTAAGTCCTGCTGAATACTGAAAACCTGACTTTCTCCCTTAAACTTGCACTAAGTCAGGGACCTGACTTGATAAGACCGCAATCAATTCATCGGTCTCCAAGACAACATCTCCCAGTCTGTTTCTTGCTGCAAGGTCTTCTACAGCGACAGTGTTATGCCCATCCAGGTAGAAAGTCGTGGCCTGTTACTACCTTAACTCCACGTCTAGACGCCGCCGATCAGGCCCGTTTACTCGTGGGGGGCGGGGCGGAGAGAGGAGGACTTGGGGCCAGCTGGCGGCAGGGCGGGGGAAGCCGAGGTGACAGCAGGTGAGCGCGCCCGGCTCGGAGGAGGAAGTGAGACAAGCCAGCGTGGGGATTACTCATTCCGCTTTACCGCCGAGGTGACTCGCAAGCGGAACTTCTCGCCCCTCTTTCGGTCCAGCTGAATTTCTATCTAATTGAAGTCACTTCCCATCCCAGTTCGCGCAGGGGAAAACCGTGCGTCGGAGGAGGGGAGGGGGGACAGAAGTCTGGGGCTCAGGTAGCCTCTCCCGGGGCGTAGCCCCTCGCCGCTCCGCGAACCTGCCTTCCTCTGATCCCGGGCTGCTCCGGGGTCCGTGAGACCCATGGAAGGAAGACGGAGGACAGGTCACTGCGGCCACGCCGAGGGGCAGCCCCCAGAGCGCAGGATCCCGAGGAGAATCAGCCAGAACCAAACATGCCCCTGGCGGCCGCGGCGGGTGTGGCCAGTCCAGAGCCTCCTCCTTTACCTTTCTCCCCTCGACCGCCAGCCGCCCTTCGGACCCCGTCCGTACCGCTTCCCAGCGCCCCCGCCCCCCAACTCGCGACACCTGGGGGAAACTTTTCCCTCGCCCCTTGGTTCAAACTCAGCTGCTCCTCCAGCTGCCGCAAACCGTCCTCCCCCTAGCAACAAGGTTCCGGCCGTAGAGCGAGCAGCTCTAGGTGTAAGGAAGGTGATGTCGTAAAGCCGCGAGTGTCGTAAACCAGGTGCGGTGGGGAGGGGGGAGGGGTGGAGGCGGAGGGGTGGGGGGGAAGGGGGAGGGAGGGGGAGGTGGTGACTCGAGCATTTAGACACAAGCGAGAGGATCATGGCGGATGGCCCCAGGTGTAAGCGCAGAAAGCAGGCGAACCCGCGGCGCAATAACGGTGAGTGGCGGAGGGGACCGGGGAGCGGCGGAGTCAGGGGGAGCCGGGCGGCCGGGGCGCCCCCGGGGGCGAGGGGGGCGAGCTGGGCTGGGGGTGGCCGGGCAGGGACGGGCCAAGTGGAGTGGGAAAGTAGAAAGTAGTGCTCTCTGCCCCCCTCCGCGGCCGCCGCCGCCGGAGCCGCGCCGCGGCCGCTCGCTCTCCCTGAACCGTTATGTCTCTTACCTGGTCTCTCCGCCTAGCGGCTCCTGCCGCCCCTGCTGCCTCCCTGGACCGTTAGCCGCCGCCGCCGCCGCATCCCCGGCGCAGGGCGGGTGGCCGGGACGCGGCCGCCACTTTTCTGGGCTCGGGGGGAGCGGCTGTTGCTTCTTTTCACACTTTTCCCCACTCCTGTGCCCCTCGGCGCCGCCGGCGTTGCGTCCCCGCGGCGCCGAGGCCCCGGGAACCAAGGAACTAACTTGTGCCGGCGCTGCCCGTGCCGAGTGGCTTCCGCGGCCCCGGCTGGCGCGGTCGCTCGGGCCCCACGGCTCGGCCGGGCAGGCGGGCGGCGGCGGGACGCGGCGGCCGCGGGCTGCGTGTCGTCCGTGCGCGCGTGTGCGCGGGCGGCGCGGAGCGCGCGGCAGGCGGACCGGGCAGGGCCGGCGGCGGTAAAGTTGGGACGGGCCGGCAAGGCGCGCTCTGCGCGGGACAGGGCTTCCCGGAGCCGAGGCTCGGGTCCCTAAGCGCCCCTCCTCCCCGGCGCCCCCGGCCGCCGCGTCCCGAGTGGGTCCGCGTCCCCCTGGGCGCCGGCGGGGGCGCCGGCGGGCCCCGAGCTGCGGCCGTGGGAGCTGCGGGGGGCGGCGGGTTGGCGGAGTTGTTACCTGGTCCCGGGGACCGGGAAGCACCACAGACAGATCTCCGCCCGGGAGGACGCCACCTCCGTGTCGGGACGGGGTGCAGTGCGTGCGTCTCCCGGGTTCTCTTTCGGTTTGGGGGAAGTTGTTACCTGGCCCGGACGCACGGAGCGCTGAAGCCGGATAATGGAGCTCGGACGGCTCTGGGTCTCGGGTGGAAGGAGGGTGGGGGAGGGGGCGGACGGACCGACGGACGCGGGGCGCTGCTGCCCGCGCTGCAGCCGCAGTGTTTATTGATTAGTGCTGATGTGCCGGGGCGCACACCCCTCTGCCTGGCGTGAGAGTTTAAATAATATTATTAATGTTATTAATAATAACAACGAGAGAGAGAGAGAGAGAGAGAGAGAGAGAGACCCGAACATGTGGCGGTGGTGGTTGCACAGTCGCCTTTTCCAGTTTGGGGAGACGGTGTAAGTTGGTTGCATTTCTCCTTATCTCGAGGCGATGCTGTGCCCGCTGGCTCCGCAGCGAAATGTCTGCTGCTTGTTATTGTCTGGACAGTTCCTGTGGCGAGAGGGCCGCGACTTGTGCGCCGCCCGGTACCTGTTTGGAGAATAATGGGCGGCAACGGCCCTGCCGCCGGCTGCGGCCGAGTCTATATAAGGAATTGCACGGACATTGCGGACCGAGGGGCTCGTTTGGACTCCTGCGTTATTTTTAAAACGAGTTTTTGCGAGTAGAAAAATAAAGGCGCCTCTAAGGGGCTCGCGGGGTCCTCCAGAAAATGAGGAAATACGGGTTTAGGTCAAAACTCTCCGGCGCTCGCCCCACCCCCATGCCCGGGCTCCCTTTCTCCCTCCCCTCCGGGATGCGAAACGCGAGGTTTTGTAACCTTTGCTGGCAATTTTAGATTTTGTGTGGGATTTCCTGTCTAGGAGCAGATAGGAAGGTTTAAAGCTGTTTCAAGATGTTTCCTTCCAATCGTAAACGTATTTTGAATATATTCGAGCCGACATTAAAATCACTGCTTTCGTGAAGGATTTTAGTTAGGCAGACACACATTTGCATTTTGAAGACGTCTGTTAGTTATGATTGATAACTAATATTTGGCATCCTCATTGTGGAGAGATGACTTGTTACGGCCAGGAGCGGAGCATAAGCTATTGCAATTTTAATTTCCTGTTTTAGCGTCAAATAGTGTGTGTGCAGTATTGAGCTGTTGGCTGCTGTTGCTGATGTGGCTTTATGAAAGGTAAGTTGGTTTGGAAAGGGCCGTTCGCGTTTTACCTTATTTAAAATGTTCGTCGGCAGAGAAAGGGGCTTTTCTTGTTGCTGACGACATGTGTGTGACATGTGAGTCTGAACCACCCAGCGTCTGTGCAGCTGCTGTAAACATGTTTACCTGAGCAGGAAAGAATGGATTTTTCTCCTAAAGATCGTGTGATAGGAATATTGCACTCATAAGGCATATCAACAGATGACTTAAGGGGGAAAAAAGCGATCCGGAAAGGTACTTGAAATCAACAGGAAAAAGAGCTACTGGATCGCTGCAGCAAATGGCAACTTGTGCAGGTAGAAAAAAGATGGTGTTTAGTTTTCTCCTGCATGTATGTCAGCCCCCTCTTGTCTTGCTGCTTTCATTCTCAAGGGAGGGATTTATTTACGACGTTTGCTGTCAGTGTTTTTTCTTTGTGTTTAATATTAGAAAAACAGATTTGGGGCTGTTTAACACAAAATGTCTTGTCTGCAGTGTGCATTACTCTGAGAAAACAAAAGGTGTTTGAGACAGCACCGTGCTACTACAGGTATCTTCCATTTTCATCACTTTTGGCTCTGTCCTTGTATATCTTTTTGTTCTCAGATGCATCTCATCCGTTGCTGATGATTACGGCTACGCTATTTGATTAAACCTTAGGACTCGTTTAAAAATGATGTTATATGCCATTGTGTTGTGAAACCTTAGGATAGATGCTGGTTAATATTTCTTAGCAACGCAGTCATATTTAAGTTGCAGTTGTTTATTGGAGAGAATTGCTTGGAAAAATGTTAACTCAAATCTTTAATGAAGGAATAAATGATGTATACAGTGGGAGGTGGTAATAGAGATACTCTGTGCTGTAATTTACATGTAAATAATTTTTTGTTCATTTTAAAAGAAGGCGTTGCAGATTTTCTGCTAAGCCTCCAGTAAAACACTTTAATTTCCTTTCTGGAATATATCTGAGGGTGGGATATTAATGGGAGCATCAAGTAATGTAACTTGACAGGGGTAAACCAATTGAGCGAGGTTTGGCCAAAGCATCAAACCTTATGTAGTAACTTTATGGTAATGATGTTAGTCATCTCTAAAGGAGTGGCATTAGAATGGCTTAAATCGATTTTTTTTAACCATTTATAATGTAATGCTTTGCCTGTTGTATTTTAAAAATCTGTCTTATTTTCCAGTTCTGCTCTTTGTGTGGTTATTTATTTTTTGAGAAATGTACTGTAGCTACTAATGACCACATACTGATTAATTCACTCTAGATGGAATAGCAGATACATACCTTCTGTCATTTGCATTTCTACTTGCTGTCTTTGGAATCCACCAGTAGAGGATGCTAATAAAAATGATTGTTGATGTAGAATACCGTAAATCTGTCTGTCTCCTGTTGATTTGGGACCTCTGCTTTGATAGGGACCTTTGGTGTAGTTCTGAGTCTTAGTGTTATTTAAAGCTAGTTCTGGGCAAATGAGGCATAAGCATTTTCTAGTCCACTAGTACTGGAAAGTAGGTTTTGGTTTGAATGGTTTTATAAATTTTTAAATCTTTTTAAATCTTGAAACTGAGATTGCTGTCAGTTTAGTCTTGCTTTAGACCAGGTGTATTACTGCTTTTTAAGAGAAAGGTTTATGTTATTAGCTTTAGAGAAGAATATGTAATAATTTTTTCCATATTTTATTTTGCATATTTCCTGTACTTTTTAACTTCCTTTTATTATTCATGATACGATCCCTGGAAATACATATTTAGACATTAAAAAAACTGTAGTTGTTTGAATATGGTAGGAAAATGGAAATTGATTGGTAATACTGTGTAATTATTTTTTTTCCTAATTTATGTAGACTAAAACTATAATAGATTGGCAGACAACTACTGAAGAAGGTGTTGACCAGTGGTCACTCAGATGTCAGTGATTTTTAGATTCTATCTTTTCCTTCCCCTTCTAATTAAGATTTGGAATCAGGTAGTGTATACATTTTAAATTTATCTATTGTAAATTAGGGAATATAAATTTGTTTTGAAACTTTAAATGCAGTTAGAAGTCTCTGTGGCTTATTAATTATTGTGTGCTTACATTCAAATAATTCTTTTCAATAAATGTAAATTGGTATGATATATCGCGTGATATTTAATGTAGTTATGTCTTTTTGGCCTGTGTCTGTATAATTAGGTTAATGTTAACTGAAAATTTTTGGAAGCCTTTCATTGGGTCAAATGTTAGAAATATTTATTCCCTAATTATTTTTAATGGTGTGTCTATAAATGCACCAACACCGTAACCCTAATGAAATAGTAATACTTTTAAATCTTGAGTTAAGTAGGAATTAATCAGGTAAGCCTGTGTGAATTTCTCTTTTTAGGGTGTCATGGTTCTTCAGGAGTTTGGGTGTGGATATGTAAATATAGTTTCATGTTTCCTGACATATTTCATGAGTTTGGTGTTCTAACGCCTAGAACTCAGTAGCCAATACGTTTGGTTCACTTATTTTTTTTTATGAACTGAGGAACTGTACCACAAAGCCTGACATACATAGTTGTGCATGGAGCAAAACTAAAACTATATTGTAAATTGAAAGCATCAATCACTAGTTAAGATGACCCTGATATAAAAGCATATGAAATATTTGGTTAGTACTTTTTTCTTTCTTTCTTATATACAGTATTTTTGAAATGCCATACTCTTTGTTTATAGATTTGAAGCATGTGGTGAGAAAGTTCTATCAAATTGAGAATGATATTTTAAAAATAACAACAGTTATTTCTCACGGTTGTGTTTTTATTTTGTTTTTTTCTCCTTTTTTTGCTTTCCCCTGTGTAAATCGCTTCTAAGCATGTGATTAGAGCCAGATGTAAACACAGATGCGATATCATGTGGAATTATATTGTTAGCTACTCTTAACTACCTGCAGTGAATTGCAGTAGGAGAGAGGAAAAGTCATGCAGACTTTGTATGAAGATATACATTAGTGTGCAGAAGTGCAGTGAGAGGTCAGAGGGCTTGATGAAATTGTAGAAACAGTATTTGAGACTGAAAGGGTTTCTTAATCCTTGCAGTAGGATCATTAATTTGTGGGGAAATGTATGCTAATTTCTAATAAAGTTATAAGCTAAATAAAGTTCATTGTTGAAATTAAAATTTTTTAACTAGAAGAGTGCTCTGATTATGAAGCAGAATAAAGTAGGTTTTAAAAATACTTTTTAAAAGGCTGTGTATTGCGCATATAACTAGCTGAATCATTAAACTAGGTATAGGTTAAAATCAGCAAAAATGGATATAGACATAATAGAAAAAGTTTTGCAGAAGTCCTGGTAAAACTTAAGTGTGATCTATTTACAAGCATTGCTGTAGGAAATAATCTTTCCTTTGGATGCGGCAGTGGGCTTTGTCTTCATTTTTTTACAGCTTTATTGAGATGTAATGGACATATAACATTGTGTAAGCTTAAGGTATACAGCGTGATGATTTGATACACATATACATTGCAAAGTGTTTGTCGCAGTAAGGTTAGTCATCACAGCCTTCACCTCACATAATTGCCACCTTGTCATTGTTAAGGTGAGAACATCAAAACTCTACCCTCAGGGCACCTTGCTAGTGTAGTACATAGTAGTGTTAACTGTGGTCACGGTGATGTACATCAGTTCCCCAGAATTTGTTCGTGTTATAATGAATGTCTGTGCCCTTTGACAAACATCTCGTGGAACAGTGCTTGAAGAAATGTGTATGTAAAGGAAGCATTCTTAGGACATCAGTTTTACCAAGTAAAATTTTTAGGTGTGCCGTGAGCATGTCTACATTTTAACCTTGATGGGGCGGGTTATTCTGCTTGTTAACCTGAAACTGGTTTTCTGGAAAATACGGCAATACTACTATGGTACTTGCATAGCAAAATGCCCTCTAATAAGTAAAACTTGCCTTTAGATTGTTTTCAGAGAAAAAACTTAAATGCTTAACAACTCACGTCATTAATCTTGTTAAAATATCATTTGGTGTAGATGAAAGATTCCAAACAGAAAAGAAAAAAAAAAAGGTGAATTCAAGTCTATGGTGTATTAATAGCTTTAAAATGTTATTAGATACTTAAGTTTTTACTAAGAAGTTATTTTTCTCTCATTTATTCTTTAAACATTTTCTTGTTATTTTATGGAGGTGCTCTGTATACGTAGGGATGCAGTTAGTTGTCCATATACACATTCCTCCTCCCAGTCGACTTTATGGAGTTATTGAGCCGTGATGTGTGGAGTTTCGGGTCTGCACTGGGGCTGTTGGTAGAAGGCCTTACACTGTGGCAGCCTAGGGAGACCTCTGTCATCTCTCCTACAGGAACAACTGCATCTGTGCTGGAATTATTAGGAACAGATGTTTTGTGAGCTCTTAATTCCTCCCTTTCCCCGCCCCTTCCCCATCCATATTTAAAATTAAATGGGGATGAAGATAAATAGAATGCTGTCAATTTCTCATGTTAATTATTGTATTCTAAAAGTATTTCAAGGCATCTCTTTTCTCTTTTAAAATGTTCCAATTTCAGAATTCTAGGTATATTCTAATTTCAGTTTTTAGGATATTTTAAACATGTAGTTTTCTTTTTATAAAATGTGACACCACTGTTCTTTAGCTATCTCGGTTACTCTCCATGGTCACCAACCTGCAATATATTCTAATTCCACCACCTCCCCCTTTTTTTTTTTGTCTTTTCTAGGGCCGCACTCACGGCATATGGAGGTTCCCAGGCTAGGGGTCTAATCAGAGCTGCAGCCACCAGCCTTCGCCACAGCCACAGCAATGCAGGATCCAAGCCACATCTGCAACCTACACCACAGCCCACGGCAACGCCAGATCCTCAACCCACTGAGCAAGGCCAGGGATTGAACCCGCAACCTCATGGTTCCTAGTCGGATTCGTTAACCACTGAGCCACGATGGGAACTCCAAGTCTTTCAGATTTAACAGCCAGTGTGACAGTATCACGGAAAACATTTTTAGATGCCGAGTTTGTTTAGGGGTGCCGAGAGACATGCACACGTTAGTTGGGTTGTGATTTTCCCTCATTGTTCCCATCTCAACTCCCGTTCACTCTATCCTTCCCAGCCCCCACTTGTACTTGATCTAAGGTGTCTTATGTATGTTCTTGGTCAGGGCTCTATCCTTGTAAAATTACCTCATTCTTTGTGTATTTTGCATCTATCTAATTGATGTTTTGCTGTATGTTTTACCTTTCCTCACTCAGCATTTCTGGAGATCTGTTCACGTTACTCTAAGTACATCTAGGCCATTGCTTCTAACTGCGCTATTTCGTACTTTTCATCAGCGCTTATCAGTTACTAATGAATTCCCCTAATGACGGATGCCCAGGTTGACTCCAGCTCTTGGGTACAAATAAATTCAGACAAATAAAAAGCATCTTTCTCCACATTGCCAGTGGCTGTGGAAGAGCTTCTCTGGGAACATATACCAGGCATGGTGGTGCTGAGTTTTAAGTGAGTCATATAATTGATATCACTAAACTCTGCCAGATTATTTCTAAAATAGCTCCACGAATTTTTCCCTTTGCCAGTGTTATGTAAAAATTCCTATTTTCTCACATTTTTGTCAGCTTTTGGTATTGTCCAACATCTACATTTGGTTCATTTGACTGTTGTTAAATAGAAGATTGTAGTTGCTTTAGTATGTATTTCTTTGTTTCCTAGGGAGATTGATCATTTCTTCTATCCTTGCTAGCCACTGGAATTTCCCTTTCCATGTCTGGCTTACTCATATTCTTTGCCCTTTTTTTTTTTTTTTTTTTGGTTGGGTTTTCACCTCTCGTTGATTTCCCTGAATTCCTTGTGTATTTGAAATGGTAAATCCCTGTCACCTGTTGATTTTGACTATGATGTAAGAATTCTAATTTTAATATACTTAAATCTCTCATATTTTTATCTTTGTTGGCAGAAGCCCTTCCTAATCCATAAATTGCAAAGATATTTTCTTCTAACAGTTTTGCAGTTTTACATTTCACATTTAGGTCTTTAACAAACTAGAGGTTCACGTTTTGAACATAGCGTTTCTTTCATAAGAGGAGCAAACATAGTTGTTAAGGGTTTGAGTTGACGCTGTAATTTACTAGCTGAGTTGCCTTGGCCCGGTTCCTTAGTCTCCACATGCTTGAATTCCCCCATATATTAAACAGGGATGATATCCTGAGAGCTGGGAAGGTTCAACGAGACGATGAAGCACTGTACTTAGTACATGTTTTGAGCACTCAATAAATATTTAAAATATTACCATATTATTAGATTGTTTAAATACATCTTGCATTAACTGACAATTTCTTATTCTCTTGTTCAGGACTAACTTTAATATAACTATCTAAAAGGATGCTGTTATAAAATTTGTTCATTGTTTGTTTAGCTTAGACCTTAAACACTGCTTAGTTTGTCTGGCTTAAGGACAAGCTGTTTGTTAAATCAGTAATAGAATAGTAATACACTAAAGCTTTATCTTATAGCTGTCTGTGTATATATTTTTTTTTTAGCTCGAGGAAGGCTGCCTTGGACTCTTTAAAGGGCATTATATTGAGAGAGAGACTTCACTGTAATATGTTATGTATAATATTGTCTTGAACTTCAAGGATAATGCCCCAGTGTTGTTCTGTTGCATAAAACAAAGAAGCTAAGTCCAGAAAAACTATATATTCTCTCATTGAGTAGCTTAAGGAGTGTGGCATCCACAGCCTTCCATAATTTCATTCATTTAGTTTGAAATATACTGAAGAAGACAGTTGTATGTCTTCCTAAAACATAAGATGTTCTTGTGGTATGGATCAAGGCAATTCTAAGACAAAAGTTAAAATGCTGTCCTGTTTTGTGTGTGTGTTAATAAACTTTATTGAGATATAATTCAGGTACACCAGTATGCTTGTACATTTTGATGAATGTTGATATACCTGTGCTTACCTGTGAGGTTTCCTGCACCCCCAGAGCTCCCTTGTACCTCATCTCAGTCGTCCTCCCTGCCTCTGGCCCAGGCAACCAGTGATGTGTTTTTGATCACTAGAGGTTAGATTTACTGTTTAGCGTCTGGTATAAACAGAGTCTACAGGATGTGTTCTGTCTCTTTCGATTGGCATAATGTTTTTGAGATTCATCCATGTTGTTGCTTGTACCAGTAGTTCATTCCTTGTATGTTGCTGAGTAATCTTCCATGGTGTGATTGAATTGGTTCATTTGTTCACCTGCAATGGACTTATACAAGGCAGACCTCAGAGATATTGCAGGTTCAGTTCCAGATCACAATAAACTGAATATCACAGTAAAGTGTGTCACATGAATTTTTGTTTTTGTTTGTTTGCTTTTTAGGGCCACACCTGCAGCATATGGAAGTTCCCAAGCAAGGAGTTGAATCAAAGCTTCAGCTGCCTACGCCACAGCCGCAGAAATGAGGGATCTGAGCCGCATCTGCAACCTACACCACAGCTCACGGCAACACCAGATCCTTAACCCACTGAAGGGATCAAGCCCACATCTTCATGGATACTAGTCAGGTTCGTAAACTGCTGAGCCACAACGTGAACTCCCTCACATGGATTTTTTGGTTTCACGGTGTATATAAAATGTTTACACTGTACTGTATTAAGTGTGCAATAGCATTAAAAAATAAAATGTCTAAAAAGTGCATACCTTAATTAAAATATTGAATTGTTGAAACAGGCTAAACTATCATCTGATATCACAAAGTTGCCACAAACCTTCAGTTTGTAAAAATAAAATTTAAAAATACAGTGCCTGTGAAGTGCTATGAAGTGAAGTGTGATAAAATGAGATATGCCTGCATTGGGGTTGTTTCTAGTTCTTTGCTGTAGATTAAAGCAGCTATGAGCATTCACATTCAGATTTTCTTGTGAATATGTGCTTATGTTTCTCTTGGGTAGAATTGCTGGCTCATGTAGTAAGTACATGTTTAACTTCATGAGAATCTGCCAAAATGGTTTCTAAAGTGCTTGTAAACATCTCACATTTTACAATGAATGAAAGTTCTAGTTGCTCCAATGCTTGCAAACATTTGTCCACATTTTAAATTTTAGCTATTCCAGTAGATGAGTGGTGGGATCCTTTTGGTTTTAATTTGGATTTCATGGATAATGAATGATGCTTGAGTATCTTTTGATATAATGATTGGTCATTTGTTTTCTTTTGTGAAATGTTCTAATCATTTGTCTACTTTTAATTGGGATGCTTGCCTTTCTATTATTGAGTTGTAACAGTTATTCTGGATCCAAGTTTTTTGTTGGATGTAGATATTTAAAATATTTTCTTCCTTTCTGTGGTTTGTGCTTTAACTTAATGGTACTTCGAAGTGCAAAAGTTTTAAGTTTTGATGAAGTCCAGTTGATAATTTTATTCCTTTAGTTTTTGTGCTTTTTATGTCCTAGGACATCTTTGCCCACTTGAAGACTTACACCTGAGGTTTTTTTTTTTTTTTTTTTTGTCTTCTTAGGGCCGCACCCGTGGCATACGGAGGTTCCCAGGCTAGGGGTCGAGTAGGAGCTGTAGTTGTTGGCTTACACCATAGCCACATCAGTGCCAGATCCGAGCCGCATCTGCGTCCTACACCACAGCTCATAGCCAGATACTTAACCCACTGAGCAAGGCCAGAGTTTGATCCTGCAGCCACATGGTTATTAGTCGAATTCATTTCTGCTGTACCAGAACGGGAACGCCACTCCTGAGTTTTTTTTTTTTTAAGAAGTTATAGTTTTAGCATTTAAGTCTATGGGTCCATTTCAGGTTCATTTTGTGTAGACCTTGTTTTGATCTTCATCTACAAGCCTATGAGATAGCCTTGAGTGGTTTGCACAAGACAAAAACTTGATCTTACTCATCAGTATTCAGCATGGGAATTTCTATTTGAGTTTTTTAAGAATATTTTTCAGAAGCCAACTAAGAGTCAAAGCTCATGATTGTAGAGAAATGCAACTCCTGCTTTGCTGGTTTTGTACATTTTTTAAACTGAGAATGGTCTTGTTGTATCTAGTCAGTGTTTTCTAATTTTTTATGTCCTTTTAATTCATGGAGATACTCAAAGCTAAAGTTTCTCAGAAAGATAATTGAAGAGAGCAACCATAGTTGAGCTGAATGAATGCTCTCTTCCTGGCCTCCCATTTCCCAGCTGGCTTTCATGATAAACTTAGCACTTGTACTCTTAGATGAGCCTGTTGTTTTTCCTTACTTTTTTCTGTCATGCAGGCTGCTGCCAAAATTATCTTTGTGGGGGAAAAGTTTCATCTTTGTGGGGAAAAAAAGTCTCATCGCTCACATTAGACCCCTTCCTTGGGTCTTTATTAAGTTACTAGACAAAACCAAGGTCCTTAGCGTGACATAGCAGGCTCTGACTCGTGATCCTGCCCCTGCTGTCTCTTTCGTTCTGCTGACCACCTCCTTCCCACCTCCTGGGTTTTCCTCCTTGCCTTGGGAGCTGCTTTGGTTCCCTCTACCTGAGGGTACTTTTCTTCATTTCGGTATATTTTGAAACGTGGACAGGGATTTAACTCAAATATTTCTTCCTCTAAAATGCTTTCCCTGGAGTTCTCCTGTGACACAGTGGGCTAAGGATCTGGTATTGGCTTGGGTACCTGCTGTGGTATGGGTTCAGTCCCTGGCTTGGGAACTTCTGCATGTCTCATGTGCAGCCACACACACAAAAAAAATTTCCCTGATCTCTTTCCCATTTGCCAGATAAAATTAGTTATCCTGTCTGTGCTACACCTGTGAATCTCTTTCCCATTTGCCAGATAAAATTAGTTATCCTGTCTGTGCTACACCTGTGAATATCGAATGTCTCTGTGTGTGTGTGTGTGTGTGCCTTTTTTTTTTTTTTTTTTTTTTTTTTTTGCTTTTAGGACCACAGCATATGCAAGTATGCAAGTTCCCTTCCTGGGCTAGGAGTTGAATAGGAGCTGCAACTGCAGGTCTATACCACAGCGACAGCAATGCCAGATCCTTAGCCCACCGAGCGAGGTCAGGGACAGAACTCACATCGCCATGGACACTAGTCAAGTTCATTATGGCTGAGCCTCAACAGGACCTCCACACTTTGAATATCTGTATACTTACATTTTTATGCTTTTTCTACGGTGTTGTGGTATGTTCTCTGCCATCCTCCTTCCCTGACTAGGGTTTCTCTAGAATGGAGGCTGTCTGCTCATCTTAGTGCGCCAGCAGATGGTGACGAGGTAGGGACAATGTGGCACGTACAGCACCTGCTACAGTTATGCTGCCCTCCGGGTGCCAGGTGCTGTTCTGAGTGGTTTACATTTACTAGCTCATTTGATCCTCACAATAATCCTATTACTGTTTTTAGACCCATTTTGTAGATGAGGAAACAGGCAGAGATTAAGTAGTTTACACAAGGTCCCACGGCTAATAGGCGGTTGAATCCCACTTTTAGAATCTGTGCCTCGAGCCGCAGCCCTTTATTGCTTCTCAATGCACTGGGTACATGTGGTTGTTCAGTGCTTCCCTCTGCCCAAAGGCAATTGAAAGACTATTCAGGTTTTAATATATCTTACAATATTTATATATTTAAAAGTATATACATCTGAGTTTTTTTACTCTGCAATTGAGAGATTTTTTTCAGTCCATTCTTCTTAGACTGGTCATTTTTTTATAAGTTAAAATGTTGCTTCCTGTAACTTTTTCCCACAAAAGAGAATGTATGCACCAAATAAACCTGTTTTCCTCTTACATTGGCATAAATTATTGTCATGCCCATTACCTTGGCATAAATCCTCGATCTTGTTGACTTTATGCTATGTACTTTACCTCTCATTTTGTTTAAAGAAAAAACGTTTAGTACTTTGAAGTTGATTACAGATACATTTATTTACTTACATTTTTCCTTTTTGTGTTCTAAAAGTGTGTGTGTCACTGTACTAACTCACATGATTCTTTTTAAGATAGTGTTTTTCTGTCTAATGTTTCTATTTATGTTATCACCTATCCCTATTCCTTGAAAATTCATTATCACTAACTTGTATCTTATTTTTAAAGCTCTCACTTTTTTATACTCCATTTAGCTCTGTGTTTGGCTTGAACATGGTAGATATTAACACATAATTCCTTCTGATATCCTTAGGTACATTTATGGAAAGAGCATTGAAGTGGAAGATAGAAGTCTTAGATTCTAATATTAAATCTGCCATTAATTGGCCTGTGAAATTGGGAGAATAATTCACTGTGTTTGGGCCCAAGTTTGTTCATATGTAGAATGAGTATGATGGATTACAGTGTGCAAGGCTGTGAGACTGAGGGTAAAAAATACAGCATGTGTCCCTGAAGAGCTTAGATTGTACTAGGGAAGAAACAGAGGAAAACACACCTTTAGAATATAGTTGGAAACTGACGGGATTTTCTGTCCCACACTCATGGAGGGGATGGCCACACCTTAAAGGATGTGTATGGGTTATCTTAGTAAAGATGTGGAGAATAATATTCCAGACAGGGAATTGTACGCACAGAAACATCACACACAATCACACCAACTCATTATGGGACTTCCGCATCATGTCTGGTCAAACTCTGTTGGGTGAGTTGGAAGAATGGCTAGAGATGAGGCTAGAGAATTAGGTAGGAAGCAAACAAAGAAAGCTTTATAGTGCCACGATTGGATTTTGTCTTGGAAGTGATGGAGAATTGCCAGAAGTCTTAAAGCAGAGAGTGACATGATTCTGTAATTCATCGTCTTGTCTTCTTTATGTATTAACTGTAGTTTAAGAATAAATATGCTTTACTGAAAGTGGGGAAAGCTATAAAAGGAAAAGCTGATTTTTCCTGTTTTCCTAGTTTTCTGCTTTTATGCCCTCTAATGCTGATAGATTCACGTCATAATTTCTCCAAAATGGTGTGACACCACCACTGTCACCACTACTGCTTTGCCATCTTGTATATAAAAGACTTACTTTAGTGCAAGCGTAAGTGGCCCTCGTTGGAGTTGATCACTAAAGTCTGTGCTCCAAGTTGGTCATTTCTGAACTCTGCACCATCATGATGAATTTTGTATTTTTATTTTTTCTCTTTTTAAGTCTATGATGGTTTTATTGCCTTTAATTATGATTCTCCAAAGATGTGAAATCACCTGTGTTTATTATTACTAGACGGTTTTCTAGATTATTTCTGGCACTTAATAATGATTCTGTACAGAGCTCCATCTTGTGAACCTGTTGTGTGTACTCTGTTTTCGATTCTCCACCATAGATGTTTGATAAAATAAGCTACATGATGCTCACCATTTCTTTGGCTGGCATAATCCAGTACCTGTTTTGCTTATGAAAAATGAGGCTGATAAGCCAGCTGGCCGTTTTATTGTCTACATTGAAATAACTAGGCATCTGCAAAATTTTGAGATTCCAAATAAAATAAAACTTTATTTACTGAATTTTTCTGACTCAAAATAGCTGTAGGACAGGTATGTGTTTTTCTTATTAAACAAAAAAAATTTTTCAGACTCTTTTGGGACATTACACTGTATGCTACAGCATAGATTAAAACCAGTGCCTGTTTTGTAGACCAGGTACTGAGAAAGTACACTTTATCATGTTTCAGCCGCTAAGTTAATAATACTTGTGTAAAAAATACCATCTTATTTATACATGTTTTCTAAATATCTCACACTTGACCTAACTTATATGTTAATCAAAGGGCTTTTATGCTCCTTGTTATAAACTATTTTTTAGTCAGTACGTAACATACATATTTGTACTAGTAACATATTTATATGTTTAATTGTCCTTATATGCCATGTGTGACAATAGTTAAGACTTAGTTGTTATAAAATGCTCTATAATTTTATCTTTGACCATATTAAGCTGATTTTTTGGGGTGAGGAGCATCCTCTTGCTCTTCGTCGTAGTAGAAGAGTATGGAATTTTACTGTACTAAACTCGGAAATGCTGTAAGGCAGGAAGGCAGACTTGGGCAGGCTGTTCTTTGGCAGTTGAGCGTTCTTTTTCTCACGTTATTGTGGGGAGGGGAGCAAGGTGTGAACTGTTTTCAAGGTTTCATGGCCACAATAACCCCTGCTTATTCGTGGTCACCTGAGTTGTGCAGCTCCTGGAGTTGCCATCTGTCCTTAGTGTATTGGGTTGAGTCAGCGGCCAGTTAACAGTTGTAGTCATACTTCCACCCTTAGGTTCTCCCAGTTTCTGATCACTGTAGCCTCGCTGGTAAGAAAGGTAGGTGCAGGTGGAAGGTCAGAGATGTAAGAAGGATGGAGAACCCAGGAGAAGATAAGTAAGGTGCGGGGTAGACACTGTGTAAAACTTGGAACCAGGCTAACCTTACTGACAAGCTGTAGACTTTGGAAAGTGTTCATGTGAAAATTTCTGAGATGAATAAACATCTAGAAATAGTGGTATGTGCATTTTCCAAACTACTGAAGGAGGGAAATAGAAAAACTCCATTTATTAAAAAGACAAGGAAGGAAAAGAAAAGAAACATAGAAAAGAGAATAAAAGTAGAAAGCACAAAATAAGGTAGTAATAATATATTCAAATATATTAGAAATTATAATGCGTATAAATTGGCAAAGTGCTCGCGTTAACAGAAACTGATTGTCAGATTGGATAAAATAATAAAATCCAGTTAAACACTATTTATAAGAAACATACCTTTAAAAAGGATATTAAAAAAACTTGTAGATAAAAAGGATTTTCAAAAGATGTGTCTAACAATACTTACTAAAGAAAGGCTGCATTACGTGGCTATATTAATATTGTGTGAAGTTGGTTTTGGGGAAAAACTATTCCTAGAGATTAAGGGTTACCAAATAATGACAAAAGGAATGGTAATTTAAAATCGGTATACCTGATAATATGCTTTCAAAATATATTAAGCAAAAAATAGGGCCACAGAAAAAAAGAGGCAAATCCATCAGCGTTGTAAGTTATTTAAAATAATCTCTTTTATTAAAGAGATTTAAACTAATTTTTAGTAAATTTGAAATAATTTCTCTGCTTATCAGTGTTGGAATAAGCAGAGAACAATCAACAAAAATAGAGAAGATTTTAGTTGCAGCATTTATAAGCTTGTTGTAATGGGCATTTATAGAACACTGTCTCCGAAGTCTTTAAAAAATTCCTTTAAAAACTCATTTAAATTATATGGGGCACATTTACAAAAACTGATAATATTCTGGTCAAATATGGCCAGTTTTAATAAATTTCAGTATATTGGCATCATACTGCATTCTCTGTTTATAATGCTATTAACTGTAAGTACATACTTTATATAACAATGACATAATTTCACTATTTGGAAATGCAGGTATATTATTATTAATAGCTTGTGGGATAAAGAAACATAAGGAACTTTAGAAAATATTTGCCATTTAACAGTAATAAAATACTCTATGGCAGAATTTGTGTGATACAGCTAATGTGATACTTTATTACTAAGATCAAGTGTAGAAATTTGTAAACTTTAATGTTTATATTATAGGACAAAAGGCTGAAGAAGAATAATTGAATTCTTAAGAATTAGAAAAATTATTTCTTCAATGAATGCAAAAATGAAATAAATATAAGTTAATAAAATAGAAAACAAAAGTAAATCAGAGTGGAAACAGTGCAACCAAAAATAGATTATTTGAAAAGACTAACAAAATTGAAGACTGCTGACAAGAATAGTCAAGGAGAGAAAGAAGTCACAGAGCAATATACTTCTGGAATAAAGAAAGGGATGCTATAGCAGATGTTTCAGGAATGGTCATCTTTATGCTAATGTAGTCAAAAGCTTAGATCGAATGTACAAATTCCTAGAAAAATATAGTTCATATTGATTGGCTCAAGAATTAATGGAAAGTTGAATTGAATCGTCTTAAAACATAAAGGAAAAACACTCTCATAAAGCAACACAGGTTGCTAGCAAGTTCTACAATATATCCAAGGGGTAATAGTAAGATACTCATTAAGGAAACTTGATCAGGAATAGCACTGGTATTGCCAGTCAGTGGAGATAGGATGGCTTTTTCAGTTATTGGGGTAGTTGGTTAGTTAAATGGAAATAAATTGGGTTGAAGTGTTACCTCATATTATTTAGAGAAATCAGTTGGATTATAGATCTAAATCTATAAGTAAGATAAAACCTACACCACTTTCTAAAGATAACTATTTTCAATCCTTTGAATAAGTAAGATAAAACCTACACCACTTTCTAAAGATAACTATTTTCAATCCTTTGAATAAGTAAGATAAAAATGCATAAAACATAGAACAAAAGATGGGCAAACAGGACTACTTCAAGTTTAATATTTATTTTCACCAATAGATACCATAAAGTAGGGATTAGTATTCAGCACATTTAAAGATCTGCCACGCAGTGAAATAAAGACAGATAACTTAACAGAAAACCAGGCAAAGGATTTGAATATGCACTTCATAAAAGAGTAAAGTTGTTTGGCCAGTAACATAAGATACTCAACCTCATGAGTAATCAGGGAAGTGCAGATTAAAACCATATTAAAACCACAATGAGAAGGTATTTCATTCCTCCTAGAGTCTCAAAAATTAAAAGCCAAATGGTATTTCTTTTTTTTAAATTTTTTATGTTTTTGCTTTTTAGGGCATCACCCCCACTATATGGAGGTTCCCAGGCTAGAGGTCGAATTGGAGCCACAGCTAGCCTATACCACAGCTCACAGCAGCACTGGATTCTTAAACCACTGAGCAAGGCCAGAGATTGAACCCAGATCCTCGTGGATCCTTAACCGCTGAGCCACGAAGGGAACTCCACATGGTATTCTGTACATGTAAATACGGAGCAACTGGAACACTTAGGCAGTACTGGTGTTGATGTTAACACCACTAGAAAAACTTGGCATCGTTAACTAAAGGTGAAGATGCATACACACTATGTCTAATATCTCCACACGGAAGTATGTCTTAGAGAAACCTTTACACAGTGATGGTGTGTATAGTTGTTCACATAGCTCTGTTCACAGTAACAAAGCAACAACCCAATCTTAGATCAACAGTAGGATGCATAGTGTTATATTTGGACAATGGAATACTGTACAGTACTGAAAATGAGTGAATTTCAACTATGCTCAACAACTTGGATTATCTGAAGAATGTACCACTGGGACAAAACAAATCATACGAGGATAAAGAGCGTAGTTCCATTTATATAAAATTTAAGAATGTGCAAAGTGAAGTAATACACCATTTAAGGATATAAATATAGTAATAACTCTAAAGGGAATGGTGAATATAAAATTTATGAATGAGTGAATAACATTAGTTTGGAGAGGGACACAGAGTAGATTAGATGTAAGAGGTCAGGATAATGTTTCTTTAAAAAAATGGATGGTGAGTACTCAAGTACTTATTGTGCTTTATACTTTAAACTTATTTTATAGAATTATTTTTAGTATTTAATATTACTAATTATTGATACAATTAGTCACAGTTACTGGCCATCAATATTTAATTGAAAATAGTAACTGGAAAATGAAAAATAAATTATTTTGGAGGGTGAGTGCCATATGTGCTGTGTATTTCTTATATATGTACACTTAATCTTTGTGACTTCTCAGATGTCAATTTTCTTTGGATATGTTGAATTTTTTTTTATATCACCTTTGTATCTAATGGAGTGTAGTAGTTTCTACTGCTGGTTGTGACATAACTCTAAGATGTGTTCATTTATTTCAGGAGTACGGATAACTTTTTTTTACATTTTTTCTAAGTGCTTCATTTATGTGTTTTTCTACTTTCATGTATTTTCTCCTTACCACATTTTAAAAGGTTTGAGAAAGGCCTTGCCTTACCTTGTTTTTCTAACTTAAAAACATATACTGTCTTTTATTCTTACAGTTGCATTTGTGGATATAATGTTTTGTTTCAAAATATTACCATTTTGTTTTGTTTGTCAAACACTTAGTAATTTCGTGTGCCAGGCACTGTTCTAAGCACTGTAAAATACTAACTCATTTAATCTGCATTCCAACCCTGCGAGGAGGATGTTATCTTCATTTTATAGCTGAGGACATGGAGACGGAGGTTGGTTCTTTTATCTAGAATGTAAAAAGTAATACGAATGGATAACATATTTCTAGACATTGCTTAAATTTCAGACATTGCTTGACTGAAACTTGTGTCCATGTATTCATGAGCTGAGGAAAGTAGGTGGGCCAGAGTGCCTGTTAGTCTAACTGCAGATGTGTCCATGTGCACAAATGGTAAGAGTGGGTTTGCTTTCTTCTTCCAAGGATGAGTTGATGGAGTCATAATTTAAAATAAGAAATTTTAATAGGGGCATGTATAAATTTGGAATGCAATATTTGATTCAAGGATGTTGACATACTTTGGGGAAATTCTTGTAATAAAATAGGGTTAGACTGCGAAGAGAGAAAATCAGGCAATTGTAAGTGATTTGTGAAAAAACTAGTAGTAATATTCAGAAATAAGTCACTAGGTAAAGAGAGAAGAATCAGACAAATTCTTTTGCGTGACAGGTGTTATTTTGTTTTTGTTTGTTTGTCTTTTTAGGGCCTCAGTCACAGCATATGGAGGTTCTCAGGCTAGGGGTCGAATTGGAGTTGTAGCCGCTGTCCTTCACCACAGCAAAGTCAGATCTGAGCCGTGTGTGCGATCTGCACCACAGCTCATGGCAACACTGGATCCTTAACTCACTGAGAGAGGCCAGGAATGGAACCTGCGTCCTCGTGGATGCTAGTCAGGTTCGTTTCTGCTGTGCCACAATGGAAGTTCCTGAGTAACAGTTCTTTACCCACTGAGGGCCACAACCTTTTGAGAATCTGATATTTGCTTATAAAAATTTCCATGTAAATTCAAGAGTTTTATAATTTCGTGTTGTTACTCCCTTCCCCTACCAAGATCATCCTGCTTTTGGCACAAGATACCTCTTTCAGATGTCAAAACACTTAGGGATATATTTTATGAATTATTAACTTATTCTTTTGGTACAGACGTGAAACCATTTGAGGGATAAACTATAACAATTTAAGGGTCTGGTTTTTGTTGAATGGAGCTGCCACTAATCTTTAAGCTCCATTCATAACATTTTAGTAAAAGCACTTAACATTCAGAAAGGAAAAATAAATCACCTAATTTTTCATTTTCAGTTTTATATAATTTTACAGTCTGGTGCTTGATGGCTTACTTGCTGTTCTTGGTATGAAATTAGACAGTACAATGTAACAAACATTTAGTGATTGCCTTCTGTGTTGTAGTCACTGTGCAGATTGCTAGGTATATACAGTGATGGACAAAGCTATGGTCCTTCACCTGCGAGAACTGACAGAAAATGGATAGACTCCCAGAAACAGATATTTGTATTACAGTACATTGACTTTAATATAGGAAAATGGAAAAAATGGCCAAAGAAAGCATTACTGAAAGAGATAATGTCTGAACTGAATATTGAAGGATCAGAGAGAGAGAGAATTTGTGTTAGCGTGTCTGTGCATCTGAGCATTGAAGTGAGGCAGGGGTGGGGAGGGGAGCAGAGGATGAGCCTGGGGCAAAAGAAGAGCCTGTTGGTGAGAAACAGCACATGTGTTGGTGGGAATAAAACGAGACTGACAGGGTGGAGAGGTTTGGAGCCAGATCATGGAAAGCTTTTTATGCCATTTTTAGGAGCTTGAACTTCATCTCTCATCCTGTGTTTGGGGAGCCATTAAAGAGTTTTAAACAGGGGCTGATTTGATTGTAGTTAGTTTAATGGATTATTCTGGTGGCTGTTAGGGATGGTAACAGACTGGAGGCAGGGAAGCCATTTGGGAAGTTGGCTTAATCAGAACGATGAGGACTTAAACTAGGGCTGTGTTAATAGAAATGGAGAGGAAGGAACAGATATCAGACTCTACATTGTTTTTGGTTAATAGGCAATTCAGTAGGATTGATGCTTGGAAATGGCCAGTGGGCTAGGAGTAGATAAGATTAACCCTGACTGCATGGGGTGACTGTGCAGATGGTGATGACACTGAACAAGGAGCACATGGTGTGTAAGGAGCCATGGAGAAGCTGAGGCAGTCAGTTGGGGCATTTTGAGTTTGAGGTCTACGGAGGCAGTTGACTTTTTGAGTCTGCTGTGGGATGTCCTGGGCTGGACAGGACAGTATGTCAGGGTGATTGAAGTCATGCGCTCTTACAAGAAGCCGTGTGGGCTGAGAACATAGACGAGGGCAGGACAGGATCTTGGGGAGAAGCTGTGTATCTGAGTCAAGCTGAGAAAGAAGCCCCGCAGAGGAAAGAGGGAGCCAGTCAAAAACAGGTGGACTACAGGGAGCCTAATTCCTCCCATTCTGTTTTTCTTTTTTAATATTGCTTTGTCTATTTCAGGTCTTTTGTGTTTCCATATAAATTTTAAAATATTTTGTTCTAGTTCTGTGAAGAATGTCCTTGGTAATTTGATAGGGATTGCACTGAATCTGTGGATTGCCTTGAGTAGTATAGTCATTTTGACAACATTGATTCTTCCAATCCAAGAGCATGGCCTGTCTTTCAATCTGTGCCATCTTTGATTTCTTTCATCACCATCTTAAAATTTTCACAGTATGGGTCTTTTGTCTCTTTAGGTAGGTTTATTCCTAGGTGTTTTATTCTTTTTGATGCAATGGTAGATGGGATGGTTTCCCTAATTTCTCTTTCTCATCTTTCATTGTTAGTATATAGAAATGCAGTCAATTTCTGTGTGTTAATTTTGTATCATGCAACTCTACCAAATTCATTGATGAGCTGTAACAGCTTTCTTGTAGTGTCTTTAGGATTTTCTAGATAAAAAATCGTGTCATCTGCAAACAGTGATAGTTTTGCTTCCTCTTTTCCAATTTGGATTCCTTTTATTTCTTTTTATTCTCTGATTGCCGTTGCTAGGACTTCCAAAACTATGTTGAATAACAGTGGTGAAAGTGGACATCCTTGCCTCATTCCTGACAGTATGAGGTTCCTCAGCAAACTAAATATAGAACTACTAAATGATCCAGCAGTCCCACTCCTGGGCATATATCCAGACAAAACTTTCATTCAAAAAGATACATGCATCCCTTTGTTCATCGCAGCTCTTTGCAATAGCCAAGACACGGAAACAACCTAAATGTTTATTGATAGATGAATTGATTAAGAGGATGTGGTACATATGTACAATGGAATACTACTCAACCATAAAAAGGGACAAAATAATGCCATTTATAATAACAGGGATTCAACTGAAAATTTTCATATTGAGTGAAGTTAAGTCAGAAAGACAAAGACAAATATCACATGATATCATTTATATGTTGAATCTAAAATATGGCACAAATGATACTATCCACAAAACAGAAACAGAACACAGACATGGAGGGCAGACTTGTGGTTTCCAAGGGGGAGAGGGGAGGAAGTGGGATGGACAGATGGACAGGGAATTGAGGTGGTAGATGCACTGTTACATTTGGAATGGATTAGCAATGGGGTCCTAGTGTACATCACAGGGAACTATGTCCAGTCTCTTGGGATAGAACATAATGGAAGATAATAGCATGAGAAAAAGATTGTGTGTGTATGTGTGTGTGTGTGTATGAATGACTGGGTCACTATGCTATACAGCAGAAATTGACATCGACACAACACTGTAAATCAACTATACTCTTAAAAAAAAAAAGAAAAAAATGGAATAATCATTGAGCTGGCCTGAGGATCCAGTAGAGACCGGAGCTATGAGCCACATTCTTAAAAGAGCAAATGGATGTAGTTGTGATGCCTGCTGTAGCTTAAAGAATGCAGCATTAATCTAGGGCTGTGGATTTACTAGGCTGGTACAGTGAAAAGTTAGGAGTTTAGGGATAGTAATGTGTTGAAGTTAGCACAGTGTAGATGATCAGCTGTGGCAAATATTGCATATTATATGCTGTGCATTATTGTTATGAATATTACCTCATTAAGTCCTCACAACAACCATGGTTCCAAGAGGGTCTGTAATGAGAGTTTGGTGGGGGAAAGGAGTATGTTTTGTTGTTTGCTGTATTTGGGGCGACCTTGTTGAATAAATGTGCAAAAAGTACATGGTATTATTCCCATTTTTTTGGATGTGGAAACTGGGCAGGGAGAGATCAAGTAACTCAGGCTATTTGGTGACAGAACTAGTACAGAAGGAGGTGAGCCAGGTTGGAGCTGGTAGAGAATCGAGGTGTTCTAGGACTGTCCATGGTGGGAAGGAAGCCATGACAGACAAAGAAGGGGAGGGGCAGTCAGGGGTCAGTGTTGGCGTTTGAGGTGGAGTTGCTCTGGGTGGTGGCAGAGGGCCAGGTCTGTGGAATGGAGTGGAGTAGCGGATGTTCACTGTGGAAGCTCTGTGAGCATCTGGGTGGGTACTGAGATAGTCTGGGGCACAGCAGAAGTTGGGGTGGAAAGGAAGGTGATGACCCAGCACCATTGTGAGGAGATGTGTAGATGAGGAATGACAGAGGGTGGGAGAGATGAATGTCAGTTTCTTTCTTTGACTCTCAGCTTTTTTTCTTTTCTTTTGTGGCCATTCCAGTGGCATGCAGAAGTTCCTAGGCCAGGAACTGAACCCACGCTACAGCAGCGACAATGCCAGGTCCTTAACCAGTAGGCCACCAGGGAACTCCCTGAGTCCCATCTTTGGAACAAGATTAGAGGCTAGATCTGGGTGGCTGAAAAGACACTCCCACCCAAGAACAGTCTTGTTGGAAAGCCTTAAAGCACTCAGAGTAAAAATACAAAAATTTAAAAATTTGGCTAATATTCTAGCCATATTTAAGGTATGAATTCTAAATGTTGCATTTCGCCCTTGCAAAAAAATCTACTGCCCCTTTTATAGTAGGAGAACCAAATTTTTGTCTTAGTAGCAGCACCAATTTTTGTTTGCTGCCTTGTTGAGTCCACTTTCCCAAGAATGGCAGGAACGAAACGAACTTGCTAGTCTAAACCTCCAGCCACTGCCCAGTGGATTGCCATTTGTTCCCAGTTCCCTGCTGACCCTTTTACCCTTCCCCTCCCCCAAGCCCCTTTTTGAATCCTTTTGTTTCAAGAATCTCTTAAGAGCTTTCTTTATACATTACATAGTGGCACAGAAAAAAATAAATTTTATTTTAGCACTAAGTTATAGTTAACATTTTCAGTTGAACATTTTCAGAATATCTCGATAACCTAAGTAAATCAGTCCTAGTTCATTTTTAAAAAAATATTTAATCTGATAATTCATTTTCTTTAAAAGGCTCTAACTTTCATAGCATTGTTATTTCTGCCTTGAATATTTCCCTTTAGGACAATCTAAAAATCCAGTAATTTATTATAGGATTGTGTTAAACCTAAATTGTTACTATTTATTCTATAAAGAATACCTTTTGATTTTTAGATTTTTTTCTTTTTGTAGTTGTATAGTTATGCCCACCTATCCTTCTTTTTATGTATGTATGTGTGTGTCTTTCTGACTGATGAGTATCACCCTTTGAGTAATAGCTCTTAGGAAATTCAAAGTTACTCAAGTAAGTTATAAAAGATGTTTGTATGATGGAAAGGTTGGAGGAGATGATTTCCAAAGGTGCCTTTGGAGCAGATGTGCTATGACTTCAGTTCTCTGTGCTCTGCCCACTTTAGGTCTTAGGAAGCAGCAGCTGGAATACTGCCAAGTGACCTTTGACACAAAATCCACGAGTGCCCCGAGTATGATTTCACTTTCACCTCCTTCTTTGTAAACCTAAATGCTTGTCAAATCAGATGTGTGTTTAGATCTTTTGACTGAATGTGTCTTGAAGAGGAGAACAAAGCATGGGGTCAACTTGGCATAATTCCGTTTATCTTTTGCTGTTATAGAGGTTTGTTGGGGGATGGGTTGATGGTCCTTTCTGAGGAGAAGCTGGGCTTGCTGGCCTTTTCTCGCACTTTTCCGCAGCTGGCTGCCTGGGGATTCATACGCTGATGGAAAGCGGACTAGGTAGGGTGCTGGTTGGTATTTGTGGTTCTCTCTGTTTTATCATAAGTACATTAACTGGAAAATTTTATCAAGTCACAGTACGTGGAAGGATCCCTCTTTATCAGTAAACTAGATCAGATTGTTCCACAGTAGTTAATAGCAGAAGAGGTTTTTCATATGTTCAAGTGTGCAGGTAGTATATAATAAAAGATTTTTTCGCTGTAGATTTTTGTAAATAGGGTAATTTTGCCAGTTTATCAACTTTTAAGTGTAAAATGCTGAACTATAAATATGTAAATATTATTTTATATATTATATATTATATAACATACGTAATGTATTTATAGTTAAGTATAACTTAAATCTATTATATAACTATAAATATATTTATATAAGTCTATAATATTTATACGGGTGCATGTGTCTTTTTCAAGGAAAGTTTTATCCAGATATATGCCCAAGAGTGGGATTGCTGGGTCATAGGGTATATATAATATAATATAATATAATATAATATAATATAATATAATATATAGCATATAATATACAATATATAATATAATACAATATATAAAAAGTTATATTTATAGTTAAGTATTTAGTTTTTTAATTTAACAATAATGAAATTGAAACTTCTTGAATCTTATTCTTTTAAACTTTCTTAGATTCTGGTAATCTGTTTGAAAACTAGGAATATACTTAGGCTTCCATGATTTGTAGTAGAAGAAGCTATTACATCCTTATTGGCTATAGTTGATTAGAAGCTACAAACAAACAGTCATTAGTTATTAAAATATAAGAAGGTTATAGGGGACCATATGACAGACAAAAGAACTAGTAACCTTTATAGTTTGTTCGCTGTACCTCATACACTTTCAGAATAAAAGCTCTATTCAGTGCCTTGGGTTAAAAGACTCTTCCTCCTTTTACAGGAATTGTGGGAGATTCCTTACTAACTTAGACATTTCATCTTGTTAGGGTGATTTTGAACATATTGAACTGGAGTTACAGAATAACTGAATACTTAGCTAATTCATTTTTTCCTCCTTTTGCTGGATCAGTAGTTTAGTGATTAAAGTTCTTCTAAGAGATTTCGTAAATATTTGAAACTTAATGGAGATCTCCAAAAATTTTGATGTGGGAGAACATAGGAAGTCAAAATATTTAATGATTTATCTGGATAATAAGTTTGACTAGAAGAAAGATATTTTCTACTAGAAGAATTGTTTTGATTTTAATATTTTGGAGGAGGGGGAAGGGAGTCGAAGAGGTGGTTAAGCCCAGATTGACCACTAATGTGCTAAATATTCAAATCCATAGGCATTTCACCAAACTGTTTGTGTTTTCAGTACTTTTGCTGACTAGTCTTTTCATTTTCAGGGCTCTGAAGTCACTTTATTTATCCACAACTCCATTTAGCTGTAGATTAAAGCATACATTGTGAAAGATGAAAACAGATTTGAGGAGATTTGTATTATATAATATAATAAATCCTATTAAAGCTGTTAAAAATGCTTTTCAGTATTGTTTTAGTGACAGGAAGGTAGACTAGTAACCTTAAGATTATTTTTTTCTCAAAGTTCGTCTCATTTTTTAGCTAATATGCTGATTATAGACCCTACGTGCTCTAAGTTTTCCAGCACAATTGCACAAAACTACTTTCTAGAAGCCTTGATGTTTCTCATAAAGGTGTAAAGACAAAAAAAAACAAAAAGCCTAACACCACTTAGAGGGAGAACCACTGATATGGGTTACGTAGCTCACTTGACTAAGCAGAACACTTGGGGCACCAGTTGTCTAAACGGAGGCTGTTGTTAGCAAAGCCTCACTGACTTGTAAGGACCATTATGTTGTAAGGAAGTCAATTTCTCTGAATTGTAAGGAGGGTTTTGAAAATGCTGGGAGAACCTAGAAAACTTTTCTTTGCAGACTAACAGAAAAAGGCCAGAACATTCTCTTTTATAGATACCACTTTTGAAAAGGATTTGAAGAAGACAGGAATGAAATACAGATTTTTAAACTGGAAAGGGCTGTAAAGAAATCCAGCTGATTTGGTCATTTTATAGATAGGAACTAAGAACCCGGGAAAGTTAGGTGACTTGGTGTGTAGATCATAGAGCTAGTTTGAAGCTGAAGCTGCAGTTTCCTTACTGGGTTTGACTGTTGAAATATGAGGAGGTTCTAGGGACCACATGACAAATGGACTACCAGTTAACTTTAGTTTGTTCACTGTACCTTGTACACTTTGTTTCAGAAGCAAAACTCTAGTCATTGACTTAGAGTCTGGCCTTCTTAGACATGAACTATGGGAAATTTCTTGCTTAACTTCAGTATTTCTACTACATTAGGGTTATTTCTAAGAACTGAATAGTTGTTTTTCAGAGTCCTGTTTAGGGAGAAACTAGAGTATGAGTGTCACTGATACATGGAAACCTTAAGCCCAAAATAAAAGTAGAAACATACGAGTTTAGTACTTAAAATTTGAATGAAGCGTTACCTATTTGAGATATTTTGAGTTTTCCTTTATTTATCTTGAATTAGATAGGTTTGGGAGCAATAATACTTCTTTTGGCAGAAAGAAATATATAAATGGAACTTTTATATATTCATTTTCTTTGCTCTTTTTGAGAAAGATAAGGCATTTTAATGTTGTTACCTTTTCCTTGGCAAGTCAAGAAAAGACCACTTGCTGCATATGGAGATTCCCAGGCTGGGGGTTGAACCGGAGCCACAGCTGCCTGCCTACGCCACAGCCACAGCAACACCAGATCTGAGCCTCATCTGCCGCCTACACAGCAGCTCATGGCAATGCAGGATCTTTAACCCACTGAGTGAGGCCAGGGATCGAACCTGCAACCTCATGGTTCCTAGTCAGATTTGTTTCTGCTGTGCCACAACAGGAACTCTGAAAAGACCACTTGTTGAAGAGAGCTGAAGTAGAAAAAATTCTGTTACAAAAAAATTATTTTTCATTGTCTTTGTGTCTGACTATTCTTTATTGTGTTAAAGGAACTTGAGTTTTGTCAACTTACACATAAGTCCTATTTTTGTCTTTCAGGTATAACTGTACATGTTTAATGATGTCAGATCTTTCATTGTAGATGATAGAATAAATACATGTGTTGTTAGACCTTTGAGTCTTAAATAATGTGAAATTTTTTTTTGCAGATTTTTCTATACTGCCCATTTGACTGTAGATGCACAAAATATTTTTTCCACACTTAATGCTGTATTTCTGCTCACTCAACCCTTTCCTTGGCATCAAAATTAGGCAAGATTTACAGAATTTTAAGAGTGTGAATTTTGAAAGGCCTCTAACTTATGAGGATTGTTTGAAGTTTTGATAAGTAAGATTCGGTGCTTTAAAAGAGGACTTTCAGAAATTCTTAAAACACTTGGAAGGTATTTATTCCAATTCTGTGTGAAATGCAGTTCAGCTTTAGATAAGGAGGTCTTGAGGGTTTATTTGCGGTTTAGGAAACTCATTTTATTTCCACTCTGAAGTGGTTATGAGGGCAAGTTTTTATTCCCTATAAAGTGTTAGGGAAGGAAAATGAATTATGTAATGCCAATTTTAAAAATTAAAGTAAATGTGTTTCTTAGAGGAAGATCGCTCTGTCTCTCCCCCCAACATCTTATTAAAATAAGATTTTTATTTTTGTCAGTCTTAATGTAATAGAATCTCAGTGAGAAACTCAGGTTTCATTTGATTGAAAACACTTGTTTTGCATACATTCATGAATTTTTTTGACTTGTCTTCTCTATACACACACCACCACTTAACATAGGAGAGAACCTTTTATAAAGTTTACAAAGTGTTCACAAACATTTCACATTGCTCCATTATAACATTTTTAGTGGATATACCATCTCCTCTTATTATTGGACATATGTTACTTAAATTTTTTTCTTATTATAAATATCTGACATGGAGTCCCCGTCGTGGCTCAGCAGAAACGAATCCAACTAGGAACCATGAGGTTGCAGGTTCTATCCCTGACCTCATTCAGTGTGTTAAGGATCTGGTGTTGCCGTAGGCTGGTGTAGGTTGCAGACGCGGCTCGGATCCCACATTGCTGTGGATGTGGTGTAGGCCGGCGGCTAGAGCTCTGATTAGACCCCTAGCCTGGGAACCTCCACATGCTGCAGGTGTGGTCCTTAAATGACAAAAGGCAAAAAATAGGTAAGTATCTGGCATGAATATTTGCATGTAAAGCTTGCCTGACAATTTATCCTAGGATAGAGCCCCAGGAGTGGAATTAGTGGGCAGACCCTTTTAAGCCTCCTAATGCTTATTGCTAATGCTCTCTCCAAAAGGCTTTATCAGTTTATACTCTCCAAAATGAGTTCTGGGATCCTTTTGGGAGGTTGGCGAGGACACGTAGCACAGAGCACCAGATGGTATCTGGAAACATGGTTTCTAGTCTCTGACACGCTGCAGACTGACTGATGGTAGACATCTCGATTGATCACAGAACTTTCGTGGGCCTCAGTTTCCTCACCATAAACTTAGATGAGTTCTGAGTACTCTCCCAGCTCTACTGCTTATCCTATTAAAAAATGAGAATCAGTGCTGGTATCTTACCAGGTGATTTGTCTGGAAGGAGAGCAGGAATAGGGAGGATCAGAGGTGCCTGGAGGAGGAGGACACAGGGCCAGAGGAGCAAGGTGTTTTACCTGAAGAAGACAGATGGAGTCCAGTCACATTATAGCATATGGACAGCTTCTCTTGAGAAGTAGTTTCAAATAATTTAAAGTAGAGAATGAAAATATAAGGAGACATGAGCATAACTTTTCAAAGGAAGTTGTGTTCCATATGGGTTATAGGTTACAGAATGACTCAATCCAGCCCGCCCCCCAAAAAAGAGAAAGAATTTGTTAAAGATTCAGATATTCACACAAAAGGCAAAATATTTTCATATTTTTAGAGTAAATTATTCTGTGATGAGAAAAGGGCAATGATTGTGTATCATCTCAAATATGTGTGAAAAGGGGACTGGGGTGTAGAATATCTCTGTTATTTATCTTTTCAAAAAGCAAGTACCTTAACTCTGCCTTTATTCAGAGAAGACTTTATTAATAATTTAGGCAACCAAACATCATTAATGGCCATGAAAGAAGCCTGACCGGAGCTGGCTGAGCTCATCATGAACCAGAACTGCCTTCCAGAGACTTCTGTAAATAAATCTCTGTGGCACCATCACTGGTGAAGAAAGGTTTTCTTGAACCAGTTTACGAAATTTGATTTTTAAACAGACACAAATAATGATAATTAAAAGGCTGATAAATTAGCATTTTGTAATTAGCTTTCTAAATTAGAAATAAAAAATAGTTTGTTAGGTTCTAATATCCTGTGATGAAAGTTATTAGCTATTTATTGGTCTGTTTTAAAGTTGACACTTTTGGTCTGATTTATAAAATTTATACATTAGAAATGTAAATTATTGTATAAAATCTAATTTACAGTGTTAAAAATGTTTTCAAGTAGAAAAAAAACAGGAGTTTGCTGAATAGTGATAGTTTTTAAACTTTGTTAGTCTTTGAGTTCACTATTTAGAGTTCCCTGATGGATTGTTAGAGCTCAAAATAGTGAGTTCATTGCTTGACTGAATAAATAATTCATATGGCACAAAAGCGGCTTTTTCTTTCTCTGCAGTTCCTTTCTCCCCCATTATTCGCTTTCACTCTTTTAAAAGGATCCTTTACAGCCAAAGAGTAACTTGGTGTGAATGTGCGAGGGCTGAGGGCCTGGGCATGGCTGCAGCCTCAGTATTCACTGAATAACTGGGGTCACCAAAGAAAGGGAAGAATTGGCCTTAAATGTATATTCTGCAGCAAGGCTGAAAAGATGCAGAGTAGTTGGACATTGTTGGACCTTACCCGATGTGAAGGTGCCTTTAGGAATTTTCTTTAGTAAAATCCCTTCTTCTTGGAAAGAGTATCTTTCATGGTGTCTGCCTCAAAACAAAATTGGGTTTTAAAACTGAGTAAGTCATTGCATTTCTTCTAGTTTTTCAGAAACCTTTTCACTATGTTTATGACATTGTCAGAGTTAGCCTCATAAAACATGAGCATTTTAAAAATTCTTTATATGGCATTTTGGAATTTTTTATGTTTTAAGAATTATGAAGATAACATTGAATATTTAAGTGAAGTTCTGTCTCTCTGCCTTTTATTGTAGCACCAAAGTAGGACTTGGGCCAGATTATTTTCTCTTGGCTGTCTGTCATGAGAGACTCAGTGTTTTATTGGATCAAAGCAGTTTCTGTTTAGCTCAGCAGTCTCTTGGACAATGACATCACTGGAGATAGTAGTGATCTTTCATAAATAAACTTCCTTATTTTTCATAATAAATTAGTATCTGGATATCTTAAGAGATTAGCTAAAAATCTCTAGATGCTCTGTTTTGATAAAACCAAACTTGGCTGTGTTACCTGCTTTCCTTTCTCTTTTGAACTTCAAGTGATGTCTTCTTGTTTGCTTATTTTAAGACTTAGTGATTTAGTCAGTATTAACTTTTTTCATAAATAGTCATTGTGATATTATGACTCAGTTTGATTTTAAGTGCTGGACCATGGTGTTCTTTTGATCTAAATTAAGTGTAATCCTTAGTAACTCTTAAAACTTAGGCTTTTTAATATGGCTTTTCACAATTTTATTTCAGTAGTCACAGAAACCAAATATTTTTGGTTTTTATTGGCCTTTTAAGTGCTGGCGCTGGTACTGTGGCAATGCATTTCTAAGGGGGGCAGTGAGTGTTTCACTTATCAATCGCTGCATAACGAACTACTGTGAGGTTTTGTGGCTTAAAATGAGTAATATTGTATTCCTCATCATCTTGAGGGTTGGTGGGTGAGTCTCGGCATCACGTGGCCATGGCCAGGATGCCGGGAAGGACAGCCATGCATGCAGGGTAGGGTGCAGCTGGGGCTCTCTAGGCCTTGACTCTCCTGGGAAGTGGATTGGGCTTCCTCACAGCTTGTTAGCTCCATTCCGAGAAGGAATGCTCCAGAAGGAAAAGGCGGACGCAGCAGCTCTTTTAAGGCCCAGATTCTGGAGGAACGCAGAGTTACCACTGCCCATTCTGTTGGTCACAGCAGGTCACAAGACCACCTCAGATCCAAGGCGATGGGGGAGACAGACTTCACTCCTTTATAGGGAGGTCACATTGGAAGAGAGCAAATGTGGTGTGCTGTTGTTGCTGCCACCTTTGGAAATGGAAACCGCCATGGGGAATTGAATTTTTTGCTGGATGTGTTTGCCCATTCCCACGTTTTACAAGCCTGCGTGGCCAGATGTGAGGGCAGTGCGCTGGCTCCACGCCGGGAACCACTGCAGAGTAACGTTACACTCTTTTGTCAGCTGAGCAGCCAGCATGTCAGCCCTCTCCCACATCCTGCACGATTGAGTAATATATGCATTTGGGATGAGAGTGCTCACAAGTGTCATTTTAGTGACAAGTGATAATTCATCTAATGTCTTGTCAGTCTTTTCAAGGCTAAATAGAGTTCCCCATAGTCATTTAATTTATAGATCTTCTCATTTAAGCATCTGCCTCATGCTGAAATTCTTTATAAACTGTTCTCAGCTATTTACCAGTTAGTAAGCTACAGGTTGGTAGAAATGTTACACACATTGGCCCACTGCTTTTACTTGCCATGGTTCCACACTCCCCTCTGACTTCCATTGTACAGAGAGGTCGTGCAACTTTCCCAATCAGCCTTTTGGTCACCTCCAGAATTTGGTTATGATCTCATTGGCAAATCCCTTGCCAGAGGGATTACCTTACGGAATCTGAGAAAGAAGTTCGGAGAAACAGGTAATTTTCCAGTGGGCATTTCTAAGGAGGGCATGGATACAGGCCACTTTCTTTGATTGACAAGTGTGGTACTCATAATTGAAGATTTGATCCTGAGTCAGTTGTGAGAGTCACTAGGTAAGAAAATCACAGAAAATCAGTGCTGCTTATTAAAAAAAAAAGTGAAAGCATATGTCCTGCTTTGCCCTTGAAGATCAGATGGGAGAGGATATTGATTTGTTTTTAAACAGGTTAAAGACAAAAATCAAATAAAATATTATATTAATATAACAGACAACTGGAAGAACTGGAGATAGATGTAAGAAAGAACTTTCAGACAGTGATAATGATTAGACATTAGAATAGATATCCCAGGAGAATATTATAAATAACTGAGCATATACTAGTGTTTTGGATTATGTGGGAAGTGCCGAAAGTGAGAACAGGGCAAAAGAAGAAGTGGACTTAGTTGTGTCAAGGGTATTTGTTTGCTGAAACATTTCCTCTTTAAAAAAATGACATTGGAATCTTGTTCATCTTATTTTTAAACATTGACTTTGTAAATGATTTTGGGGGGACACTTTGAAGTTTTATGGAAAGCACTGCTTTTTGTATGCAACATTCAGTGGGTACCTTTAAAATTACCTATTTGTTTGGCACTTAATTTGCAGGGTGTGTTGATGCATACTAGCACATTACCATATTTTCTGACTCTAAGAGATACCTGTTGTTAAACATACCCTTTAATTTAATGACTTTTTTTCTCTCTTTTTGGAAAAATCACTTTTTTGGAGTAGGGTGGAACATTCTAAAGATTACCCTAAGTTACTGTTAGCCATAGGCATGCTGCTCTTGACCTCTAGCACTTTTGAGGATTGATAGCATAATTCTGAGGCACATCCAGGAATTTGCTTTGTTATCCATTTCCTGTTTAATTAAGCTTGTAGCTTTGTTTTTTCACGTTATATTACATAGCACTAGAAGTTAAGTAACTTCTCTTCAAAGTCATCCAGGAAAATTTAACAGACAGGTAATTGGTACCTGCTCAGAATTATCACTTAGTACATCTTCACTAAACATAAATTAACCACGTTACAGGCAGCTCTGTGTATAAAATGCCTTTTTGTTTCAGTGCTGCGCTATAGTGATCCTTCTAAAGATATTTCTAGAAATAATTAGTTTTAACATAAGTTAAAACTGAGATGTATATGGTTCTATCAATGCAGATAATTGATCTGACAGATAAAAGGTATGTTCTTAATCATGTCCAAGTTCACACATGCATAGGCAATGACAGATGTTCTGATGAGTGTAGTGACTGGAAAGGCTCTTTGATATCTACTGTAAGACACCTCTTGGTTTGAAAAATATTTAAGTGAAAAATATGTATATTTTAGAGGTTTTTTTCCCCTCTCCACAGCTCCATAAGGGAGACAGAGCAGATGTCAGGCTCTGTTCTGTTAATTAAGGTAAAGAATCTGAGTGTTTGAGACTAAAGTCACAGGGTAAATGGTGAATCTGGGATTATAAACTGTGTCTTCAGGACTTCCAGATGTGTGTTCTTTGTACTTTACTATGCTACCTTTTCAACTTTAGTTATGGATTGACTTCAATTTAGTGAGATTCATTTATTCAGTAAAAATTTACTAATTATTGTATGCCAGGGATTATGTTAAATGATATTTTAAGACAGTAAACAAGAAGTTAAGGTCTGTGTCCTCATGAAACCGACCACATTGGAAAAGACTGAAACTAAAATAACTACAACTAAGATGAAGATGAAGGGAGAAGTAAGTCATAAGGTAATAGAGGGTATGGAACAGGCAAACTGAAGCCAGCTTAGACCAGTGGGCAGTGTTGATGGTCAAGCCACAGAAGGACAAGAGAAGTTAATTTCAGGCTTAGGTCTTTTGGAATCCACAAGTCATAGAGCACTCAGGTAGCAGAAAGGCATCTACAAAACCAAAAGGGAGAACTAAAAGGGTAGCAGTGTGGCTGAGCATTGAGGAGGAGAAGAAACAAAGATGGAGAGGAATTCAGGATTACATGACCTGGTTCAGGATTTTGGCCTTTATCCTAAAGGATATTGGAAGTCATGGAAAAGTTGTAAGCAGAGGTGTAACATGATTAGGTTTTTTTGTTTGAATGCCCTGACTCTGACTTCAGTGACTATAGAAGCCTATTGTTAGAAGTTGTTTCTGTGGACCAGGTTGGAGATGATGGATATAGCAGCTGAGCTGGAGAGAAGGGGGTAGATACGAAATTTGGGAGGTAGACAAAGCTTGGGGATTTGACAGAAACAAAACACTAGTCTTGTTATTATTACATCTTAGAATTTGATTGCAGGATCACATTCTAAAACCTATCAGTAACCTCTGCTTGATGTTAGGAAGTGATTGTATTATAGAATATAATTTAGAAAGCATTGTTCCTAAAAAAGTAATTTGTTTATTGAGCTATTTCTCGTTACTGTTTTCAGATTCCATTAAGCAGTATAGGGAGAACTTAGTTTAAAAGAGAATTTTTACATCTTAATCTGGTAAAAGCATGTAGATAATCTTGTATGTGATGTGTACCCATAGAAAGCATATTATTTTGTTCCACCACTTCTTAACATCAGATTTGAAAGTGACTGAATATTTAAGATTTTATTGTTCTTGGTTGGTTGAACCCTAGATGAAGAATTTAAACCATTTTGTTTTAAATTGCCTTTTTTTTTTTGTCTTTTTAGGGGCAAACCTGCAGCATAAGGAAATTCCCAGACTAGGGGTTGAATCGGAGCTATAGTGCCACCCTACACCACAGCCACAGCAACGCTGGATCCTTAACCCACTGAGCAAGACCAGGGATCGAACCCACATCCTCTTGTATACTAGTTGGGTTCATTACCACTGAGCTATAATGGGAACTTCCTTAAATTGCATTTTGTTTTAAAAATGCTTTTTCCTTTGTAATGATAAGAATTTATTGTTGGATCATTGGTTCTACAAATAGGCTCCTAGTTAGGTTAGAAGATTCAGAAGGTAGAGGGTTTAGAAGCATACCTCCCTGAATGCTTTATTTCCCTAACAGTATTGTTTGTGTACTGATGGCTGCTGTCAGTCTGCTGTGTCAGGGGTGGCAGATACCTGTAAGGGCTCAGACATCAGGGGTACCTGGAGGTGGGGGTTGCATGGAGCTATGTTCAAGTAGGTGAGGAATTGTTGATACTCTGCTTCACCTGACTGTAGTCATGAGAACATTCAGGCTGATTGTTGCCACATTTACAAATTTTCAATAGTATCCTGAAATATAGATTTCTATGTAAAGTGGTTGGTAGCTAATAAAAAAAATTTTTTTTTTTTAATTTTGTCACTACCCATAGACTACACCTGGCCCTCGGGCCTCTGTTTTACAGCCTTTGCTTATAGAAATCTTTAGCACAACATAAAGGTAACAGAATTCTTTCTAGGTAAAGTAAACATCAAAAATAGGAAGGAATGAAGAAAAGGAAAGAGGAAATGAGGCATTTTTAATAAGTACAAAACTATCCAGATTTCACTTTTAGTTGACACTAAGTTCAAAAAGAGGTTCACTGTCCCCAGGATAATTTGTATGTGCTTCAGAGCACGCCTCTAGCAGCCGTAGCTGCCGGAGCCTGCGTTACTAGGCTCAGGAGTGGGATGAGAGTGCGTGGGGAGCAGGGGCCAGTCCGTCCTGGCTGTGTGTCTGCTGGTTCTCTTTTTAGCAGTTACCAGTAAAGTCCAGAAACAAGAGGCTGTTGCTGTCAGAGAGAAATCAGACCATAAGAAAATAGCGATCTGAGTATGTCATGGACCCTTGAAAGCTTTACTGTATTAAAAGCATTATTTGACTCTTGTATTAATGATCAAGAAGAGGTCACATTGTTTGGGGCATTCTCGTGTTTTAAATGCTCCCCTCTCAATAACACATACCATACACAATCACTAGACAATTAAGAAAATATAGAGGGGTTCCCCTTGTGGCTCAGTGGAAATGAATCTGACTAATATCCATGGGGATGCAGGTTCGATCCCTGGCCTTACTCTAGGATCCGGCATTGCTGTGAGCTGTGGTGTAGCTTGCAGAAGTGGCTCAGATCTGGCGTTGCTGTGGCTGTGGTGCAGACCAGCAGCTCCAGCTCCAATGCAACTGGGAACCTCCGTATGCCATGGGTGCAGCCCTAAAGAAAAAAGACCAAAGGAAAAAAAAGAGTAAAGGTTAAAAAAAAGAAAATATAGAAAAGTAATATATAGCACTTTTCTTTAAAAGCCAGGGATAGGTAAAAACAAATTTTATAATTTTCTAAAAGTATTTAAATAGAGCTTGACACTTATTAGTTTCCTAGCAGCCAGTTACTTTCCAAATTTGTCTGATTTTGCCTTCAGTAAAAAGAATATTAATTGGCCCACAAAAGAAAGTATCAGAAGTGAGACATATGTTAATTGGTGAAGCCAGCAACGCAGCAATTTCTTCAAGGACTGGGTGTGTCTTTCTGCTCCTGCCCAGTATCCCCTTCTCCCAACACTGCAGTTACAGGGAGGCCGCCCATGCACTCCAGCTTCCGTGCTGCCTCTTTCAGGTTCAAGGAAAAGAGTTAACTTTTGGCCTTTTTTTTTTCCTTTTTGTGGCCACGCCTGCAGTATATGGAAGTTCCCAGGCTAGGGGTGGAATCAGAGCTGCAGCTAGGACCTACTCCGCAGCCACAGCAACACCAGATCCAAGCCACATCTGCAACGTACACTGCAGCTTGTGGCAATCCTGGATCCTTAAACGACTGAGTGAGGCCAGGGATCCAGGGATTGAACCCACATCCTCACAGAGACGGTGTCCAGTTCCTAGCCCCTGTGAGCCACAACGGTAACTCCCCTCTTACCTTTCTTATTGAGCAGTATGGCTTCCCCTCCCCAAGCAGTTCCCTCTGGCCCCACACCCACTTTGCTTCTCCTTGGCTTAAATGTGTCTGATTCTAAAATACCTAAACTAGTCCTGGCCACAAGGATTGGACTGGCTGTGGTCTAACCTATGGCTCAGGCTGGTCATCTTCCCCTGAAGCACCACACCAACTCCTGGGGGAGACTTGGGATGGAAGTGCATCTCAGGGCCCATACAAGGAGGAGGCTTGGCGGGGCCCACTGCAAGGCCCTGTGGACTGTGTCACCTGGAGATTTGCATACCATAAAGCCCAGGGGGCACGGGGAGTCCCTGGTGAGTCTGCGCTCTGTTGCCCGTGTTCCCTCACCTCACCAGCAGAACTTTTAGCTTCTGATTGAAGATCTTCCCCAAATGCTCTTGCCACTTAATAGGTAGCTCACTGTAGAAAAAGTTATTATGTGGATCACACATGGAAGAGGTTTAGTTCAGGAAAATACAAATCCTTAAATAAGCTTTACTTTAAAAAATATATATTCTCCTTCTGCTCTTCAGAGAGTTTTTGTACCATAATCACTAGCATATAGTATCATCCTTATTATCTGTTTATAAAAGTTAATTATAATTTATAGACTTACAAAACCAAATAAGTACTTAATTTTAAAATTTTTTGCATACAAAAATGCTGATTATATATCTTAAGTACTTTTGGGCTAAAATATTTAACCAGCTGACCATATATTTCATTTCTTTTCAGTTTCCAGATTTCTAAGTATTACCAAATATTTCAGTATCTGGGTCATATAGTCATGACAAGCAAATCTAAGCCAAAATGGTTTATGCCTCTTGGTTGCCAGTTTGGTTCTCTGTCCATGCTCTGACTTTTTATTATTTGGTTCCCCTTCAACTAAACTTTGTTTACTCACTTTTATGTTAGTTCTTTGTATTGAACTGGTCTTATTGTGAATTTTTCCCCCTAAATCAAGGTAATAGAGCAAACTGGCTGCTATGTTTTAGAATTGTTGCTGTACAAACGGTCACACATGTTAAATTACCTACTGCAGTGCTAATGATAGTGTTAAATCTTGTTTAAAATGCTAGAGAAACTGTGTTCTGGCACAAAAGCTATAACATTTCTTAAAGATCCAACTTCTATGCAGTTTGGTATTGAAAACCTCAAAACTTCTAAAGACTCTGTGGGAACTTTCAGTATAATCGTGTTCCACCTTGTCATGCTAGGTGGGGTAGCGTTTTCGTCATGTAAAATGGGACATCTTAAGTGTTATGATTCAGAGATACAGGAAGGGAGAGGGAAAGAAGAGGGGAGTAAATTGGAACAACAGAAATTTCACTTTCTCTTTGGAAGTACTACAGGCTCTTCCATTCTGAAACACTGTTTTAACTTTGAAAGAAGTGTAGTTTACTGGGTCCATAGTTTTCGTTTTCTTAAAATTAAAAACTTTTTACCATTTGGAATTTTTAATATTGTCTTTTCCACTTAAATTTATAATGTTGATTTCACACTACAGTATCCTATTGTGAAATTTTAAAATGGTAGCATGTAGACCTCTTGAGAGTTCCTAGATAAATCAGAATTTATTCATTAGTATCATTGGACATCCAGTTAACAAATTTCCCGGATAATAAATGCTTGCCTTCTTTGATTGCCAGAACGTTTCATCTCAAGCATTCTTATTAATCTTAAAATCCGTATATATTTTAATGATTCTGCATTGTTGATGACTGTTTGAAAATACAGTTTTTTCAGAGGTTATTGGGGGTATAAATGTCATGAGGCCTACTGTTCTTACAGTAAGCTGTTCTCAGTAGCTAGCTGTTGTTGCTTTGAGCTAGGTAGTGTTTCTGTTTTGCAAGGCATGATGTGACTCGAAATGGCTACTACCATGCAGGGAGGTATCTGTGGGTAAAGTAAGAGAAAGGAGATCCCTGCCAGCCTTGATGAGCACTGCATTGAGGAGGGTGCTGGACCTGTGTGATGTTTGCTGTGCCCACCCCTGAGCCCTGGCCTTTTGCTTAAAGCATAGGACTCGATAGTGTTCTGGAGAGTACTGTAAGAAGGATAAGCTTGGGAGTTCCCATCGTGGTTCAGTGGTTAAGGAACCTGACTGGTATCCATGAGGACTTGGTTTGATCCCTGGCCTTGCTCAGTGGGTTACGAACCCAGCCTTGCCATGAGCTATGGTGTAGGTCGCAGACGTGGCTTGGATTGATATTGCTGTGGCTGTGGCTGTGGCTGGCAGCTGTAGCTCCCATTCGATCCCTAGCCTGGGAACTTCTACATGCCGTGGGTGAAGCCCTAAAAAGACAAAAAAAAAAAAAGGATAAGCTTAGATTTTGGACTGGACAGACATTGATGGGGACTGTAAACTGGATCACTGACTAGCTCTGGGTTTAGCTCTGGGATCTTGAGCATGCTGAGCTGTGAAATGGGAATGTTACTTCTGTCTCTCAGGGTTGTAACTGAGGATCTAAAATCTAGTGCTGGTGATAATTTAGCAAATGCTGGTTCTTTCCTTATGTTTTAAGATAAATGACCCACCTGCTTTGGAAATGAATCTACCTGTTTTAGTGTGATATATAAGAATTAATGAGAGAATATCCCTAAAGTGTGGTAGCTTTTAAGATCTCCTTAATTATTCAGAAATAAATGACATATGACAAGATTAATTTTGTTGAGCATATGAATAAAAGGTGGAATATTTTTGAAGACTGAAAATGCCAATTCAGATGCAAGAAAAATTTTTTTCTTTTCTTGCTGCCCCACAGCATATGGAGTTTCCGGGCCAGAGATGAGATCCGAGCCACAGTTGTGACCTACATTGCAGCCCTGGCAACACTGAATCCTCAACCCACTGGACCAGGCTGGGGATCATACCTATCTCCCAGTGCTGCAGAGACGTTGCTGATCCCGTTGTGCCACAGTGGGAATTCCAGGAAAATATTTTTAATAAAATGTGAAGAGCCTCTTTCTTTCAGCCAATAAAACTAATCATGTTGAAATATTTTATTAATATCTCCAAAGAATTCATAAGCTAGTGAGCGCTGTTTTCTTACTGCAGAGGTAAATGTTACCCTAGAAGCCGGGTATGCTGTGTAAACCTCAGGGTCCTTAAGGGCACTTTGCATTTCCTGGCGCCCCAGCAGTGCTGTGTGCCCCATTGCAGAGAGCTTCAGTAACCTGAACAGCCCTGCGTAGGGCTGTCTAGGAAATGACAGATTTGTTGTTAGGAAATTTTATAATTTTCCATAGCTTGTACAGATTGGATTATAGGATATCTTTCATTTAACAAGTGCACTAAATACGCATTTAGTGCTACTGAGTTTATAGGCCTTTGCTTTTAAAAGGGACTGTCTCAATAATGTGAACTCCTTGACTGAGATGATCCATACATTTATTATAATGGAATTCTACAAAAATTGCCTATTAAAAACTTTCCCCCAAAAGTCCAGGCATTGGCAGGGGGATGGAGGCAGAGTTTAAATGAGAATCAAATATGATTTAAATTTTTCTTACATTTAAGAATAATGATACGATGGGAGTTCCTGTCATGGCTCAGTGGTTAACAGGCTTGACTGGTATCCATGAGGATGGTTCGATCCCTGGCCTTGCTCGGTGGTTTGCAGATCCAACGTTGCTATGATCTGCGATCTGGCATTGCTGTGGCTATGGTGTAGGTCGGCGGCTGCAGCTCTGATTCAACCCCTAACCTGGGAACCTTCATATGCCACAGGTGTGGCCCTAAAAAGACAAAAGACAAAAAAAAAAAAAAAAAAAAGAGTAATGATATGAAATTTAAAGGTGAGTCCAGTCTTAACAAAGCAAAGCTTCTCATTTCAGTGAGATCAGTGAGTTTTCTTTATTATTTGAGATTTGTTCCCAAGTACTTGGTATGTTTATATGTACTGAATATAGCAGTTTTGTTGTTGATCTTTTCTTTTGAACAGGCTGAACTCATGAATATGTTGTAAAGTGTATCATAACACACTCGTATGCGCTATCAAATATAAAGAACATAATCTTTAGGGTAGATTATCGTCATTTTTAGGCATTCCTGTCTTAAAGTGTTTTTCATTTTCTGTCTTCCTCATACACCCGGAGGCTTTCGGGAGGAGCATCATAAAGAAAAAGCAGCCCTGAGTGTTTGGCTCCAGCAAATGGAGCAGTCTTCAAGTCTTTGCTGGAATTGCTCTCTGCCTTTGCTGCTGCAGGTTATTCCTCATGCCTGGACTCTAAGACCACCCCCAAGCCCACTTGTGATGGCTTCTCCTATCCACCATCTCCTTCATCCTGAACAGACAGGGCAGAGTAAAAAGTTGCCAGAAAAACCAGACCTAAAGCTTAAATCACCTTTGATACCTGTTTGGTTCCTCACAGCCAGCTGATGAATTAAAATAATCCTTTAGATTCCTGTCTCTGTCCCTTTTCAAAACCAGGGCTAGACTGTCATAGCATCCGCCGTTCTGCATGTCATTGCCAAAGCAAGTTTTCTGAAGCACTAATTAGGTTTCCTAGCAGAGCCCGTGATAGGCTTGTCCTTTCCAGGGTGCAGTGTAGGTACTTTGCAGCATAGGCCCCATCTTGTAGCTTCTGTAGTTGTCCCAGTTTCTGCCTTCTGCTCACACTGTTTTCTTTGACCTGAAATGCACTTTTATCTTTACCTATAAAAATATTATTTATTATGAGATGTAGCAAAGATCTTTGCTTTTCTGTGATGCCTTCCCTATCAACCCTAATTAAAACGCCTTCTCCGAGCTCCTAGCACATGCTACTCATGAGCTGAAACCTGGAGGAAGATGAAAAGTGATTTTCCCCACGAGATCCTCATAGCTTTTCATGTCTCATGCCTCTATCCGTCTTAACACTTAGAGAATACCACCTATACTGAGTGTGCAGATATTTGATAATTGCTTTACCCACAAGATTTTTTTTTTTTTTTTGTAAAATTGCTTGCTATTCCTTCTTCTTGGACAAGAAGGAATAAAGTGTTTAAGCTTCTTTAACTGTTGAACTTGGGATCCCTTCCTTAGCATTTCTGTCTACACTGTAGAGGAGTTGGCTCATTGGCAAATAATTATTGGCTCTGGGGATGAGTTGCGGGTGTGTTAGAGAAGGAAGTAAAACTATTACTTGACTTTTAAAGCCATAGCTATTTCTGTTTTCCTGTTTTAGTTTGCATCTTGATACTGTATTCCTAAGGTCATAATGGCACAAGCAGTGTTTTGCATGTGTATTTACTTTGTCTTTAATACAGTGTTTTCATACTTTGATGGGATATTGAATTGGAATTTCTGGGAGTGTGGCCTAGGACTCTGAATTCTTACTAAGATTCCTTTGAGGTGCTTCCAAAGGTGGTGGTGGTGGCGATAGTAATGATGGCTGTGACAGCTTTGAAGGCTGATGTGTGCCCGGTGCACTCTTTTGGGCAGCTGACAACTATTATCCCACCTAACGTTCCCAACAAGCTTAGGAAGTGAGATGCTCTTGTTACCTTCATTTTTTCAGATGAAGAAATTGAGATAAATCAAACTTGCCCGCCAAATAACTTTCTTATACATGTGTTAAAAAGTTATGAAAAGGATGAGACTTATTTCTTTGGTTGTTTTAAAAAAAATCCTACTTGCTCAAGGATTGCTATGAATATTGTGGTTGGGATGAATAGGCTGTTTCTTCTTATGTATATTGTCATATCAACATGCTAACTCTGTATAGAACACTTCAACTGCAAGACCCCTGTATTGCTTTTAGGAAACCAGTCATAATTCTTGGTGAAAAAATTGATAGAGACACAAACTTGGCGCGTTGTGGAAAACTTAAAATATTATACCTTCTAATAAACTCACATGATTTTAAAAAACTGCTTTTTGATATCAGTGTATACATGCATATGCATACATGCATAGTATATGTACATATATATACATATAATATATTGAGGTGTTACTTTATGACCAAATGGAATATAAGTAAAATTCCTTAAGCACGTATTTTTGCTTTAATAGCATAAGAGAAATCTTGTTTTTCTATGCTAAAATATTTTATTCTTATTAATAATAAGTGGTTAAGTGTTTTGTGCTCTTTGGCTTACAGACTCTGTTTTGGTGGTGGGTGGCACTAATTTTGTAGAGTCCTTGCCTGTTCAGAAGAGTTTTGGTGAATGTTTTTAGGTGTTGCCTATTGAATGTTCTGACTTTTGAGACCAGTTGAGCTAAAAAAAAAAAAAAAAAAGCATGCTGTGTTTTACTAGAAATGTCTTATGAATTATGACTGAGTAGACAAATGAAAATTGAGTTAGTGGCCAGCTTTTATCCTTACAATTAATCTGAACAGTTTTGACTATTTTTTTTTCTATTTCCAATTATAAATTTTCTGAATTTCTCTTACTGCCCGTTTATATATGGTTGGGATGAGTTATATAAAGCAGTGAAGATAAGACTTTGAATTCCTAATGCTATCTGTGTGGTGTGCTTAAATTGCTAGACAATGCTCTTACAGTAAATGAGGTACCAAGATGTAAAAGAAAAATAAATACGAGACATGAAAAATTCTATGACATTTTCTCTTGTATAGAAACTTTGGGTTAAATTTTATATGTTTCCTCAGACTCATGTTCTGAGTCTGTAAGATTTGGGTGTAAGACTGAATGTATGCCTTAAAGCTTATGAAGAGGGAGGATCAGGTTTAAATTAATCATACACTTTTCTCTCCCTAACTTCATGACTTGATTCTTTGCATTTCTGGGGTTGATAATCTGTATGTTTGAGATTTTATATTGAGGTTAAAAAGGTTAAATCTTCCTAATAAAATTACATTTCTTTCTGAGGCATGACTGTTCCTTTGCTTGACTGTAGTAAAAGAAGCATATTGTTCTTAAGGGGTCTTGGTTTTGCTGCTGACGAGCTGTGTGACTTTGAACAAATAATGTCATTATTACTGGACCTGTTTCTTCATTAAAATGAGGGGGGGTGTTAAATTTTAAAACTTTTAGAAGTAGACTAGTTGAATATATTTAAGATTACGTAAGCCCAAGAGATACTGGCAAATCATCATTGCTGGAATATGAAGCTAATTCTGCTGTGTAGGTGTGTTATTGATAATGTTATTCATATCAAGAGAATTACTCTGTGCTTTTTGGTTCATGATTTTGTTACTTGATAGTAACTTTTCACACTTGTGTCTCTTACATTAAAAACTCAATGACTGCCACAATGATTGGAATCATTAGGATGAATGGCATGAACGAATTTAGAATTGCTTCCCTTATACTGAATGCGTGATTTTTAAAAAATCTCCGTTTTGTAATTTCATTTGGCTGAGGAATTAATTTATCTTTGATCTTCTCCTAGAGGGAGGGCATGAGTACTTCCGGAGTCATTTTCCATATTTAAGTAAGTTTTGCTTTGTGGGCTTCATCAGGCTAAACAGGAGTATTTTCTGCTTTAAAAATGCTTCTTGATATAAAGTCTTCTTTGATCAGCCCCCATGTGACAAGTTTATTCAAACAATTTAAGCTGCCACTATGTGCTTGTCCCTTTCTTGGAAGTCTAACTGTCTGGGTCTCTTCATGAGCTGCTTTCCCCTCCCACCACCCCTGTGTTCAGTTGTATATTAGAGAGCTCCTTGAGAAGGGAGTTTAAACTTTCCTTTATAGCTCATAGTACCCAGGAAAGAATTCTGTTCATCCCTGAATAGTTTACAAGTGTTATGGCTATTGAGGATTTTGGATTAAAATTATTGGATAGAATGGAGTAAGCCTTTTTCTAGGCTATCAGACTGTTTGGGGTCAGAGTGATTAACTCAGAGACATAGCAGTTTTATTAAGCTCTAGGCTTTGTTCTTCAGTTGGTTTCTCATGGTTGAACCATAAATTGATTATCCACCTGATAGTCTCTCTGATGTAATATCTTGTTATTGGATTCCCTATAGGGGAGAGTCTGTCAGGGTGTAGCTTGAATAGATGTGTGTGTGCACATGTCCGTGTGTGTGTGTGTGTGTGTGTCTGTCTGTGAGAGAAAGAGAGGGAGGGGAGAGAGCAGAGGCATAGAACGTGTGTGGGGATTGGGGGGACAGGTCATGGTGAGCGTTCTGAATTGAGTCCTATATAATCATCTTGTTTGGGGCCTGTTACAGTTGACATTCAGCAGCAATTCTTCATCAGTGGTAAACACACAGTACCTTAGGAAGATAAGATCATGTTTTCTTTCATGTCTTCATTTTAACTTTACTATGTTGTATATGTACCAAAGCCTTAAATTTTCAGGAATAAATTTTGAAATGAGCCATCTTATAGATGGGCAGAAATGACATTGAGGCTCTGAGACAGATCTTAACAATATCTGGGAACAATGTGATATGCCTAGTAATTGAGAAGTACAGAAAAAGAAACTGTAAACCTTAATCAGAAAGCCTAGTGAGAATCATATGATTGATAGGCTCTACAAAGATTAGCAAAACAATAAAGAGAAAAGAGGCAGAGTTATTTGTGCACTATAATTAGTTGGTGGTCAGACATTTTGTCTTCTCAGTACAGAGAATGATGATTGTAGGCAGGACTGTAACTCTTCTGTGTAACCTTTAACCTCTGGTGGCATTACCACTACAGGTAGTTGATGATTAATAAATATTTTATAAATGTAGATGATACTATCAAAGTGTTTCCAAATATTATGGTGAATTTTAAGGTAGAGGCAGTACTTGACAGAATGTAAATTTGTGACTCTGTAACTTATAGACATATCATTGAATAAATATCATCTTGGTCATGTGTTAACTTGGGTTACAGAATAATTGAGACAACTTTTCTGGAAGCACTTGAAATTTACTTAAAATTGTTCTCCGAAGATATTTTTTTGGTCCTCGGATTTCTTTTTGAACACGTTAAGACTGTTTGAACAGAGGTGAATCAAACTCAACTCACTTAACTTTCCAGTTTAAAGTCATTGCTCATTATCAGTTGGTGGGTGTGAAAAACAATTTAATAAAGTTTGGGTAATTTAGTTTCAGTTTAAATTCTCAACTGGCAGTTGGCCGAAAACTCCATCTGAAGACGTGAACATCCAAAAGTCATTTTGTGATTTGGTTACTGCCCACTTGACAGAGGAAGGCCGGATCGAGGAAGCTGTGGAAGGACTAACTTTCGAAAGAAAGCCCATGGTAAGCGTTTGTGTTTAACTTGGGGTGTGTGTGTGTGTGTGTGTGTGTGTGTGTTTGTGTGTGTAACGCATACCAACCCATTCTATTTGAATTAAAATTTTAGAGCTTTTAAAATCTGAACATAATTAATGCTGAATGTCTGAATTTATAGGTCTATGACTTATATTTTAAAATAAAATAAATACAGGAAATAATTTTATATGCCTAAGATTGGTAAGAAAAGACTATTAAGTGTGAAAGATCAATTATGCAGTTCATGTCTAGTTTAACAAATTCAATTTTTTGTAGGTCTGCTGTAGTTAATTTTCTTTTAAAAATAGCATATTATAAATGTTACTTGAACAGTGTTTATACCAAACTGAATTTATCTATTAGTTTATAGTTGCTTGTTACTAAAAGTCATAAATTTAAATTTTGCAGTAATATCTGTTGATTCCTGTTTTGTTTTTCACTTGCATTTTATAAAATGTTAGAGAAGGAGGAAGAAAAAAAGGCATAATATCAAATAATAAAAAAACACTTTAACATTAGACCTTTAAACATGTATCATTATGATGCCTCTTGAAAAGTATTAAATTTTCAAGATAACATATTTATATAGTCAGAATTAAGTGGAGTAGCTATTCATAAGATAGCACAGTATCAAACTTTGGAGATAAGATCAGACATCTCTCCCCAGCTTTGCACATATTTGCACTGAGAATGTAATTCAGATTTGGCTACATTTTTATATCCGACAAGTGACCTTAAACTCAGTATTTTTACCCTCGTGTTTGGCTCCCATATATCCCTTTGTTTGGATACCTCTGTCCCATCAGATCTATGATTGGTTATATTAACTTTGGACAGGAGTGGAATTAGTAGCTTATAAAGGTTGAAATCTAAAATCACTAGTTTATCGGAGTTTATTCTAGTGACTCCTTGGATAAAGTAGCTTTGTGATAACTGGATAATGGGTGATGAAGGCCATATATTAATAAGAGATTGTGATTCTGTTGTCAAACTTAAAATTTTTGAGATTGACATAGTTTGAGTAATAGTTTTTTACATTTAGAGGTGTCAAAATGATGTTAGTTGAATGTGGCCATATTTTCTAGAGCTTCATAACAAACATGTCAGAAATAACACATGACACATATCTAGCACAGCATCTGTCATCATGTAAACATTAAAACACCAACAGTGAACTAAGTACTTCTGATGGCAATGTCTGTACTTTAATCCATCTATCTGGTAATTCAAATTTTTATAGACTGTCTGCTATGTGCCATCCATTCAGCTGGGTGCTGAGAATAAAATGATGTGATTAAAAACAGAGATACTTCCCAACTGCTCTTGAACTCCCAGTGTAGGCAGTAATTACAGTGTAGATAAAATTACACAGGCGAATGTAAAACTGCAGCTGGAACCAATGCTACAGAAAGGTGTAAAAGTAGCTGTGAGAGGAGAAGCAATATGATTGGTGTGTAAGTAAAGTGAGGAACTCACATTGATTTATTAAAGTGAAATGATGATTTTTTTGAGCTTCTAAAATTTATAACCTATTAAATGACTATCGTTTAATTGAAACATGCAGAAATTCTAACAATAGAACGAGACATTTTTTTTATGCTGTGATCTTACTAGATTTCTTAAGAATTTACAACAAAGCCTTGTCAAAATAGTGTTCTTATGTGAGAATTTCATTTTCTGGAGGTAATTCTTATAGGATCCTTTAACATTTTAGGATTGAATGCAATGAATGAAGACCCTGATTTATTCTACTAAATTTAAGTTTGTTAAAGGATGTTGACCATAAAGTAGCTGTTGTCCTCTCCTTAGCAACTCTTCCAGTCTAGTGTCAAGGCCAAACAGGGCTTGCTTATCACTTATATCACTGAGTTTGTTACATGCGGATTTTTTTTTTCTTTTTAGGGCCGTACCTGTGGCATATGGAAGTTCCCAGGCCACAGGTCAAATTGGAGCAGCAGCTGAGGCCTACCCCACAGCCACAGCAATACTGGATCCAAGCCACATCGTGACCTACACTGCAGCTTTTGGCAACGTGGATTCTTAACCCACGGAGTGAGGCCAAGGATTAAACACACATACTCAAAGAAACTATGTCGGATCCTTAACCCACTGAGCCACAATGGGAAATCCACATGTGTACGTTTTTTAATAATGGTATTTCCTTAACTTTTATTCCTTTTAGAAAAAAAAAGAATAAGTTTTATGCTTCTTTTATCATTTATTCCAAAACATACATGTTTATTAAACTTTTAAAAATAAAATGGTAGAGCATTTGGATGGCTAAATGTTTGTACTTTCTCTGTAGAACAGAGAAAATCTGGTCTAAAGGAAGGGCACTAGTGATGTTTGAAACTTAATAAAGTTAGTTGTTTTCATATGTTAGACCTGTCAACATTTTTAAAAAATTTATTTGAAGACTAGCTTTTCTTTATTCAGCTGTTAGTATAAACAAGTTGGAGCATATGATCTCATATGACTCTAAAATTTGAAAAAGCTTACTTTTATAATAGAAATGATCTTTACCTAATCCCTACTAAAATATATGAGCTATTTAAAATATTAAATGGGAAGTTCCCTTGTGGTGCAGTGGGTTAAGGATCTGACATTGCTGCAGCAACAGCACAGATTTGATCCCTGTCCTGGAAACTTCCACATGCTGCATGTGCAGCCAAAAATCAACCAATCAATCAATAAAATATTAAGTGTCTTCTGCAAGTGGTAGAGTCTGAATGAAGTCTATCGTTAATTTTTCCCTCAAAATTATTATGTTGGATTCAGTCTCTGCAGTGACTTCTAAGTTTTTCCTGGTTATACTCAGGAGATCACCAAGCTCTGTTTCAGGTTTTCTGAGTTGAAGATCTTAGCCCAGCTCTTAAGGTGGTTCACTGGTCATTGCTTGGAGAAGGATGTCCTTCCCGTGCTCCCAGGAAGAATGTCATGAGGAAAATGGTCCTACCTGGGTAACATGCCTTGTAGTTTCCATGACATTACATTTCTTGGGCGGCTCTTTTTGGTTCTGTGCAGTTAGCTTTGATTGGTCCATGAGATCACACGGAGAATTGGGCATTTAGCCAAAGATATTTAAGACAGGTGATACATAACATTTCTTTTACTCAAATGAAAAATGGCCCTTGTTTCTAAGCAAACAAAGGTCTACTCATAGTCATCAATGTTTATGTAACTTTTCGCTATAGCAAATCAGTATGTGATTGGTATGTTGCAATACAATGGCTTCTGTTTTGGGGCTACTGCTGTTAGAAGAAATGCTGACCAGCAATGGTGTTGAATTGGAAGTTTGAGAAAGGTCAGTTTTAATTAAAGTTGTTTATAGTTGTAGAAGGGGAAAAATTCATTTTCGGCTCAATAGAAAGCACTTTTTAAATGTGGAAGATAAAAATAGAGTACCTTCCAAGATCCATTCTTTTATGAATCTCTGACAGAAGTTTTATGAAGGGGAATTCTTGCTGATAAAAATCACAAGGCCTTTGTGAAGAAAAATTGTGGCACATCTTAAAAATTAATGTATTAGTAATGATATAAATATATAAAATCTTACGTGAAATAACTGTTACTAGCGTTATTAAGCTACTACTACTAGGGATCTCTTTTTTTTATTAGAGTATAGTTGATTTATAGTGTTGTGTCAGTTTCTGCTGTACAGCATAGTGACCCAGTCATACATACATATACATTCTCGTTCTCATACTGTCTTCTATCACAGTCTATCCCAGGAGACTGGATATAATTCCCTGTGCTGTACAGAAGGATCCCATTACTTATCCATTCTAAATGTAATAGTTTGCCTCTACTAACCCCAAACTCCCTGTCCATCCCACTTTTTTACTAAATAAATGTGAGAGATAAAAGAGCAAATATCATCCATTCATTCTGCAACTTCTTATTGATACCCTTCTGAATGTCAGACACTGCACAAGGTTTTTTTTTGGGGGGGGGTGTAATATGACTACGACGATGTGACCCCCCCCCCAGGTTATAGTCTGTCAGGGAAGGTAGACATTGAATAAATAATTACAGTAGGGATACCTTGAGAATTGATCTGTAATGTACTAAGCATTTAATCAGTTTACTTTCCTCATGAAATTGTGTTACTCATTTTGATAGAAAAATTGAACAGAAACTCTTTGAGAATGAATCTTAAAAATTAATAGGGACTGAAATAGTTTTGGCTTTTGTATTGCTTATTTAAATTAAGAAACAGAAGTTCCCATTGTGGCTCAGCACCTTACAAACCCAATTAGTATCCATGAGGATGTGGGTTCAGTCCCTGGCCTTGCTCAGTGGGCTAAGAATCTAGCATTGCCATGAGCTGTGGTGTAGGTCATGGATGTGGCTCAGATCTGGTGTTGCTGTGGCTGTGGTATAGGGCAGTGGATATGGCTACCATTCAGCCCCTAGCCTGGGAACTTCCAGATGCTGTGGGTGTGGCCCTAAAATGAAAAAAGAAATAAAATAAAATAAGAAACTACTGTAGAAAAGTCTTCAAGTTTCTAAGCTACTGAGAAGTGAACATGGGCACAGCAAACTCATAATGTCCATCTTGTATATTATACATTACACAGATCATTTAATAAAATTATATGAAGCAGTTTAACATCAAAAATTTCCAAATTGTAATGGTTCAGAGGTTGGACTCTAGAATCAGACTGGTTGCGTTTGAGTGTTAACTGATACTAACAATCTTTCCAGTCTTAGGAAAGTTGTCTGATTCCTTTGTGCTTCAGTTTTTCCTCATCTATAAAATGGATGTAATAACAGTACATATCTTAAATTATTTGATGCCTATAAAATACCCAGAACAGTCTCTAAGAAAGTGCTTAGAGCAGGGTCTCCATATCCCCATATGTTGTTGTACTTAACAATGACAGTAAACGATAATAAATTCCTCATTTCAAAGATGTTTACAAAGTTGGGCCAACTGAGATAATTGTGGAATAATGCTTCAAAAAATTTTGCACTACGCAGAACTATTACCTTTAGTACTGCTAAAGGAAATGCCAGTAAGACCTTTAGAGCAGCAATGTAACAGTCACCCAAAGTCCCTCATAGATTGCATCTTCAAAGTGACCTCAGCCTTGAACCCAAGGCTCCGTCTGTCCCAGGCATCATGGGACTGACCCTTCTTATCTAAGAAAGAAGCGGCAAAGATCTGCTCTTACTTTCCCATGGGAAATAAACCTAAACCAAATTAGAATAAGTTTGGGAAGTCTGATTATGTGGATATTAAACATTATATTTGTTTATAATATAAATTTACCCATGTGAAGCACTACTTGCTATTTATTATAAAACAAGTTTTTTCCTGCCTTAGGATACTATGTCTTAGCTACTTCTATATCTAATTTGTGAAAATATTTTAAATTTGTAAATAAATATAATTTTGTGTAGATTTTTACCGTATCTTTTAGTTTGATACCCTGGCAAAATGTTTTGAGTTAAGTGATTTTTGTTAAAAATTTAATTAAACATTTTTTCAAGGTATGATTGCATGACTTAAGTCCACCTATGTAAAAGGAAAGTTTTTATATTTATGGATTAATTCAATTTAATTATCTTAAGTGCAAGTACTTTAATGAGTTTTTTTAGATAAAGTATTTGAAATAAATCTAAAATAGATATTTCGTAACCTAGTATCTTTATTTTTGTTTACAGTACAGAAATATTTCTTCCATTGTAAGATGCTAAGTAAGAAAATATTATTTCAATACTGTTTCCCATGACTGCAATTAGTTTGAATATAATTAATCAACAAGCTGTCTATTGAAAACTTACTAAGGTATCTAGCACTTATTAGTAATAATGTCATGGTAGCCTAAAAGAATTATGCTGTCATTCTGCTTAGGCCTAAGAATATAAAAACCACAGAAAGAACACTTCAGCATCCAAGCATAAAATCTGAGACCTGGTTCCTTCTTGCTCTGCCACCTATAAGTGGAGGGATCTTAGATTTATGACCCTACTAAGATTATGGGACTATCTCAGCATCTCAGTCTCCCCATCTTATGGTGTGTGTTGTATATGTGTATGCGTGTGTGTTTGTGTTTGTATATATGTGCAGAAAAAATGTATATATCCATTCCATAGTATTGCTCTAAATTGAACTAAAAAGCTAAGAATTCTTAAGTTTTCAATGTTTAAATATACTGAATAAAGAATTCGGTTCTACATAGTATTTTACATGATCCCTTCAAGTGAAAATACATTATTGATTTTTACATATACTGTTTCAGGGCTTTTCAAATATTTCCATGTTTAAATTACGTACTGTTCCATAACTTCTCAAGAGAAATTTAAAATTCCTTTAGTCTGCCTAATTTCAAACTTATTTCCTTGTTACATGATTTAAAATGTTTTCTAGTAAATGTTTCCAACAGGTACCAAATTATTCTTTTACACCCTTGGACTAACTTTTGATAAACCAGTTTTAAATAATTACAGGAGTTCTTATCAGCTCTGCCCTTTGCAACAGCATAGGGAATTTCTAGTTCTGTAAATAGTGTCGCTAGTTCTCTGACTTATTTACTAATTCAAGTAGCCTATAGCCTTTTAAGGGAAAGGCTTTAGGCAGGCATGATTTATACCTGTATGTATACACATACATACTTATTTTTTTTCCCAAATGATCTTGCTAGACCCTGTCCACACCATCTACTCCTCCTAAGGAGGAGCGCAGTTCCTTGGAGCTTCTGGTTGAAGGCCCACCATGTTGCCCTGGTGGGTTCCAAGTCACACGAATAGAGGAAGTTGGTTGGTGTGCCTGTTGAACTACTGGATGCTATTGTAGTGATAATTAGAATAATTCTTCATATTAAAAATTCGGAGTTAAATTAAGTGGCTTTTATAGGCTTTAATAGAGTTAAGAATGCCTGTATTGTGAGCTCCTACATTTTAAGTGTCAAAATGTTACAAAGGCACTATAAATGCAAACATTTTTTGGACAAGGCAAGTATTTAAATTTACAAGTTATTTGAGGAAATATTAACATGCAATCAAACGGAAGGAGATCGAAGTTTGTAAGAATATAAAATTAACAAACTTTTTTGGAGGTTTTGCTTATTACTGTGGTCTCTTGTAGAAAAAAAAAGTCTTATACTTCATTAAGCAATCATTAATACAGTAAAGGTGAAGTCAAAAACTAATAAAAATAATATTTCTAGTTGCCATGAAAATAAGACAAGTAGATGATTCCCTGTCATGCTGTAGAATACTTTCTATGTGGGAACAAATAAATGATGACTGCAGTTCTGTGGTGGAGGTGATATAGTAGAACAGATGAAGGGCAGGTTTAAGTGTGTTTCTGCCACATACTTTACCCTTAGAAATTCATGTAAATGTTTATCTGTATGGGTGTTAAACTTTTATATGTCTTTCACTTGAATACCTGAAATCCTTTGTGTATAAAATAGTGGGCTACTTTATACTCAGCATACCGAGGCTGTAACACATGATCTCCTATCACTTATCTGCAACCAGTCAGTCTCATTCAGAGAAGAGAACATCACTTGGTTAAAGAAGGGATCATTGGATTAGGCGATAGTTTTTTGAAAATGCAGACCCGACCAGTACTTACCGTTAAAATCAGAAGGCAGCATGAGTTTATTGAGATATGATAGGGGTAAGATATCAAAATAAAATGACTTACTTTGCCTTGGTTCAGTATACCTTAAAAACTGTAATATATTTGTTTCTGAAGGTACAACTTATTTTGTTTTTCTGCTCTTTTGTTTCCTAAGGTATTATTGGACTGGAAATTGTAATTCTTTCTCTATAGATATACACAGTAACTATATGCAAGTCAAATTTAATTTTAAAATGAATCTTCTACAATGTGGGCTCCTCAGTGCCAACCACAGGGCAGTCTGTCATATAGTTTCACTATATGACTTACTTTGTAGAGGGTGAAAACGTTTAATGTATGGCCAGGCAGTAGATAATAGTTCTGTTTTTACTTAAACTACATCTGGCCTAATGGATGATGTCCTGGGGGCCTGAATGTTTTTCTTTTAATTAATCATGAAAAAATTCAGACATGCAAAGGAAGAGAGATTAGTGTAATAAGCTCCCTATATCTATGGCCCAGACTTAACAGTTGGCAAAATTTCACCACAGTTGCCTCATGTACTTCCTCCTTTTTCGTCAACTATTTTAAAGCTGATCCCAGATCTCAAGACTTTTTATTCCTACATTCTTCAATAGTCATCTCTTTTTTTTTAAAAAAGGCTTTTTTATATACCATAATACTTCTATCACATCAAACAAAATTAACAATCATTTATCACCTGATAGTACACCCAATTCGGTTCTCCCTGCTTTTAATTCAAAAATGTCATTTTATATTTGGGTTGTTTGTTCATAATACAAACAAAATGCATATAGAGTTCGATTATTAGGACTGCCATATAATTAAAATCTTCTCTTCCCCACTACCCATCTATCTCCCTCCTTCCGTTCCTCTTCTTCCATCTCTTCTCTACCTCTTTCTTCCTTCCTTCCTTCCTTTCTTTATCCCTTCTTTCTTTTCTTTTCTTTTCTTCTTTGCTTTCCCTGTGGCCTATGGAAGTTCGCAGGCTAGGGGTCAAATCGGAGCTGCAGCTGTCAGCCTATACTACAACCACAGCAACACTAGATCCAAGCCACGACTGTGACCCATACCACAGGGTGAGGCCAGGGATCAGACTTGCATCATCATGGATACTAGTCAGGTTCCTTACCACTGAGCCAACAAAGGGAACTCCATCTTCTTTCTTTCCTTCCTGTTCATCATGACTTAATAAAGAAGCTGGCTAAGCTGTCCCATAGACTGGCCCCCATGCTGGATCCTTCTCTTGGCTTCACAGCCAATTTATTCCTGTTTAACCTTTAAATTTCCTGAAAATTAGAACTTAGCTCAAAATACTTAATTAGATCCAGCTTTGATTTTGGTGCTGGGAGAGGGTAAGCAGGAGTACTCTGTATGTGGGGCTGTTGATTCTCACTGGATCACATGGAGCATGTGGTGTCTTCTCATTGTGCTCAGCGATGCAGGAATTGGCCGGTGGTGATGGCCCAATCATTGAGAGTTCTCCCCTTTTTTAAAAAAAATTAATTTTATTGGAATATGTTTTATTTACAATCTTGTGTTAGTTTCAGGTGTATAGCAAAGTGAATTTAATAAAAATGATACAAAAGAACTTACTAAAAAAACTCACAGATTTCAAAACCAATCTTATGGTTACCATAGGTGAAATCTTTGGGGGAGGGAAGACTTAGGAGGGTGGCAATAACATAGACACATTACTGTATAAAATAGATGATTAACAAGAACCTATTGCATAGCACAGGAGAATCTACTCAGTAGTTTGTAGTAACGTACATGCAAAAAAAGAATGGATATACGTGTATATATATGAGTTCTCCCCTTTCCTCTCATGTTGCATCATTGCTGATTGTTTCTGAATCACTTCTATCATTAAGGTTTGCAAGATAATGAACATTTTAATCTGCCACCCCATCCACATTTATTAGTGGAAATTCTTTTGTAAAGAAATAATTTCCCTCATTAGCTATGGCTTTTTGCTTTCCCTGAACTAGTTCATCCTAGAAAGAAACCTGGTGCTTTTAGAATCATCTCAACTCCCTAGTTTATTCTCCAAGAGTAACTTTAGATACAGAGAGGATGTAGCACTTAGGTGCCCCTGTAATTATAGGATGTTTATAAATTTATCTCTTCTTTGATTCTCATCAAGGTTATCAGTGTTGGGATAGCTTTATGTGCTCAGCAGGCACACTGTGGGTCATTTAGGAGTTGGGAACCTTTTCCCAGATCTGCTTGGTCAGATTTACTGCTTTCCGCAGGGTCCTGAGTGATGAGTGGGATGCTTAGTCAGCAAGCTGAGTGGTGTCACGGACCATAGTGGAGCTAGTAGGAGGATGGCATGTAGGGGATAATTAAATATTGCTAGGATCATAAACGTAAATTCAGAAACAAAACAGTTACCATTTTTATGTTTTGTTTATACAGCCATCACCACTAACTCCATTTTTACTTAATACTATTAATGAACAAAATATGAAGAAGAAAAAATAAAACCAAAGTGTTTCATTTTTAGATGGCATGATTGAGTAGGAAAATCTATGGCAGTCAGCTTTAAAACCATTTTTACTGACAACAAAAATAAAGTTCTGGGTAGATAATATCTTTATACTAGCTGAAAATGATGGGAAAAGACCCCTTCAGAATTGTAACAAACAAAATATACTTAGCAATAAATTTGAGAATGATGTTATTAGACCTTTAGTAAGACTCTATTGACATATTTGAAAACACTTTAATATTCAAGTAAACGAAGAGAAACTATTTCTGAATCATGAGAATATTGGTAAATTATTTGACTAAAAGCAGTTTATAGATTTCTGGGTTTACTTCCAATTTTCAGTTTTCTAAGGATTTCTTTTATCATGGTTCCACAGAGCCCAGAGTCTCACCCTACTGCTTATCTGAAACCTTTCTAAAGCAGCAGCAGCATCTGACACAGTGCTAATGACGCAGGAGAAGATGTGTAACCCAGGTACTAAAAGATACTTCTCTGCCCCTTGGAGTTTTAGGTGGAAATTTTCCTTGAACCACTGACTCCCGGTCAGTGAGAGGGAGGAGAAAGGCCCTTCATCCTGTGACTTAGGCAGATTCATGTGCCTCACTTACAGCCTCATGCTTCTTGCCTCTGTGGCCACCCCAATTCCTGCCAGTGTCAACACGGAGGTGAAGTCAGCCCGTTTTAGCAGTTTTACAAATTTTAGCATTCTGTGAGTTTAGAAACTGAGTAGGTGCTAGAATCAGCAAACTTTTTCTTAGTCTTTGAGCAAAGCATTTCCGTCCACATCCTTGTCCTCGTTCTACTCACACACTTTCCTAAATTAATACAATTGCCTTCTTAAGAGGAATTCTGAAAAGTAGACGTGGATGACTGTAACAGTATGAGGAATCCAAAATTAGTCCCATCTCCCTACAGCAACTTAATATTCTTCCCTATAGGGGAGGCCACTTAAGAGAGTGTCAGATAGTGCTATTCAGTGGTCTAACTGCAAAATGATTAGGATAAAAAAGACATTCATGCATCCATACTTTATACAACCATAGGAATTTTTTTTAAGTATCAGGGAAATTGCTTTTACATCTCGTGTTTGAAACATTAGTAGAATTCCCCAAAGACCGTCTTGAATATTAGAGTTATATCAGATTAAAATATAATTTAAAGGATCACTGAAGATTGTGGGAAATATCTGCATAAAAAGGTACAGAGTAAATGATAATAGTTGTGATAGTTTTATATTATTCAGAATATGCACATGTAGATATCAGGACCCCAATATATAAATGAGAAAAGGTGTGACAGATGGAGTATGAAAATAAACGAATGTGAGTAATAAATATGAGGGGAAATAGTTACTCATGCACTTAGTAAGAAATAACAAATTATAACTAAGATAGTTTTTTTTTCATTGTATTAAAGGGGCTAAAAAGAACTCAATTTTGGCAAGGTAAGTGGTGATACCAAACTCTTCTGGGCAGTAATGCAGGGATGTATGCTTAGAGTCACAGTATGTTCAGATATTTCACTAGAAGGGATTGAGGAAATAAATATTACGCTAATTGCAAATCATGTGTATAGAAAAATGTTCCATTTAGAGACTAATTATAGAACATCAGTGTAAAATATTATATATTATCTTTAACTGATTGGTTTTGAAGGGTAGTCCAGTAGAATGTTTTGTATTGATGGACATGTTCTGTACTTTGCACTATCAGATATCATAGCTATTAGCCACTTCAGATGTGGCTAGGGCACCTGAGGGACTGAATTTTTATTTTATTTTATTTTATTTTTTTTTGTCTTTTTAGGGACGCACCCATGATATATGGAGGTCCTCAGGCTAGGGGTCAAATCAGAGCTGTAGCCACTGGCCTACACCCCAGCCATAGCAACACAGGATCCGAGCCACCTCTGGAATCTGCATCAGAGCTCATGGCGACAATGGATCCTTAACCCACTGAGCGAAGCCAGGGATCGAACCTGTGGTCCTCATGGGTACTAGTCAGATTCATTTCCTCTGAGCTACGATGTGAACTCCTGAATTTTTATTTTTATTTAACAGCATTTAAATTTAAATACTCACGTGGGGCTGTGGCCACAGTGTTGGACATTGCAGTTAGAGAAATGTTAGGTATAAGGGAAAATAAACTAGTAAGTTTATACGCCATGATTACAAGTATATAAATACCTATATGTGCATGTGGAAAGTGATACTCACAGTTAAAATATTTGTGTTAAAGTCAAAGGTAATGAGTGATTTTTTTAAAAATAGTAGTTAGAAGGTCAGGTGAAAGTAATGCAGCGCCTGGCACGGTGCTGTTCGCCATGGTAGCCACCAGTCCGATGCGGCAGTTAAATTCAGATTAATTAAGTGAAATAAAAAATTCAGTCCCTCAGGCACATTAGCTACATTTCAGGCACTCAGTAGCCACAGGCAGCTGATGCTTACATTTGGGCAGAGCAGATAGAGAACAATCAACAATTGCAGAAAATTCTCCGTGCTACAGATGGAACTGATGCGAGGAATATACTGGAATACGTCATTGATAACTTATCAGTCAGTCATTTCCAAGGGCACAATGACATAGAACTGGAAATTACAGTTAGTTAAAAATTGTAAGAAACAGTATCAGAAGATGCTACTTGTGTAACCTAACTCAGTGTTCCATTAGGTGTGGGCAGTGGACTCACGCTGGTCATACCAGCCCACAGCTACATGCTTCCTCTAGATTCCAGTGTGTATTTAGAACCTTTTAGAGCAGAGTGGTGTGAAATCTCTGTGTCATCCGAGCACATCACCTGCTGTCCCTCACTGAGGGAGGCTGCCTAGAGGGTTCTGTATAACGGGAGCTGAGTAATAGCTACGAGCAACAGTCCTTAAGGCAGCTTTGTAAGAAACTTACGTCACCTATTAGTATAGCTAATCACCTTACTATGGTATCTTGCAGATGAAATTAAGACCTGAATACTAAATCTCTGAATGAAGTAAGCTAGACTCCTCTTCTCCTGCCAGTAGAAATGAGGCATGATCCGTGGCCCAACAAAGTGAATCAGGATTCTAAAGGAGGGGGGCCTCGTCAGCGCCTCCGTCTGGGGAACCTGTCTCTTCTTTTTACCCTCCTGCCCTGGGAATTCACCCAGGTAGCGGAATCTTTTTCTTTCAGCAAAATTGCCAACTTTTCTTTTTCCTTTACCCCTTTTAAGCTCCCTCTGCATGTTACATTTAATTCTTTGTAACTCTTTTCACCACTTCCACCCTAAGTTAGTTTCAGAGGTTTTCCAAGATGTCCAAAATAGGAAAAATGTTCTAAATTGAGTTTCTAAAGTTTTCTTTTAAAATGTCTTCCCTTTTTCACATTTAATCCTGATCCCCTGATATATTAAATTGAATTCCTTGGAAATATGAAAATCTTTTTACTACTATAATCAAGACATAATCTGTCAGCTAAAACATTGTTTTACTGATACGGGGCAAGCTTAAATCCTGGATTTACTACCTGTCTTCTTCCTGTGGTTGTGGCTGTACGTTAAACGGCTGCCTATGTCCTGAAATGGCGTGCTCCGTCTGCACCGTCCTGTGTGTTTTGAGCATGGTTCTATTTTTGAGAAATTTGGGGTCAAGTGAAATCAAGTACTTTGTTATAGTTTGTTTTCTGATTCTAGTGGCCTTGCATTTTGGATTCAAAAAACCTATGCATATTTAGTCCTTTATCAGTATGATTGTTTTATGTGTTACAGACTTCAACACTTCTTTTACTCCCTAATTTACCAACTTTGGAAAGAGTTATGAAACTAATGGAAGGAAAGCAGTCTGTTCTTAGTGATAGTCTGTAAGTTCAGGAAAACACATAAATGAATAGGATTCAGCGTCTCCTGTTTAAATTTTCAGGTGTTTTTGAGATTGAAGAAAATGTAGGTATTTACTTAAAATATGAGTCTGATAGAATGGCATCTTCTGATTTCAGTTTAAAATTTGGTAATGATTTACTTAAGCATAATTATGCACATAGATAATCATTATCACTTGGTTTATGTAACCTATTCTTCAAAAGGCAAAAAACAATATTAAAATATGAAATAGACATTACTTTTATCTATATCAATATTATCCTTTTATTTGATATTTGACAATATATTTTGAAAATACTTCTTTACCTTAATAAAATATTCCATTCCTTCTCAGGAATTTGGTTTGAAATAATATCATAGCATTTTCTCATAAATGCTTTGATACAGTATTTTTAAAGCATTATATTCTAAAGTTATTTAATATGTAATTAAAGGTTGATGTTAACATTATTTTTAAATAACATTTTCAAACTCCTTGAAACATCTGTAGACTTCTGATTGTTTCATTTTATGTAAATTTCAACCTTGAGAATATTGACTAGTTGGTTAATATTCTTTCTACTTGTCGATTTTTTTTTTAGTGCTTACCATATGCCAGAAGATAATTAAGCTCTACAGATAATTAGTGTAAAAAAATTTTTTCTTAAAAAGCTGCATCCCAAATCCATTTTTTCCAGGAGCTTACATTTAGTAGATTGCTTCATGTGTGATTATGTGTTGTTGATCCCAAATCAAAGGGCTGCTTTTCTTTTGGTTGTCAGAAAATGCATGTCATTAAAGAGAGGTAAAGGAAGGACAGAGTTTCTTTTTGCTCTTTTTGACTCATTGCTCTTCAGTGAATTTAGCTTTCCCAATTTTTTTAAAATAGTATTTACAATTCTGATATTTGGCAACCCAGAATTTTTCCAGACTTTTCTCAACTTTGAACCATGAGTTCGGTGCTGAGGGAGAGGTTAAGCTAGTCACTTAAAGTGTGGGGTTTAAAGAGTAATGTTTGAAGCAAATAATATTCTTTAGGGAAGATACTTTTTGTGAAAGAAGAGAATAGGACTTTTGGAATAACTGTGATTTTTATCTAATTTATTTCTCGAGAGCCTACAGTTTGTATTCTAGGTAGATAAACTCGAACCAAATGGTATGATCTCAGTATAATATTTTATTCTTCTCTCCTCTTCAGGAAAATCTTAAACTTCCACCACAAGAAGATTAGAGGTCCCTCCTGCACCAGGAATGATCTGCAGGTCTTTTTCAGTGTTCTTGGAGGTGTGGGGTGTGAGCACTTGACCAGGTTGTGTCAACCTCCTTGTTCTCTAAAGGTAAGCGCCGTGTAGGGCGTGCACACTCGTGGGCCCAGGCTCCGTGCGGGACTGGGTTTGGAATGCTCCACTGAGGCCTTGAGACCCCTCCACTTATTCAGAGTAAGGGGCCTGAGCGGCCACCTGTGGGCAGGACCCACACAGAGCCATCAAAAAGAGGTGGTTTTCCTTCTCAAAAAGTGAAGCATGCCCCAGAGATGTACGGGTGCGTTTTGTTTTTTAAAAATTCCAGTTGTAGTAAAACTTGTCTTCCACTTCAGTCTGCATTTAAATCTGTTTAATAACTGCTGTGGTTGATCCCTTAAGAACTCTTCCTGGATATATTAAGGTTTACATTCAAGAATTTTGAAACGATGACAGCATTTAAGCAGGTCTGGTAGCTTAATAGCTTAAAATGATATAACCAGCTTTGAAGAATTGCTTTTCATGATCTTCTTGAAGCTTCTCTTTATTTCAGAGAAAGTCCCTCAGACCATTTTTAAAATCTGTATTAAGCTTCAGAAAGTATGGGAACAAACGTCTTCTTAACTTTATTAGGTATATGATCATAAAATTTATGTCAGGTCCTAATTGAAAAAAAAAAAAAAGTCCCTCAAAGTCAGCAGATTTTTTTCCCTGTCCTACAAATTTTTCCTGTTTTCAGAAAAGGTATACATGGGTTCCAGATGGGAAACCTTATGACAGATATAAATAAATTGATATCTTACCTTTACTTCTAAACTCTAATATCAGAAAACCTATGGTTCTTTTATACAGTCGATAGGCACCTCCCACAATGACTAAACGTAAATTGTCACTTGGTTATCATTCATTGATGATGATTTGATTTTGAAAATGTCATCAGGATTAAAAGTAGGTTAGTAATAGGTAAGGGTAACTGCCACCAGGAGACCAAATGTCTACGGAACATTTCAGATTATAATCACAATGACATTGTGGTATTGACACTGAGGGCTTACAGTGTTGATGAAGAAATTAAATCAGTTCATAGCCAAATTTATTCATCTTTTTTTTGGAAAGCTCATAAAAATGATCTTGGAAACTTTAGTTCTAAAAGATGTAAACTTTTATGAACTATTAAGTTTGGGAGAAATCTGCTGATTTTTAGTCTGGTAGCCCTATCTTTGCTTTATGATATTTTTTTCTTTTCAAAGCAATTGTTCTTACTGTATGTAATAAGTGATATTAAGAAGGAAAAATGCCCTTTGTGTTTGCTGTTAGAATGACTAAAAATACAACTGAAACCTTTTGTGAAAAAAACCTTGAAACCAATTTGCTTTTTTTGTATGTATACATTTGAGGACTTAGAATCAGTCTTTCTTATTATAACTGCAGGCAACTCTAAAAGATAAAAATCTTCAGAGTAGATATGAGTTATATTAGTGAAGAAATAGAGATTACTTAATAAATGAAAATAATCTCTCTATAGTTTTCCTTGAATTTTTAATTTGTGACAGCATGTTAAATATTTTTAACCTATTTAATAGCATGGAACAGAATAGACAAATGCATTAACTCTTTGGGACGGTTGAGAAAAAATTTTGCATTAAAGGTCAAACTTACTGAAAATTTAAGGTTGGGTATAAAAAATATTTATTAGCTAAGCTAAGCTTTGTAATAACCAAATTTTTTTACTCTAAAAAGGCCCCCCCAATCCCCGTTCCTAGTCAAATTTTTTTAAATGAGCTTTGTCTTACTATAGTATTGGCAACATACTTGTTAAAAAGAAAAAAATTATTTCCTCATTCTGGAACTGGTGTTCTAATTCCACGTCAATTATGCAGCATGACTATATAAAATGAAGACCTTTGAGATCTTGCTTTCTGCATCTAGAGTAACACAGATAAGATCTTTTACCAATAGTTCTTATTAATAACTTGTATCATCTCAATTTGTATTAGACAACAAAATAAATTATTGTGATTCTGATAATATATGGGAATGTAAACCCAACCTGATAGTACTGAGAGATTCTTCCATTAGAACTAGAAGCTGGGAGATTTTATTTTTATATATACATGCACATACTTAATCATAACACATGTACATACTAGTGTTTATTTTATCTTTTAACTTAAGTAAGACCTTATCAAAGATCAGGTTTCTGATGTGCCTCTCACTGGTAGTTGGATTCCATGTTTTGTTTTTGTTTTTAAAGTATCATAGCCAATCCATGGAAACAGTCTCTGCTAGAAATTTAGTTTCCTTGGTGTGATCATGTTCCCTACCTACTTGGATAGCTAGATGGAAGTGAGAGAGGCAGCCCTCTGTTTGCCATTTTTCATTTTTTAGAGAAGAACAGTAAGGAAATCCTAGCCCAGTCCTCTCCTTGGAGTCACTTAGACCAGCACTGCCCAGTAAAATACAGCGCAAGTCACAAATACAAGCTACATGTGTAACTTTAGTTTTTTTTTTTTTAGCCATATGAAAAAGGTAAAAAGAGACATGCAGAATTACTTTAAATTATATTTTATTTAATCTAATATTTCTAAAATACTGCTATTTCACCATGTACTTAGTACAGAAATTTATGAGTTGTTTTACCTTTTCATACTAAGCGTGTATTTTACATCTACAGAACGTTTCGTATTGGACTAGCCATGTTTCAGGTGCCCCATAGCCACATGTCAGTGAGGGTCTGGACCAGGAGTGGGCTTCTGTGCTGGCACCGCCCATGCAGACGTCTGCCGGATAACTCTGTCAGCCCCTCCACCACCAACCCCCACCTTAGAGTTTCTACATTTAGCAGAAGACAAAAAAAAGAAACAAGAAAAAAAATATATTCAGGATGCCCAGCTTAATATGAATTTGAAATAGATAACAAATAATTTAGTGTTATTATGACCCATGCTATATTTGGGATATACTTATAAAAAAAATATTGATCTGAAAAGCAAATTTAACTCGATGTCCTGTAGTTTATCTGGCAGTCCTACCCTGGCTTAACTGAGTGGAAGACATCAGGCTGCCTGTAAACTTGCAGAACCAGAGGATAGAGGATCTGTTCCTTTGCAGAGGGTTTTTAAAACCCTCCAGAAGGCAGTGTGCAAGCCAGGAACTATCTGTAGCCTGTTTCTTCCTAATTCTCTAAGATTTGGAGAGACAAAAGTGGGATTTATGTGACAGGGACTCAGTCCTTATATACTTAAATATTTTAAATCTAAATTATTCCATTAGGCTGAATGTTTATTAAACTCTATGAAGTGTATGATTCGTAAAATAGAACCCGTCTAACAGACATTACTAGTATCAGACTTTACAAAAAACAATTCACCCGAGGCAATAATCTCAGCAGTTTTCAGGGTCCTAGCTATTCCAGGTGCTTTTCTTATCACTGGTTACCACCACAGCTGTCATTTCACTCTCAAGTTGGCAGGCATTAATTCAAAGTATTCAGTTGCTTAATGCTAAGATAAGGCTTACTTTACCTGTGATTCTCTGCTCTGGAGTTGACCTTGATCCTTGCCCAGTCAATAGCCAGTCACTTCTTAACACCATTATCACCCGCTCCTCCTAAGGGTAGCTCTTACAGAGGACCAGCTTTCCATTCATAGTCTTTAATGCTTTTTGGTGCTCAAATTTTAGTGCCATTTTGGAATCAGGTAACAAGTTTTCTAATGGTGGCTCTGCCCCCCTAAAGCTGTAGAAAAGAGGCCATTCATAATTCATGTTCTCTAAGGACAGTAATTACACCAGCTCCACACTCCTTCTCCAAAGTCAATGACCAGGTGACAGCTCTGCTTGGTTACCAGCTAGGCAGGGAGGGCCACTGCCAGCCACCCTGGCAGGTTAGCGGTTGGGGTTAAGCCATGGCGCATTCCAAACCCATTCACACTTAGGAGAATGTACCCAAGAGTGTGGATATGTTTATAATTACTGCATTTCCTTCAGAGAACAAGAATTACAGGTAAGTACAGGTTGGTTCTTTTTGTGTATTTGTTTTTGTTTGGCAATGATCCAATGATTATTTTTAAATAGGAAATTTAAGGATCTGAAAGTATTCCCTTTTCCCCATAACAGTCACCTAAAAGATCTCAGATATAGCCTACATTATGTAATATTTTTCTTCCTCACTCTTAAGAAGGAGTCGAACTTGATGGGGGAGCGTTGGGAGAAGATAACTTACTGTCATTTGAAAGCTGTGAACATCACACATTTCCATGTCTAGAAATATCCTAGCATTATGTAAGACTCTTACTTTGTCTGACTTCTCATGTCTGAGGTAGGAATTACTTTGTCAGATTAACACCTGCATCTGCATCTAGATAAGGTGCTCAGCCTTCTAAAAGCAGTGGGTAAATTAACGAATTGTGTTTGGGTTTTCACTTTTATTCTCAAGACCTCCTTTTAAGTTTTAAGACTTTTTGTTTAAAGGCTTTTACCTTATTTTTAAAAAACACAATTTAAAGCTACAGAACACCTTAAATATTGGAGTTCTTGTAGTTGTGCAATGGGTTAAGGGGCCGGTGTTGTCTCCGTGTCAGTATGGGTTCGATTTCCCAGCCTGGCACAGTGGGCTAAGGATCTGGTGTTGCTGCGGCTGTGGCGTAGGTTGTGGCTCTGACTCAGATTCGATCCCTGGCCTGGTAACTTCCATATGCCACAGGTGTAGCCAAAAAGGAAAAAAGCAAAAAAACCTTAACTCTAACTTCGCTCCCTTTTTATTACCAAGTCGTATTTGGATGCGCTTCAGAGGGTCTGTGAATATCCCAAGTTAAAAATCAGATTTTGTATGTATATGTTTTTTGTTGGGAAGAATGTGCGTATTTTTCATTATATTCTTTAAGAATTTTGTAACCAAAAAAAATTGGTTAATACATACTGATCTGAACTAATGTTATCACTTTACTGATAAACTGAGTTTCAAAGAACATAAGTTACTTGCTTTCATTCATTTGAAACTTAATCCTCATTAAAACTCAAGTTTATTTCTAAAAAAAAAGTACTTGTTTTTAGAAGGAAAAAACTTTAACTCGAATGAATTAAACTTGAGAAATACCAGCCTAGGCGAGAGCAGTTAACTTGCTAATAGTTTCTTCTGTTCCACTCTTTGATTGCGATCTTTACCATTTGTTACATGAAAATGACTCCTTAATAAAGTGTGAGACTGTGTGGTAAATTCTTGAAGACGGATTTTAAAAAATGAATTATCTAGTATCATTTAAATTCTGTTTTTCTCTTTCAAACTCTTCAAAAAAAGTTAAAGCTCCAGAAGATAGGTGAATAATGTTATTTTTGTTATTTTCAGAGTATTAAAAAAAAGCAGTTAATTGCCTAAATAAGCAACACACTGACCATTGTTGGGCCTCCTGGTTCTGAACCCTAGTTAAAGAAATTCTGCAGTGGACTGTACACTTCAAGTTGTTTTTCAGTGGTAGTGTATTTTAAGGTTATTCTTTTTCTTGTAAGATGCTTTTAATATTATAGTCATACTTAAGAAATGGTAAATAAGCAAGTGCTATATTAACTAAGGATGCTAATAATTCTTTCTCAAGATAAAGGAAATAGCATTTTCTTTTTCTTTTCTTTTACTGGTACTGGCTAGTAAAGTCTGCCTAATTCAAGATTTAATGAATTTATTCCACTAATTGAATATTAGAATAAAAAGAAATCTGAGGGGTGATACACAGAAAGCAATTATTTTCCAAGAGGAATAGGAAAAATGTAAGACAATTTAGGATATTACCTGTAGTTTTAATTTAAATGTAATTATACTTTAAAGATTCCAAAATTTGTAGCCTAAAGCTCATTATAAAAACAAATGGCATTGATTTCCAAAGTACATTGGTTTTGTTTTGTTTTGTTTTCTCCTTTTGAGCATTATCATTCAAGGTGATGATCATTTATGCTCCATGTCTCTATGGCAGGTAACTTTTTTAAAATTTAATTTTATTGAAGTGCAGTCGCTTTACAGTGTTGTATTAATTTCTGCTGTACATCAAAGTTATTCAGCCATACATATACACATATCCATTCCCATATGGGTTATCACAGAACATTGAGTAGATTTCCCTCTGCTCTACAGCAGGTCCCCATTGACCATACATTCTATAGACAATAGTGTGCGTTTGTTGATCCCAAACCCCCAATCTGTCCCTCCCTCAACACCTGTCCCCTTCGGTCACCATAAGTTTGTTTTCAAAGTCTGTGAGTCTGTTTCTGTTTTGTAAATAAATTCATTTGTATCTTTTTTTTTGATTTCTCAAATAAGTGGTACCATATGATGTTTGTCTTTCTTTGTCTGACTTACTTCACTTAGTATGATAAGCTCTAGGTCCAAACATGCTGCTGCAAATAGCATTATTTCATTCTTGTTATGGATAAGTACTATTCCATTGTATATTATGTACCCAGCCTTCTTTATCCATTCCTCTGTTGATGGGCCATTTAGGTTGCTTCCTTATTTGGCTGTTGTAAATAGTGTTATGATGAACATTGGGGTGCATGTATGCTTTTGAATGATGGTTTTCTCTGAATATATGCCCAGGAGTGGGATTGCTGGATCATATGGTGGCTCTATTTTTAGTTTTTTGAAGAACCTCCATACTGTTTTCTGTTGTAGTTGTGCCAGTTTACATCAGTGAAGGAGGGTTCCCTTTTCTCCACACCCTCTCTAGCATTTATTGATTGTAGGCTTTTTAATGATGGCCTTTCTGACTGGTGTGAGGTGGTATTTTGCATTTCTCTAATAACTGGAGATGTTGAGCATCTTTTCATGTGTTTTATGGCCACCTGTATATGCCCTCTTTGGTGAAGTGTCTATTCACGTGTTCTACCCATTTTTCGATGGACAAATGGGTTGTTTTGGGGGTTTTTTGTTTTTTGTTTTTATATTGGGCTGCATGTGTTGTTTGCACATTTGGAGATTGGTCCCTCATCAGTCACTTCATTATAGCGGGTAACCTTTTAAGTGAGCCAGAATTTTTTTTTTTTTTTTTTTTATGCAGGAAGAACCGTTAGTGAATCACTAGGCCACCTGTGTTACCTTCCATAGGTAATTATTACCTCCCATCTTTCCTTCCAGGCAGTATTGCCGCCCCCCACCCCCCCCGCCCACCAAGGAGCCCTCTGGTCTCCCTTCTTAGCGCACAGACAGTGTTGCCTAAGTTGTGTTAAGCGATGGGGGCATCACATAAGCTCATTTCAGTGAGAGAAGCCAGACACAGCATTATGATCACGGGAGTCACCAATGTTACCTAGTGTAGCTGCTGATCACCCTTGTGGCTCTGTAATGTTCATCATATGGACGTACCACAAGATTTGCGTTTTTCTGGGGCTGCCACGTCTGCGCTGTGAAGGGTAGAAAGATGGGAAGTTGTAAGCTTCACAGTAAGTCTGGGTTTGAGCCAGTGTGGCAGCAGTGAGGATGAAGAGAGGTGGGCCGAATAGGGATTTGAGTGTTAGAGCTGATAGTACATGGAACTTTGTTAGAAGATGCAACGAGAAATACAGTGACTGAGGGAATCTCACCGGTTTCTGACTTGGGCAGAAGTGAACGGTGGTCTCTTTATTAAGTCCCTACACTAGAGAAGAATGGATTGTTGTTTGAGTTCTAGTGATGGGGGGGATGGTTAATTCAGTATCCACAATATGTGAAGTACTGTGCATGGGTCTGCTTTATACACCTAAACACCTATTGATTAACTGAGTGAATGCATGACTTGACAGGGTGCTTCTGCATGTAGACAGTTGTAAATCTTGTCTTTCTTCACCTCTAAGTCTCATCAAATACTCTTTTTCTAAATGTTTGTAGGAATGATTTTGTCATGTCTTACATTTTTTTCATACAAATGCACAACTCCTCCCACCCCGCCAACATAGTGCTATTTCCTATGCAGGCAGAGGAGCACTTTCCCATATACGTGATATCAAAGGCACCATAATGCCTTCATGCTTTAAAAGTTGTTTCTATCATTATAGTCTTTCCTTTAATTAACACAATAACTACACCTAATTGATGTACATGAAATGATTAACCTAGTTACTTGGCAAGATTTAAAGTGACTGAAATAAATGTTTATTAAATTTGGGGAGGGGAAAGGAAAGAAGATGAGAGCGAGGTACAACCTGCAGCCTGAGCACAAGCCATGGCAGGTGCTGCGGGAAGACATGGGGGCGGGGTCAGGGCAGGACAAGTGGAATGCGGGGTTGGAGTGGGAGTTGTGAGTAAAGAACTGTGCCAAGCGGTGGTGCTGCCTAGGACCCTCTGTGCCCTTGGGAGATCTTATGGTCAGGGAATAATAGGTGTAGCACTGAGTAAAACTAATACTAGGGTACAGTCGAATCCCAAATAGACTTGGCCATTTATCCCCAATCAGTTATGATTTAGTATGTATTTACACCACATAGTTTTAACCAAAATCAAGATAGTTCGTTATGTCCATAAAAAAAAAAAAACCTAAGCAATCATAATCATAATTTTTAGTAGTAGAGTTTTACTCAGTTTTGGGCTCTATCATTTGTTAGATGGTACAGTTTCAGAATTAAAATTCCATTTCATTTCATGTTTTTTTTTCAAATTTTGCCTGTAATTGACATTGACATAGTAAAACCAAACCAGTCCTTTCAGAAGGTACTAAAGCTAATTAGTTTATTTAAGACACATTTGTGAAATATATCACATTTGTAGTGGTGTTCTAGCTAAAGGTGATGATGCAAAGAAGTATTTCTGTCTTTTGTTACTAGCACTGTATTGGGGAAATTAAGAAAGTACAGAAACACTGTGTTGAATTGACTGCTTGAGTGGTGCTGAAGAAGCACTGAGTCCCGGGGAAGGAGATGATGGCTGTGATATCAGAGAAGAAATGAAGGAGGTGTTAGAATTCAGTCTGGGTCTTGGGTAGAATAGGATTTGAGTAGGTGGGGCAGGAGCAGTGCAGGTGAGGGGAACATCAGAGGACCGGGAAGCACGAAATGCAGGGGTGCTGGGCACAGGGGGAGTGGCCAGCAGGCAGCAGGAAGTCCAGGCTGGGTGTGGAGGAGAGAAGTGTCCCTGGAGTTTTACCACCTTGCAAGAAGCTTTGAATTGCTCAGTAAGCCAGGAAAAGGTAGAGCACGGTTTATTGATTTTTAGATTAACTGTAAGTATAGTTTCACTTGTCATTATGTGGTAATTATTTAGCTTTTCCTTGTTATCGTATGATAATTATTCAGACTTTCATCTCTTTGGAAACCTGTGTGAAATTACCTGAAGGAACAGAGTGATTCTTCTGCTTTTTAAGGTGCTGTGAATCTTCCCCTGAGATCTGTGGTCAGCTTCAGTGGGTCTGGATCTCTCTGAAATTCAAAGTTTAGACATCTTTCTCATCTAGAAGAAGACTCACTGACTTCATCAGAGCCTTGAAGGGTCTGACAACCCAAGAGATGTTAATAAGACAGCTCTTGCTCTCCTGACTTAGAATATTTTTAATCAAACATCTGACTTCTGTCTCCTGCATCATTAATTTTCCCTTCACTGGTAGATCTTTTCCAACAACATACAAATAATGCCATTTTTTTTTCTTCCATCCTAAAAAAAGTTCTTGCTCCTGGCTTTACTTCCAGCCACCAGCTTCTCATGTAAATCTCACCTCTCCTTAAGAGGTGACTATGCATTGGGCGTTCAGTTTGTGTGGCTTCTGCCACTCAGCAGAATCACCTGTCTTGCTGTCCCTGTGGGGGTGGTGTCTCCCTCTTTGTGTCCCGGGCTGGCCGCGGCATGGGCAGCTGTCCCTGTCTGGCTCTCGGCACTGCCCTCGCTCGGCTACCTTCCCTCTCACCTCTCTGCCTTCTACTCTGTCTCCTTTGCCGAGTCCTTGTCTCTTCTCCAACCTCTCAGCTGGGAATGCACCAGCATTTGGGATTTGGACCTCTTTTCTCTCTGCGTTTACTGCCATGGTGACCTCATCCAGTCCTGTGCCTGTACGTGACCGACCACCTGCTCGCTGATGAGCAGAAGCCGTTTTCAGTCCTCCGAATGTAGTGTGGTAAACCAGCCTCCCCATCTTCCCCACCAAAGCTTCCTCCTGAGTTTTCCCCGTTGATGAGCCTTGCTATCAGCCTTGATTCCTAGCTTTCTTTCATCCCACATCTTATAATTCCCCATGTCCCTGTCATCAGATTCTCCTGTCTGTACCCTTAAAAAATATCCAAAATCCAGTCACAGAGACCACTTCTGCTGCTGCAGCTCCGATCCCAAGTCCCCATTGCATCTAGCCTGTATTATTGCAAAGCCTCCTGTGAGGGGTCTTCCTCTTTCTGCCTATGATTTAATTCCATCTGTTCTTAATTCTGCATATAGAGTGGTTATATCAAAACAGAAGTCATATTATATCACCTCCTGGATGAAAATCCTCCACTGACTTCTCATCTCAATCAGGATAAAAGCTAAAGCCCAAGAAATGGCCCACCAGACTCACCCCTGGACCCTGTTCCCGCCCTGGGCTGCTTTCCCCTCACTCCCTCCAGATGTTTACTGGTATATACTTGCTCTTTGCTGTTCTTGGGGTGTGTAGGTAGGTTCTTGCTTCCCAGGTTCCAGCTGTTCTCTCTGCCTGCACAGCTCTTTCCCTGTTACCTGTGAAGCTCGTTCCCTCGTCAGCTTGTGCCTTCACTCAGGTGTCAGCTTAGGCTTTCTTGAGTCACTGAGTCTAAAGCTGCAGCTCTGCCCACTCCATCCCAGCTCTTCTTTCTCCTTCACGACTCTTTCCTTGTGAGCCCCGTTACCATCTCCCATCCCATGCGTTTTGCTCTTCTGTTTATTTTCTGCCCTTGTCCACTAGAATGTAAAGGCAAGGCTTCTGTTTGCCTTGTTCACTGCTCTGGACTCAGCACGTGGAAGCGGAGCACCTGGTTCTTGTTACACACTCGGTTAATATTTGCTGAATGAATCAGTTTAAAAAAATAGCCCTCAGATTAAAAGTAGTTCAGAGATTCTGAGCACCCTCGGATCACTTACTAAACACTCAAATATTTCAATAAACAACCTACATGGAACTAAAAGTACTAGAAATATGACTGTATATACTGATACTATAGCGCATGTAGAACTTGCTTCTTTGAGGAAACCCTCGGTTTTGACCATTTACTCAGTTGGTTGTTTTGTTTTGTTTTGTTTTGTCTTTTTAGGGCCAATCCCAGGCATATAGAAGCTCCCAGGCTGGGGGTCGAATTGAAGCCACAGCTGTGGGCCTACGCTGCAGCTCACAGCAATGCCGGGTCCTTAACCCACTGAGCGAGGTCAGGGATCGAACCTGCATCCTCATGGATACTAGTTGGGTTTGTTACCACTGAGCATGATGGGTACTCCTTTTTACTCAATTTTGTAAGTATAGAATACTGAAAAATAGTACTTGAAATCATATATGATCGTTTTCTGAGTATGCTGTAACATGAATTTTTTAAAGAATCTTTTTTTGTCATTAAAAGTTTTGGTCACTTAGAATAGTAAAAATTTTCTTTTTTGTTTTTAAAGTTCCTTATTTTGAAATAATTTAGATTTACAGAAGAGTTACAAAGATAGTACATACTCTCCCCTTCACAATCCTTGTTTTATAAGTTTATAAGCTTCAAAAAACAAAAACACAGGTACTAAGTCAGCCGACTGATAATAGCTTTTTTAAGGTTATTGTTTTTTCTAGTAATTTTTTTTTTCTGTACCTGCAGTATATCTAAGTTCCCAGGCCAAGGATCAAATCCGAGCCACAGGTGTGGCAACACCAGATCAGATCCTTAGTCCACTGTACCACAGTGAGAACTCCCCTGTTTTTAATAACCACCCTAAAACAATGAAATAACTTTTCAAATTTCTATATTTATTTACTGTCGTGACTACATGCATAACTTTTAAGTAACTGTAGACAAAATGTGCATTTCATTTTGTTTCTAAATTGTTACCCGTTTTTACTTGTTTCATTATAGACTCCATCAATATCTTTTTAAATGATTAATCATAGACCACATTGCTGATGTACAATGTTAATAAACTCTTCTACACCTGCTGGAGGTTGCTGTCCAGTGCAATACCAGTAAGAATGGAAAAGAAAATACAAATATAAGCAGTAGGATTTACCTTCCTGTAAGTGTAGGATAAAGAGGATGGAAAATAAGTATTTGTCCAAGATTGCTCTGAAGTAATATCCTCAGTGGCTGTGAAGAGTAGGGATCTGAGGAAGAAAACAGAGGATCAGGAAGAGGACTTTCTGGTAGAAGGAGGGGTCCTCTTGAAATGCTGAGTTTAGTTTAGGAGAAGCCTCACTGAGCAGACACTCGCCTGTGTCCTAAGAGTTGGGTTGATCACAGGGAGCTGGGACAGCCGCTCCCCGCCCACCCGTCTCAGCATCCTCCTTGTGAGGAAAGTGTTGAGCCAGTAGACAGCTTCAGGGTCTCTCCCAACCTTGGGACAATTGCTTTGTCTTTTGTTTCATTTGAACTTCATTACTATTTCTTCTGACTGTTTTCTAGAAACCTTTTATAAAGACTTTGGTTTTCTAAAAATGAAGAGAGTCTAAAATGCCCAGTCCTGAATTGATTAGATATTAAACTTTCTTTAATACTGTGACACTTAACCTAGGACACGCAGAGCTGCCCTTTCATTTTCTCTTTCTCCGCCAGAAGCCACTTCTTATAGACCAAAATTTAGAACAAAGAAGATTGGATTAAAGGCCAAACTTTGAAAAAGCATTTTGGAATTTTCTTTAATACATGCTTTTGGGGTTCTTACTATTACTAGCTACCAGAAATCCCAGTAAGTCATTTGGAAAAAAGAAAAAAACATAATGCAATACAAATACAGTAACATTATGTCAGTGTATACGTAAGATAAATGTAATAAATATATAGGGGAGGCAATATCCTATAGAAAAAAGAGCAGGCTTTGGAATTAATTTGGGTTCAGTTATCACTTTCACTACTCCACTAGCTGTGTAACTTTAGGCAAATTAAAATGAAAAGGCTGAATTTAGAGGATGATTTATTTTCTTTCTATGTAAAATTGAAATAGTAATACTGAGATGGCAGAGTTGTCATAAAGATTGGAGAATGTAAAGTACTAAATACACAGCCTGATACTCAGAAAACACTAACCTTTATCAGTTGTAATTAATACTTAATTGTTGTCATAATATACACTTAGTTAATACTTTTTCAAAAGCTTGCCTCTGTTAAATAGTTACTTTATATTCCCATCCTTTAATTAGGAGTGTGTGTGTGTGTGTGTGTGTGTGTGTGTGTGTGTGTGTGTGTATGAGTGAGAGAGAGAGAGAGCCACACACACCATGAAAGTTTTAACTTTTTTACAGCTTAAATGATTTGGCAAAACTAAAGAATTATTTTTAAAATTCTTACTCTAGAGCTCAAGCATATTCAAGTCTCAGATGGAATAATGTTTATTTTTAAAGAAATGTTTCTTCCCTATAAATGCTTATCTTGTCCTGCTCTCATAAAAACATTTGTTAACAATTCAGACAATAGTTCAATAAAATTACTAGAAGTAGAAGTACAGTTCCCATTGTGGCTCTGCAGGTTAAGAACCTGACATGGTGTCCTCAAGGATGTGGGTTTGATCCCTGGCCTTGCTCAGTGGGTTAAGGATCTGGCGTTGCCACCAGCCGCAGCATTGGTCTCACATGCGGCTCACGTGGATGTGGATGTGGCTGTGGCTGTGGCTGTGGCTGTGGCTGTGGCATAGGTCTGCAGCTGCAACTCCAGTTTAACCCCTGGCCTGGGAACTTCCATGTGCTGCAGGTAAAGCCATGAAAAAAAGGAAAAAAAATTACTAGAAGTACATTTTTAGGGGAGTTTTGGTCATATTATGTAAAATGTTTTGTGATGGGAATCAAGAAAGCTAATTTTCTTCTCCTTAAAGTTTGTTGATTATATTTAATAATGTTACAACAGTGTATTTTTCACACTGTATACACATTGATTGTTTTCTAGCACCCAAGCTAGAAGAACTGCCCTGGGTATTTAACTGGAGGAAGGTGCCTGTGGTCCTCAGTGGCTTCTTTGGGGAAATTTTTTGTTCGGGGATCTAAAGAAAGTAGATATGCTTTGTTGACTTGACTAATACTTTTTAAAGATGGCTTAAAAAGTTCTTAATTCACATACTTGTGGAAGGAGGGGAAGTATTAAGTGAGGGAACAGTGATCACATAGACGTATCCCCAGCTTCAAAACTAAGAAGAAAAGAAGGATGAAAATGACTTTTTCGTTTATCAAGAAAGATGTTAATCAGGAAGGCAAAACAGGAAAAGACGAAAAATCAGAAGCAAATTTTTAAAAGACCAATACTTTGAATATGTATTTTGTAATAGCAGAAAGATTTGCTATGTTCAAGAGAAAAGACATTTTGAATAATTTAAAAATGGAAATGTTATTAATGCCAAATGATGTGCTATCAGAGGACCTATTTTATGCTGGAATTGATTCAAACCCTAGTAAGATAGCTGTGTTTTCAGATGGATGCCTTTCATTCTGGGGTCCTTGAGAAGCAGGTGTACTGCTTTCTCTCCTCTCTTGCATTTTGTACCTGGTAATAGCACAGTAGAATTCTGCACTTAGGATTTCTCAGTTCATAATATATATTATTCACTTGTTAGCTAAAGCATTTTCAGTGGATTTTTTAAAACTTCCTACCTGTCACTGACTAAGACATTACATTCAGTCATAATTGCCCTCTCATAATTTGATTACATTATTGCTAAAAAGAGTAGGTTTCTATATTTGTAAAATTGATTTCTTGTTTCTTCTAATTTGCACTTAAATTGTTCATTTGGTCCAGGGACACTTCATCCATTAAAAATATATGAAATTTGTACAGTTTTATTTCAAATACCTTATGATACATTTTAAAGACAAACTCAACCACTGGTTCTTAAACTTGAGCTGTATCGGAATCACCCAGAGGACTTGTTTAAACAAGGACTAATGGAGCCTTCCCCCGTCATTTCTGACTTAGAAGCTCTGGGATGGGTCCCCAGAATTTCTGAGAAACTTCCAACAGGTCTAGGGTGGTGCTGATGCTGGTGTACCAGGGATTGTACTTTGAGAACCATTACCCTTAGCTAATAACAGAAAGGCTTTACTTCATCCTCCAAACAATTAAAAATTAATGATGTTTGAGTTGCATGCATTAAGGGTAAGTTTATGACACTTTTTACCAGGTTATATACCATAGTTCTGCATAGTTGGAACTGATTTCTTCTGTTATTTAAACAATGAAATAATTTTTGTAAATTAGGAATTATTTTTGTAAAATTAGGATGACTTTCACTTATATTTTTTAAGGGGCATTCTTTCTGAGACTAATATAAAAACTCATTTTTAAAAGTAAGAATACACTAATATTCTCCTAGATCTGACAAAATAACAGAAACAAGTGCTAGAGAATCTTGCTTGTACTACTTCCTTTCAAAGGTAATATTGTGGGTATTAAAGATTGTTTGCTAGTATATTACTTCCATTACATATTCAACTTTCTTTTTTTTTTTTTTGTCTTTTGAGGGCTGCACACACAGCATATGGAGGTTCCCAGGCTAGGATTCGAATTGGAGCTACAACTGCCAGCCTATGGCACAGCCACAGCAACATGGGATCCAAGCCGCGTCTGTGACTTACACCACAGCTCACAGCAACGCCGGATCCATAATCCACTGAGCAAGGCCAGGGATCAAACCCACATCCTCATGGATGAAGGTCAGGTTCATTAACCACTGATCCTCAACTTTGTTTTTATTAAATTTGTTTTAAAAATTTTAAAATACTTTAAAACTAGATACTTCTTAATATCTTTTATGCTTGTGCTTTAATTAGAAACAGATTGATAATGCTAATGATATGATAATGGTAAAACTTATGTTTGTGTAGAAATCATATTTTCTGAAACAATAAAAGTAGCTTTTAAAATAGATGGAAAAATATGAAAGGCAAATTACTGCTGAAAATTCACCTATTGTTTAAGGGATAAACTATGTAAGTGTTGACTGTGAACAGATTGATCCACATTTAGTGTATTAAATTTCCACCTAAGTTATAAAAGATCCAGTATATTATCCTTTGGGGCATGTAAAAAGAGTAAATCACATTCTTTCTAAGAGCAGGAATAATTTATTTGAGATAACAAATTCATTTTTGATTGCAGTTACAGTTGAAAAATGTATCTTGAATCAGTTAATCACTGCCTCTCTGATTGCTGTGTATACACATTTCCACAGCCTTTTTTCTTAAAGTTTGTTTCTTTTTTTTTTTTCTTTCAGTAAGCTTTTATTAAGCAATGATTTTAAACAAAGCACAGGTATTAGATGTTAAGGAGATTACGACAGAGCCCCTGCCCTCCCACTTCTTTCTTAACTCCTTTCCTCTTTCTCTCTTTTAACTAGGGGTTAGTTCTTCATTCTTAGTAGCTTCTTCCAGTGCAGTGAGCTCAATTAGTGTAACTCTGGGTCTCTAACTTTTTGCTTGCTGTGTTTCTGTGGTGGTGGAATGATGCAACTAATGGTCAGTCTGGGGAAAATAAAAAGTCTGTTTCTTTATAGTGATTCTCTCTCTTGTTTTAGAAAGGATAAATGGTTATTTATTTGTTAATAATAAATATAGACTTCTGCTTATCTGCCTTTACATATTACTTGCCTATACAGAGCACTTATCTATGCAAGTATTAACTTAAAAAAATTACCAACTTTGTGGCCTTGGACGTATTTTCTTAGGTCTTATGAACTGAGTGATACTCTGGTTAAAAACAAAATGCATACCTCAACTTGAGAGATTTACCTTTGTAGGAAAAAAAGAATATATTTGATTGTATAAGTTTCCATCTGCTTGCTTTCCTGTATGAGTTTTCACTTTGTAGTTTGTCCAGCAAGGTGATCTTTTTATGCATCTGTTATATCCTGTTCTTATCCTGTAAAGTGTAGGTTATAATTCAGATCACTCAGAGACCTTTGGGAGGTGTTGTGTTAAACTGTGGCCTCTTCCTTGTGCCCCTCTTCCTTCCTCATATCAGTCTGAAGTTTCAGTAGGAGTTGATATGGAGTGGTGCCTAGACAGGTGAGGGGGGGCGGACGACTTGAGAGGAGGCAAATCTAACAGTAGACTGGGGGCGTGGATGGAATGAGGTCATGACCACACAGGGCCCAGCAGGCAGAAGGGCCCTGCACTTGGCTGACCGCTCTACTGCCACCATCTCAGAACTCTTAATAATTTGAAAGTGGGGTCCCTGCATTTTTACTTTGCACCATATCTCCCCAGTTATGTCACTGATGCTGTAACAGAGAACTGGAGAAAAAGAAGCAGAGATCTCCACTTTCTCCTTAGTCCATTCCTTTACCCAGTGCCAGGATGGGAATTGTCTTTAAGAGGATGACTTTATAGACACTGACAAGCTGTGGGAAATCAGCCTGATTTGAAAGCTGTGGTGTGTGTATGCACATCTGGACTCTAGCTGCTTAACAAAGAATTGGATAGAGGGAGGTGGGCGTTCGTTAAAACGATTTTATAAGAATTATCAAAGATAGTCAGACTTCCAATATAGATTTTACTAAATAAATATGTAATATACACAGTTTGAAAAGTGCAGGCAATTGGGACTACAGAATTTTATTCCTAAATTAACCTACTTCACGTTTATGCAAACTACAGCAGTCTTTTCCTTCACCCGTATAGCCTGATACTTTATACTCAGTGTAGTACTTTATTATTTGGTAATTTTTTGCTCTTAATATTGTTATTATTTCTTTTTTTTTTTTTTTTTTTTTTTTTTTGCATTATCTAGAGCCGCACCCGCGGCATATGGAGGTTCCCAGGCTAGGGGTCTAACAGGAGCTGTAGCTGCCGGCCTTCACCACAGCCACAGCAACGCGGGATCCGAGCCGCGTCTGCGACCTACACCACAGCTCACGGCAATGCTGGATCCTTAACCCACTGAGCGATGACAGGGACTGAATCTGCAACCTCATGGTTCCTAGTCGGATTCGTTAACCACTGAGCCACGACGGGAACTCCTGTTATTATTTCTAACGCGGTAATGGTTTCTTGCCTTTACAGTTCTTATAAAGTTTATTTTTAAAAGACTTCGGAAATTAAAATTTTGAAATTCAAAATCCTAAACTTTGTGATATTAAGGAGCCCTGTCAGTTTCTTTGTTATTTGATAGCTACGTAGCACTTCTTATTTAAGATGGGAAGATGCTGTTTTGTATCACACCTACAGTCTTTTTCCAGATCTCTTCCTTGTTCAGGTTTGCTAATTTAATTTTACTGGGTAATTGGGCTAAAACCAAACTGTATATTTTTTCACTTCAATGTTCTGTTATTCTAATAAACTGCAATAACTGTTGTGGGAGGGGACTAACTTCATAAGCATCGTTGCAGACTTAAATGAACCAATATAAGATTTTCTGAAATTTGGATTTCACTTCAGAGATCTCATCCAGAATGCATTATTTTTAAAATCACATGGGAGTTCCCATTGTGGCTCAGTGGAAACGAATTTGACTAGTATCCTATAAATAGCAGCATTGTCAACTAGACTTCTTGATATATTAATTGAGCACACATCTCAAAGAATAAAATAATAAAAGCATTGTTCATATTTTATAAAGCTTATCTATTGATGAAAGATTGGAACTGAAGCTTAACATGACTGGATCCGCTTTATTCAAACCAGGTTATTGAGAACCAGGAATCAAAGTTTTTATCCAATACAGTTTTATCAGTTCCACAATGTTTTTCATTCAAAATCATTTTACTATTCCTTTTGCTTGCCTCCATCTTCCTTACAGAGAACTTTGCCCTGGCAGGCCCTTGATGATGGTGAAATTCAGTTCCCTGAAGTCTCCCTTTGGAATACAAAGTCTGTGTTTCTAATATAATTAGCTATTCAAGAGAACATGATTTCTGTGAAAAGACAGTATAGACCTATAGAGATAGATTTGTTTTACCTTGCTAATTTAATTCTCGAAACTTAAATGTCACAAATGTTCTTAAGAACCACTAGCGTGGTACATGAATATTAAAAAATTACGTTTCTGAGAAGTAGTGCTAAGAATGTTTAGCCCACATACATTGTATAAATTAGACAAGGATACCTTACTGATCCTGGCTGCTGCTGCCATTGCTAGTGCAACTACCACCAGTAGTGTAGAGAAAGGTCTCCATTCACAGGGTCGGTGGGCATTGTAGACGGTGGAGTCACACCTCTTCTAAAGTCTTTTTGCTTACCTTTAGTTTTTCTTAAATTAAAGCTAGATTATTCTACACTTTTTTTAGTTTAAAAAGTAACAATCCCATCTTAATGGACTTGATTAAATCATTTATTTTTCATTTATGCAGTTTATTTCTGACGTTAATAGAGAGTCCTTTACGCAGTACTTTGATACTTTAACAGTTTTGTAAATACAGTTTAAGAGATTCTAAGCTTAAAAAAGTGAAGTTTTTATTTGAATGTAAAAACCTGTGTTTGGGATACTTGTTGCCTGTTTTGCCTTCTCACAGATAATCTAGAAACACTACTATTGGTTGGTTATTTTGTTTCATAATCCTTTGTGAATGATTATTGGTAACAAGTGTTTATTTCTCTTCAACTGTGAATGATAACAAATAAGTCATTTAGAATTACCAGGTGTTTTAAGAACTACCATAGTTGATATTCAGAAATTTCAGGGCTTCAGAATAGGAGATGCCTAATTGTTATTCAAGATTGGAATTATTTGTAATAATCTTAGGTGTAAATGCTAATGTCTTGTTGGCTTTATACTTTACCTTATTGTTGCTGGTATAAAAATCTGTTGAGGAGTTCCTGTTGTGGCTCAGTGAAAAAGAATTGGACTAGCATCCATGAGGATGCAGGTTCGATCCCTGGCCTCACTCAGAGGGTTAAGAATCCAGCATTGCCGTGAGCTGTGGTGTGGGTTGCAGGCACAGCTAGGATCCTGCATTACTGTGGCTGGAGTATAGGCCAGCAGCTACAACTTTTATTCGACCCCTAGTCTGGGAACGTCCCTATGCCACAAGTGTGGCCCTTAAAAAAAAAAAGAAAGAAAAGAAAAATGTTTGAAATTATTTCCTTTTGTAGTTTGTTTCATGTGTAGAAGTGTGATTATCTGAGGACTGATTTTTGTTCCCAGATGTTAAATATGGAGTGCTGTTTACTGCTAACACATAGTTCTAAAGACTATCTTGACTGAATATTTTTGTTCTTTTTGATTGTATATAGTTTAATATTTCATGTATTTTGAAAATGAAGATAATTTAGTTATAGGTATATTTATCAGTGGGATCTTAATCTTCTAATTCCATTCATGTTGCTGCAAATGGCATTATTTTATTCTTTTTATGGCTGAGTAGTATTCCATTGTGTATATATACCATATCTTCCTAATCCAATCATCTATCGATGGACATTTGGGTTGGTTCCTTGTCTTAGCTATTGTGAATAGTGCTGCAGTGAATATGTGTATGCAAGTATTTTTTTCAAGAAAAGTTGTGTCTGGATATATGCCCAAGAGTGGGATTGCTAGGTCATATGGTAGTTCTATGTATAGTTTTCTAAGGTACCTCCATACTGTTTTCCATAGTGGTTGTACCAGCTTACATTCCCACCAACAGTGCAGGAGGGTTCCCATTTCTCCACACCCCCTCCAGCATTTGTTGTTTGTGGACTTATTAATAATGGCCAGTCTGACTGGTGTGAGGTGGTATCTCATGGTAGTTTTGATTTGCATTTCTCTAATGATTAATCAGTGATGTTGAGCATTTTTTCATGTGCTTGTTGGCCATCTGCATCTCTTCTTTGGAGAAATGTCTCTTCAGGTCTTTCTCCCAATTTTCAATTGGACTGTTGGCTTTTTTGCTGTTGAGTTGTATAAGTTGTTTGTATATTTTAGAGATTAAGCCCTTGTCAGTTGCATCATTTGACACTGTTTTCTCCCACTCTGTAAGTTGTCTTTTAGTTTTCTTTTTGGTTTCCTTTGCTGTGCAAAAGCTTGTCAGCTTGATTAGGTCCCACTGGTTTTTCTTTGCTTTTATTCTGTTGCTTTGGGAGACTGACCTGAGAAAACATTTGTAAGGTTGATGTCAGAGAATGTTTTGCCTATGTTCTTTTCCAGGAGTTTAATGGTGTCTTGTCTTATATTTAAGTCTTTAAGCCATTTTGACTTTATGACTTGTACTTGGTGGGGGAAGGGGGTGGGAAACAAGATGGATGGGGAGTTTGCGCTTGGTAAATGCAACTTCATTTACATTTAGAATGGATAAGCAGTGGAGTCTTGCTGTATAGCACAGGGAACTATGTCTAATCTCTTGGGGTAGAACATGATGGAAGATAGTATGAAAAAAGAACGTGTGTGTGTGTATGTGTGTGTGTATCTATATCAATATATAATATGACTGGGTCACTTTGCTGTATAGCAGAATTGAAGGAACATTGTAAATCAGCTGTACTTTAAGGTTTTTAAAAAATTAGAAGGAATGAAACAATAAAAATTAGAGCAGAAATAAGAGGAAAGAAAAACATTACCAAAAGAAAGAATGAACGTTAAGAGTTGTGTTGAAAAGATCAAATTGGCAAACCATTAGCTAGATTAAGGGAAGAAAAGATAATGCTCAAATAAAATTAGAAATGAGAGAGGAGACATTATATAGAAAATAAAAAGAACCCTAAAGACTATTAGAAAAATTGTATACCAACAATTAGAAACCTAGAATAAATCAGTAGATTTCTAGAGACATACTACCTACCAAAACTGAATCAAGAAGAAATAGAAATCCTGAATAGACGAATAACAGAAAGTGCATCAGTAATAACCTTCCAACAGAGAAAGACTGAGGACCAGATGGCTTCATGGGGTGGGTGGAGGAATTCTACCAAGCATTCAGAGAACTAATCCAAACACTTATTAAACTGTACCAAAAAAATGGAAGTAGAGATAATTCTCCTAAATTCATTTTATGAGTACAGCATCACCCTGATTCCAAAGCCACACAAAGCAACACAAGAAAAAAAAAAAACTATAGGTCAATATTTCTGATGAACATGGAAAGTCCTCAAGATATTAACAAATTGAATTCAACAGCATGTTAAAAGGATCATACACCATGACAAAATAGGATTTATCCCTGGAATGCAAGGAGTAATCAACATAGGAGAATCAATCATTGTGATACACTACATTCGTAGAATGAAAGACAGAACCACATTATCATCTCAATAGATTCAATATAAGAATTTTACAAAATTCAAATTCTCTTGTGATTAAAAAAAGTTTTAACAAAATAGTTATAAGGCATGTACTTAAATACAACAAAGTCTCAGAACAAGAAAAGAATGTCCCCTCTTACCACCGTTAACAATATAGTTATTATTAAAATAGCACCCCAAAAAAATCAAATACCTGAGAATAAACTTGACCAAGGAGGTGAAAGGCTTATATGCGGAAAAATACAAAGCATTAGTCAAGGAGATCAAAGAGGATACTAAGAAATGGAAAGATATTCCATGCTCATGGGCCGGAAAAATAAATATTGTAAAAATGGCTATACTACCCAAAGCAATCTACAGATTCAGTGCAATCCCTGTCAAATTACCCAAGACATTCTTCACAGAACTAGAACAAACAACGCAAAATTTTATATGGAACAACAAGAGACCCAGAATTGCCAAAGCAATTCTAAAGAACAAAAACCAAGCAGGAGGCATAACTCTCCCAGACTTCAGGCAATATCCCAGGGCCGCAGTAATCAAGACAGTGTGGTGCTGGTACCAAAACAGACATACGGACCAATGGAAGAGAATAGAGAACCCAGAAATAAACCCAGATGCCTACGGTAAACTGATTTTTGACAAAGGAGGCAAGA
>PVHT021183661.1:14664156-14746822 GCA_004024745.2 Catagonus wagneri
TGGAAACAACCCAAATGCCCATCGACAGATGATTGGATTAGGAAGATGTGGTACATATACACAATGGAATACTACTCAGCCATAAAAAAGAATAAAATAATGTCATTTGCAGCAACATGGATGGAATTAGAGACCCTCATACTGAGTGAAGTAAGTCAGAAGGAGAAAGACAGATACCATATGATATCACTAATAACTGAATCTAACATACTGCACAGATGAACCTTTATGCAGAAAAGAAAATCAAGGACTTGGAGAACAGACTTGTGGTTGCCAAAAGGGTGGGGGAGGGAATGGGATGGTAGGGGGCTCTGGGGTTAGTAGCTGTAGATTGTTGCCTCGGGGGCTGGAAAAGCAAGGAGATACCACTGTATAGCACTGGGAACTATGTCTAACCACTTGTGATGTGTAACCCTGTCACCACGCTGTACAGCTGGGTATAATGTAAAAAAAATATATATATATATATATATATATATATATATATATATATATATATATATATAGTTATTAGAGGTTCTAACCAGAGTTATCAGGCAAGAAAAAGAAAAATCTATCCAAATTCGAAAAAAAGAAGTAAAATTACCTGTTTGCAGTGACATTATATATGTAGAAAACCCTAAAGGCGCCACAAAAAAATACTATTAGAATAAGTAAATTCACCAGAGTTGCAGATGCAAAATCAAAATAAAAATTCATTTGCAATGCTATACGCTAACAACAAACTATTTGAAAAAAAAAGCTACAGAAAAATCCCATTCACATTAACTATGCAGAGAATAAAATACCAAGGTATTAACCAAAGACACTAAAGGTGTACACTGAAAATTATAAAGCATAGATGAAGTTATAAAAGACAAATGGAAAGACATTCTACATTCATAGATTGGAAAAATTAGTATTTTTAAAATGTTTACCCGAAATGATCTACAAATTCAATTTGTTGTAATCCCCATCAAATTCTAATCATTTTGTTTTGTATACAGATGGAAAAAAATCCTTAAATTCATATGGAACCACAAAAGACCTTAAATAGCCAAAGCAATTTTAAATAAGAACAAAACTGGAGGTATCAAAGTGCGTATTCAAATTACACCACGAAATTATAGTAATCAAAATAGTATGGGACCTGGCATGTAGACCAATGGAACAAACTAGAAAACCCAGAAATACACGTTTACAACCAATCTTTGATAAAGTTTCCTAGAACACACGATGGGGAAAGGATAGTCTTTTGAACACATGATATTGGAAAAACTTGATATCTACATGCAGAAGAATGAAATTGGATCCCATCTTTCACAAAGATCAACCCAAAATGAATTAAAACTTAAATGTAAGGTGTGAAACTATAAATAGAAAAAAATATAGGGGAAATGCTTCTTTATAGTAGAAAGTTGGGAAATAACAAAGCAAAAGGCAAACTATAGAATGAGAAAAACATTTGTAAACCATTATATCCCATCAGAGTTAATATTCAAAATATATGAGAAATTCACACAACTCAATACCAAAAATACAGATAATCCAATTTTAAAATATAATTTTCAAAAGAAAGTCATACAGCTAAGAAATGTATGAAAAGATGTTCATCATCTCTTGAGAATTCCTTGATGATCTAGTGGTTAGGATTTGGTGTTTTCACCACTGTGGTCCGTGTTCAGCCCCTGATCTGGGAACCGAGATCCAACATCCAAGCTGCCGCACACTGCTGCAAAAAGAGAGAGAGAGAGATGCTCTTCATCTCTAATCATCAAGGAAATGCAAATCAAAACCAAGAGTTACTGCTTCACACTTGTCAAGATGGCAGCTGTCACAAAGAGACAAGTGTTGGCGAGAATGTGGGCTAAGGGAACCTTTGTACGCTGTTGGTAAGGATGTAAGTTGTTACAGCTACTGTGGCAAACAGCATGGAGATTGCTCAAACATTTAAAAATAGAACTACAGTATGATCCAGCAATCTTGCTTCTGGACATTTACCCAAAGCAAATGAAATCAGGACCTTGAAGAGATGCCCACCACTCCCATGTTCAGTGCAGCACTATTCGCAGTAGTTGAGATATGGAAACAACCTAAATGCCCTTCAGCAGATAAGTGGATAAAGAAAATGTGATACACACACATGACATTTCTATATCTGGACTTTTTATATGTAAATGGAATATTACAAATATGTACATATATGGAATATGTCACTGGAATACATAAGTGGAATATTACATATATATGGAATATTATTCAGGCTTTAAAAAATAAGGAAATTTCACTTCTATGTGAAATCTAAAATTGTCAAACTCATAGAAGCAAAGAGTAGAATGGTGTTTGCCAGGAGCTAAGGGTTGGGAGAAATGGGGTTATATAGATTTAAGTGTACAAAGTTTCAGTTATATAAGATGTGTAAGTTCTAGAAATCTAATTACAATATGGTAGTAATAATTAACTGTATTGTGTTGCAAAGAAGATGGGTAAATTAAATCTCACCACAGAGAGGCACAAAATAGAAACTGTTAATTAGCTTGATTGTAGTGATGCTCTCACAGTGTATACATGTATCAAAGCATCAAGTTGTATACCTTGTATAAAATTATATAATTGTATATGTTAAAAATGTCTCAATAAACCTGTTAAAATATAAAAAATTCGAGGAGTTCCTGTTGGGGCTTAGTGAGTTAAGGACCCAATGTAATCTCTGTGAAGATGAAGGTTCAATCTCTGGCCTTGCTCAGTGGGTTAAGGATCCAGTGTTGCCATGGCTGTGGTGTTAGCCAGCAGCTGCAGCTCTGATTCAGCCCCTAGCCCAGGTATTTCCATATGCCATAGGTGTGGCCATAAAAAGAAAAAAAACTCGAGATATAAAACGTTGTTACTTCTCACTGTCAGATGATGTGGCTCTATGTGTTTTCTAGTCTTGTTATGAGCTTAGAGTTATCTGTATGATGGTAATGCACCAGTTGGCTTAAAATGGAAAACAAGAAATTAAAAATACTGGATTTGAGGATATCATTGATGGCTCATCAGGTTAAGGATCCAACATTGTGGCTGCTGTGATGCAGTTTCAATCCTTGGCTGTAGAATTTTGCGTGTGGTGGGCATGGCCAAAAATACGTACATTGAATTTGAATTCTCAGTGAACTCTTTACTTTTCTTACAGGATATTGAATCAAACTTTAAAATACCTTATTTGACCAAAGATTAAATGTCTTATAAAGTAGAAGATATTTACAGGTGTACCCAAGTCTTATTATCAGAGCACCACAGATAAACAGAGAAGTACATAGAAATAATGAACTTAGTTACATATTTTATAGTTAATCCAAGGACTCAACAACATGGGCACATATTTGCCAAGTAAAATGGTTCTGTGAAGTAAATATTTTCTTTGTTCCACCATAACAGCCTAAAAATTTCTCTTTGTGGCATTAGCGATTGATGAGGTCAGTTCCAGGGCAAATATTCAGACTATTAGAATATTTGCAAAACCGTTTTTGTCAAGTTCTGCAGCTGCTACCCTGGTCCTGGCCCTCATAATTGTACACCTGGTTTACTGTTTCATCTGTACCAGAATCCAAACCTCAGTCTCCCCTGACTAATACATTCGGTAATGAATTTATTTGTTCTGTATACACTGGAGAGCCCACTGTGTACCAAGAATTTATTTAAGTAATATTTTTATATTTTCCATTCCCGAGTTAGGAATTTTAATTGTGCTTAATTGGCTATCAAATCAAACCTAATCTCAGCCTAGAATTTAAGGTTTTCCAAATCTCCCTTATTCTTGCTCTTTAGCACAAGTCTCTTAGTGACAACAGTTCTTCTTCTCAGCAAAGTATGTGTCTGTTTCCTCTTCTTGGTGACTGGTCTTTCCTCTTCAAGGATGTACTCCTCCTCCCTTACAATTTTTAAAAACACATTCAGAAGTATCTTGTGAGGTTTGAAGTTCAGGTTGGGTTTAGTCATCTAATCTGAATCAAACTTTAATTCTGGATCCCAAAAGCAATATCAGGAAATTGAATGTTCTAGTTCATTTGTGGGTTATCAAATTTTATTTATAGATTAACAATGCTAAACACTCAGTCAAGTTCATATCAGAAGAAAATATGCTGCAACCTCTTTAATATTTCTTCGATGACATAGATGGTGTTTCACTTAGAAATTTACATATGTAGGAATATTTGCTAATAGAAATTTCTAGTTTTTATTCACTATTTTGTATTTGCTGTCATTTTGTTTATTTGATGCTGTTGTAAATATTTTACATTTCAGATTTTTAACCAGGCAGTACCTCTGTTCCACACTCTGAACACCTAATATGGTGCTTTGCTTTGAATAGGTTTTCATGAAGTACCTGATTCATTCTGTGAAAAACAAATTTTCATTGAGCATCTGCTCTGTTCCACAACATAGGACTTTAGTACTAGAGTTATGAAAGATAGTCTGTGTTCTTATCTGCATGTAAATAAACTCACGGGAAGGACAGACATGTGGACAGACAGCCCTAACACAGTGTGAGCTCTCTGGTCACGGTAAATACACCCACAGCATGTGGTACCTGGGCTGTGCTAGGCTGTCAGGCAAACTTCCAGTAGAAACAATGTCAGCACCAAGGAGGAAATAAAGACATTTTAGTCCCCAATAATCTCCTTCAGACCATAAAACTCTACCAACTGAAGCTGGAAGTCAGAGTACAGTGTGCTTGGTTTTGCAAATAAAGCAGTAAGACAAATCTCCAGACCCCCTGCCTCCAGAGTGCCCCCACTAAACCTCCCTGTGGAGAAGTTCTGGAGCCCCCCTGAGAGGAAGGGCAAGTGAGGTCACCTGAAGGACAGAGGAACAGGGCACTGGTGGAGAGAGCAGGGCTCCTGGGCGTAATTCTCCAAGGCCAGAGCCTGGATTTGGTGGGAAGGACCAGTGAGGGGGTGGTCCTGACTTTAGCCAGGTCTCGAAGGGCTTTATAGGCCCTGTTAAGAGCCAGGAAGTCACTGTGACAGGCTTTTAGCTAAAGGAAAATGATGTGATCCTATTTAATTATCAGAGTTGTACCAAGCCCAGTTTAGATTCTTACTTTATTTTTCATACATTTTACTAATTAGGTTTTTTAAATATTATTCTATACTTTCTTACTCAAGAAATGTTATTTTAAAAAAGCACTTTAGATCCCTTATATCTGTGATTTAAAAAACTTTGTTGTCCTAGCAGTGGAATTCTTAAGAATTTTAGAATTCCGCATAATAGCTTCCTATTTTTTTAAGAAAGATAGAAGGAGAAGTCCTGTGTTTGGTGGTTTAGTGTCTGTTCTGCTGCATCTGGTGGGGCAGCGGCGTGGCAGGGATCATGGTCACTGTCTTGGTTGTTTGCCTCTCCCCTTTGACTTTAGGAATCGAATTCTGGAGTGACTTTATGTTACTAGGTAGGGCTCTGTGCTTCTTACTGGTGGCAGCAATAGCTTTCATAATTTGTGGTTGGTAGTCTCCTAAGCCTTTACTCTAGATATTTAACAAAACATGTGCTAAATGTTCTTGGTGCTGGTGCTATTTCTCTGAGCAAAACAGACACAATCCCTGACCTAATGGGCTTCCGGTGTAGTGGAAGAAATTAACATTAAAAAGTCAAAAGTCATCACACTTAGGGGTGCCTGTATTTTTTCGATGAAAGTTTTGTCCAGATACATGCCCAGGAGTGGGATTGCTGGATTATATGGTACCTCTGTATTTAGTTTTGTGAGGTACTGCCATAGTGTTTTCCATAGTGGTTTTACCAGTTTACATTCCCAGCAACAGTGTAGGAAGGTTCCCTTTTCTCCACACCCTCTCCAGCATTTGTTATTTGTGGACTTACTAATGATGACCATTCTGACCTGTGTGAGGTGGTACCTCATTGTAGTTTGGTTTTTTTGTTTTGTTTTGGTTTTTTTTTTTTGTTTTTTGGAGCTGCACCTGTGGCATATGGAGGTTCCCAGGCCTGAGGTCTAATCAGAACTATAGTTGCTGGCCTGTGCCACAGCCACAGCAATGCCAGATCTCAGCTGCGTCTGTGACCTACACCACAGCTCATGGCAGCATTGGATCTTTAACCCACTGAGAGAGGCCAAGGATCTAGCCCACAACCTCATCGTTCCTAGTTGGATTCATTTCCGCTGTGCCACACGGGAACTCCTCATTGTAGTTTTGATTTGCATTTCTCTTAATAATTTGTGATGTTGACCATTTTTTCATGTGCCTGTTGGCCATGCATATATCTGCTTGGAGAAATGTCTATTCAGGTCCTTTGCCCATTTTTCAATTGGATTTTTTAAAAATTTTTAAATTTTTGTTGTTGTTGAGATGTATGAATTGTTTGCATATTTTGGAGATTAAGCCCTTGTAGGTTGCATTGTTTGCAACTATTTTCACCCATTCCATAGGTTTTCTTTTTGTCATTTGCAGCAACATGGATTGAACTAGAGATTCTCATACTAAGTGAAGTAAGTCAGAGAAAGACAAATACCATATTTCGGTTATATCTGGAATCTGATAAATGGCACAAATAAACCTATCTACAGAAAAGAAACAAACTCATGAACATAGGAAACAGAATTCTGGTTGCCAAGGGGCGGGGGGGAGTGGGATGGACTGGGAGTTTGGGATTAGTAGATGCAAATTAATGCATTTGGAGTGGATAAGCAATGAGATCCTACTGTATAGCACAAGGAACTATATTCAATCACTTGTGACGGGACATGATGGAGGATAAGGTGAGAAAAAGAATGTGTGTTGTGTATGTATACACATATATGTATGTATGTACATAACTGGGTTATTTCGCTGTACAGCAGAAACTGACAGAACATTGTAAATCAACTATAATAAAAAAATTTTTTAGAGTCATCACACAGTGGGAGTTCCCACTGTGGCTCAGTGGTAATGAACCCAGCTAGTATCCGTGAGGATGCAGATTCGATCCCTGGCCTCAGTGGGTTATGGATTCAGCACTGCTGTGAGCTGTGGTGTAGGTCACAGACATGGCTCGGATCTGGTGGTGTTGTGGCTGTGGCATAGGCCAGCAGCTGTAGCTCCAATTCAGCCCCTAGCCTGGGAACTTTCACGTGCGGACGCAGCCCTAAAAAGCAAAAAAAAAAAAAAAAAAAAAAGTTATCACATGACATAAGTACACACTATGTGATGCTTGCCAGGTAGAAGGGGGGATTTATACTGGGAAGGCTTTGAAGAAGTGACATCTAAGTCGAGACAGAAGCTAGGATTTGAAGGATGAGAAGGAGGGAGGCCAAGGCAGAAGGTTCCAGGCAGGATCATAATGTGTGTGGGTGGTCTGCACTAGTAATGTGATGGAAGAAGGGAGAGGGGTCAGAGACCACGCTGAGGATGTGGGCTTCTATCCTCACTCTTTTGAACAGGGAAATGAAACGACATTATTTGCCTTAAAAACATTGTTCTGGGTGATGTGTGGAAATTGGCTGGGGAACAGCCAGGATGAACACAGCAGCATCAGGAGTCTCGCCCACCCTCAGGCACACAGGAGACATGTGGGCTCCCTGAAGATGACTAGGTCACTGTCTCTGTCCTAGCATCTCAAAGTATTCATACCTGGACAGTGGGTTAAATATTTTTAAGGCATCTCAAAGAGTGGTGCTGATTTGTACTCATTTTTTCTCATAAAACTTCACATTCTTTGAACTGCTGTGGCCAGTGTGAAGGTCATCTGTTCATTCAGCAAATATTCGAGTGCTTAAAATGTGCCAGGTCCTGGCTGGGAGCTGAATAGATGGAATCTGTGCAGAAGGTGGGCCTGATACCTGCCATCAGGTGACTTCCCGCCTTGAGGACCAGAGCTGGACGAAGCACCCAGCGTATTGGCCCCGTGCCTATCGAGCGATGTGGTGTGAAATTAGCCTCTGTCCCAGCCACAGGACGTGGAACATCTTCGATGAACTACGAGACCCTCTTGGTTCTCACTCATACTACTTGGTGTCTGCTTTGATTATCTTTGCTGAAAACACGGCTGCTCCTAAGTCCAAACCTGTGTCAGAGACCTGACAACCTAAAGACTGAATCCCAGCTCTCCTTCGCTCTCAGAAAAATCGGGACCCCTGCTTAATGATCACCCTTCCATTGCTGCATAAATTACCACAGATTAGTGGTTTGAACCACACACATTTACTGTCTCATGTTGTCTGTGGGCAGCAGTCCAGGCGCAGCTCAGCTGGGCCCTCTGCCCTATGCCGCAGCGACCGTCTCAGCCAGGCCACCTTCTCCAGTGGAATCCAGGGCCCTCTTCCGAGCTCGTTCGGGGTCTTGACAAAACCCATTTCCTTGCACTTGTAGGAAGGCTGCTCCTTTCTCTAGGCAGTTTAAGACATGGCTTTTTGCTTCTTTGAAGGCAGCAGAAGAGAGAAAGTCTTCAGCTTTGAGTCTCTGGAGCTTAGGAGAGGTCTCAGCCCCCTTTTAAAGGTTTTGTCTAGTTAAGTCAGGCCCACTCAGGATAATCTCTTGATGAACACAAAATCAGCTGATGAGAAACCTTCATTATATCTGCAAAACCCCTTCACATTTGTCATGTAACTTAGTATTGTAACAGAACTGACATCCCATCGTGTTCACAGCTCCTTTCCACACTCCAGAGAGAGGATCAGACAAGGGCTTGAGTCACTGGGAGTCAGTCAGAGGCTTCTGCCTGCCTCGCTTGCCTCTCTGCGAATTTCTCCCATCTCTTGGCTCCCACAAGGCATCCTCCTCTTAGTCTTTCCATGCCAACGATGGTTCCTTCTCCTTTCTCCTCCTCCATTCCATAAATGTTCAGGTTCTCCAGAACATCCTGTTAACCATCCAGCCTGTTTCCTGACCCTGTATCTATTGTTTTCCACTGGATGAGCACCATTTTTCCTTCTTCTAAAAGCAAAACTAAGAGCAGGTTCTTTTTCTCCCAATCACTTGCCAAAAAGCACAGACTCATAAATAAAACAAAAGCAATGTATTATACTACTTCCTGCCATTCTTGGATCCATTTGGGAAGAAGAGAGAGATTCCTACGTTAGCATGATTGGTTCAAGCTCTAGCCATACAGGGTAGGTTAAGCTGTGCATGGGTGGTGGCAAGAACCTGAGGATGGTTGGGAAAACGTTACCAGCCCAGGGTTTAGGCAGTGGTATCAGCAGGTTCTAGAAGATGTAGGTAGCCACACAGCATGGGAGGGGCACTGTCCTGGTGTGCCCAGGTGTCTTCAGATATGGATACGTTCGTGGCTTTCATTGGCAGGGGCCAGACATAAACGGATGGGGCAACCATGTGCTACTATTAACTCACCAACAATTTCAAATTATACTGCTGGAAACAAATACGTTATTACAATTTAAATGTGGCATTTGCACCTGAATTCAGCCTTCTGCCTTCTAACAAAATTGAGTATCCTTCCTATAATTTAAGGCCTTTAGTCTCTCCAGTCTCCCGCTTTTAGGAATAGTTTGGTGGAATTTGCATGGAAGAAGTTCTTTTTCCTCTCTCTGTAATGGCCTTCAGTTCTCTTTTTATCTTTTTGGTTTATCCATTAAGAACAAGCTTAGGGGAACAAGCTTAGACATTATCTCCTTGCTAAAGCATTTTCAGTTCTAGAAACATGTCCCCAGTGACTATCCTTGAGAAACTTAATCCTTCTTTTCTCTCTTTGTTCTCTACCAGGTTGTAGATGTTTATGTCAGTTACACCCATGATAATATATTAGAAAGTATTTAATGTTTGCTTATCCTACTAGTGAGATCCCTGGTAATAGAAATTGATTTATTCATTTACTTAACTATAGTGTCTGACCTGTAACAAATGCTCAATTAATGTTTTCAATCAGTGAATGAATCAGTCATTGCCCCAACCCAAGTCACAGTATTTCCACCCAGTATTCCTGACTTCAAGTGACCATGTCTGCTTCCCTCAGATACAGACACTGACCCCGACAGACCTATTCCTCACTTTGTTTTGTGGTCCTACTAACCATCCTTTCTGTAGCTGGTTTGGTTACTCTGGCCTACAGTTATCTCCCTTTTTTTTTCCTTCCCTCCCACTCACCCCCCAACCCACTGACCAGCATGTTTTAAAAGTCATGAGACCCAGTCTTCCAAATATGTGTTATGGCTGGGACAAAGTCTTTCTATCTGGAAGCCCTGTAAGTCACTCCATAAAGTAGAGGAAAATCAGAGTGCTTGGCATAGGGTGAAGCATTGCCAAGGGGCTGTCTGACTACAATTAGCTAAGTTTTTGTTCAAAAAAGATCTATTTTGGATGGAAAACAGTCCAGGAGGTGAATACCTTTTTATTATGCAAGAAATAATGTTTTTTAAGCTAACGGTTCTTAAAACAGACAAAGGAAATGAATGATTCAGTAAAAATAGAGACATGCATGTGGTTTTTTAAGATTGTAAAACATGCTAATATGCATGCTTTTCTAACTTCTTTCCTGTTTTCAAATTATTCTGGTAACGAGTTTATGTAGTAGGTATACTCCAAAAGGGTTGTGTTACTGTATAATGTAAATGCACAAGGATCAGTGTTCAGGAACTAAGTAGTTGCAAACCTCTAATTTCTCTCTTCCCAAAGTGTAATTTTTATCTATAAGCAGACACACTTGTAGGAAGACATGGAAATGGGGAAAATTTGGTTATGTGGCAAGTTTGTTCATCCAGAAAACTTCAGGATTTTTAGTCTGAAAACTTCATGGGAAATCTTAAAATAGTCAACTAAAGGCAAATCTGATTATAGTTATTTGAAATCACACGTTCTTCAGGCCCAGTCTTTTGATTCTGTTAAAGTGAGAGGTTTTAGTAGTGTGCTTCTCTCATTTCAACAGGTGCCGAGATCATAGAAAACTACTCTGGAATAATGGGGGTACTTTAGATTTTTCTTTGAGATTCTGTAATGACCAGTCCTTGAAAAGGAAACTTGATACAAAGCTAAATTGTTACTTTCTTTTGTTTCCCTTGTCTTTGTTTTATTTTAGTGAGCTGGTTTCAGCTTAACATTTTAGATCCTTGCCTTCTGAATGGTACTTTGTCACCTTATTCTAAATCTAAATCTTAATTTTTTTCCAAAAGCTATTCTGCCACTCTAATAAAACATTTTATACCTTCTTCTCTGACACGTTTACGTAAATTCACATTGAAAAAATACAGTTAGGTTATGAGCTGTGTGGAGTGAGTAATAGCCGGTGGCATCATTGGTAACACTATACATTCCTTTGTAGACTACTCTTTTCATCATGAATTTACATAGCATTGTTTCTGGTTGATCAGCAAATTGATTATTATATTTTACTTTTATTATGCCATGAATAATGCCTAAATTCTCAATAATGAAATTTGTTGGGGAGGGTTTTTTTTTAAGCCTCTGGGTTGCAGTGGTGCTGCAATTTAGTTACTCCACCGAATCTGCAGAGATGCACACTTGACGTAGTTAATAAAGGGTGTGGTTAGCTTTCTTTATGTTGAATATTTGAGCAATACACAATTTTTTAGTGTGTTAGGATTTCAGTTCCGTATGTACAAGAATATTTACTACCTTCTTTGTTTCGTTTCAGAATGACCTTATTTTAAAATGTATGAGGCTATTTATAATCAACTCCGTGGCAGTGATTAAAGAGGTGTGAATAATAGGTTATTGGAACTTGATAGCTCCTGGTTTGCTAAACTTGTGTTAGAACGGTTATGCTGCTCACATGGACTTTAATTTTTCAAAGGTGGGAATTTCTTTTTTGACATGTGGGTTATTACTATAATATATTCCATAGGTTTTTCTCTTTAAAGTGGTTTACCAAATCATAGTATTTTATTGATTTATTTTATGTCTTAAAACTTCTTCAGCTTATGAATCAATGTTTTATGCTTAATAACAACAACCTTAGTGTAGGTTATCAATCACACAGTCAGTATAGACAGAGGATTGTTCCTTAAGCATGACATTGGCCATCTAGCTGAAGCTTTCCTATGCTATAAATTCAATCAAGATTTCATTTTTTTAATCGGGGGGGGACCTTTTCTTACAGGAAATCTGAAAACAATTGGTAGGTTGATACTCAGCAGTTACTACTTCGGGAGGAATGTCAGCACAGCTGAAGAAATTTGGGATGGCACAGTATGTCCAAAAAAGAGTTGTGTACTTGGTGTCTCAGTAAGCCTTTATTAGTTCTAAATACAGAGGAGTTCCTGTCATGTCTCAGCGGTTAATGAATCCAACTAGCATCCATGAGGACGTGGGTTTGATCCCTGGCCTCGCTCAGTGGGTTAACGATCCGCTGTTGCCATGAGCTGTGGTGTAGGTGGCAGACACGGCTCGGATCTGGCGTTGCTGTGGTTGTGGCGTAGGCCGGCGGCTACAGCTCCAATTGGACCCCTAGCCTGGGAACCTCAATATGCTGCAGGTGTGGCCCTAAAAAAAAAAGAAAAGAAAAACTAAATACAAAGGCCAGAAAACATGAATTTGAATTAATTACAATTAGCCTAGACAGTACTTTTATTTCAGAATAAAAGGAAATGTAGGAAAGTATTTTAAAAATATGAGTAGTTTTGAGTAAGCCAATGATTAACCTGGTGATTTCCCCCACTGTAATCAGATTCAGAGCGCTTTGTCATCTGGTAACATCAGAAATACATTCAAGACTTAGCACTAAGATGTGTATCAGTGCTACACACCTTGGGTATCTCTACCAGCCAGGAGGTATGAGGTTGACAGAAGTACAGCAGGGAGGGATTTTCTGTTGTGACTCAGTGGGTTACGGACCCGACGTTGTCTCTGTAAGGATTCAGGTTCAATCCCTGGCCTCACTCAGTGGGTCAAGGAAGCGGTGTTGCTGCAAGCTGTGGTGTAGATCTCAAGACGTGGTTTGGATCCTCTGTTGCTGTGGCTGTGGAGTGGCCGGCATCTGCAGCTCTGATTCAACCCCTGGCTCAGGAACTTCCATATGCCTCAAGTGCAGCCGTTAAAAAATAAATAAATTAAAGTACAGTAGGGACAGGCAAGCCTCATAGAGAACAAAGTTTAGGGAAATAACAATAAAAATTGTTATGTATGTATTCCAAAATAAAAATAAAAATAAATGTATAGTAGGGACAGGCAAACTTCACAGAGAACAAAGTTTAGGGAAATAATAAAAATTGTTATGTATGTATTCCTGAATAAACCTGAGCAGTTCTTTGATCTAAAAACCCCTGCATTTCTCAGCATGACAAACTTCTTCTGCTAAATAACTCCTTACTTGACCCACTTTCCTCAGTTGTGAACTGCAGCAAGAGTCTTCTGCAAAGTTTGAATTTTATAAGTTGTGCCTATTTTAAAGGATTTTTTCCCTTTTATTGAAGTATAGATGATTTACAGTGTTGTGTTAAAGTTTTTAAACTATCTGGCATAAAGCTTTCTTACTTGATTTTTTTACCTTGTTTCATCTTTGAGAGAATGAAAAATTAAGTGTAGCGGCTTGCATTTTGATGGTACTTAAGGGCGTATTTTTCTAGAATTGAAAATCTACCCATGTATTGAGAAATTGGAAATGTTTACGAAAGGATGGAATAACTGTTTAAGTGTATCAAACAGAATTGTGTTCATGCCTGTAAATAGCATAAAGGTTTTATGAAAAGTTAAATGCGAAATTGACAGCACCTTTGAAAAGACTTGTATTTATCCCAGGAATACATGGTACTTCGGAGAGAACTCCAGAGGCTGCTCTTAATCCTTGCTTTCCTAATTACTCAGTGTGAATGTAAGTAGTTTGCTTCTAACTTCACTATACTTCATATGCCTTTTCCTTCCAAAGTGAGAATACTGACTCCACAGTCTCACAGTACGTTCTGGGGATGTTCTGATTGAAGGGCTTGGTCGTTTGTAAACTGCAGTAGAGTTGCACGGTTCCCAGATGTGGGTGGTTTCACTCCTTAGCAACTTGAAGATTCAAGTTGAAATACAAAACATGTGACCTTGAGAAAACATGAGTCTCCGCTCCCCATTCCCCAGAGTGACTCAGGCTGACAGATGTTTTTAGTTAAGAGATATGTGGGCAAAAACAGGACAGTTTGGAGACCTCCCTGTGGATATTCATTGACTTTAAGTTCATTTTGGCATTCTGAAACACTCCTCTAGAAAGACAGTTTTATGTCCGTAGCTTCACTCCAAAGTCTTTAGGCTACCAAGGTATTCTGATTATAGACTCAGTCAACTTTATAGTCCTGCAGTAGTACAGAGAACCCTCCTGTTGTTTAGGGTTTACAACTGGGACGTCCTGTGATCTGACTGTTCCTAGGGCACTAGCTAATCCCACCCATATCCTGTTTGTGCATAACTGGATGGATGCCTGGAAATTCTAGTGCCAGATTGTATAGCACCTTCTACAACAGAAATCTCTACTTTGCATGTTTATTTACCTTCTCCCTAAACAAACACCTATGGTAAGTTAGTTTTTTCTCTCAAAAAGGCAGTTCATGTAATAAGATAGATCCTTAGCCTGATCAGTGATACTTCCCATTGATCTGGATGTGCAAATATCTAAAGTGCAAATACAGAGCTGTAGTCTTTCTGTATAACTGAGAAAATAGATTTTGAATTATACATATCTTCCCATGAATATAGCAGAAATCTTTGTGGAAAAAGAAAATTTCTTAATTATCTAAATTGTTGGGAATAGGAAAATACCATTTGTATCTTTGTAGTCTCTGTAGCTATTCCATTCTCTTTAGAAAGTATCAAAGGGTATGATTTTAAAAAACAGGTGCATATAGGTGCATTTATTTGTCTTAATTCAGAAAATAATTCTATTGTTACATCTCAGAGATATATGTAATACTGTTGCCATTTACTACCCCACTGTCATTAAGGGCACAAATGCTGGAATCAATATCTTGAGCATAAATGCCAAATTCTTCTTTTACTGAAGAATTCTAATGGCTATGGTAGAAATAAAGCCTCCATTTTGTCTGACTGCTGTATTCTCACTGCTAATTAGTGTACTAACAAAGGCTGTTTGGGTCTAAGTTTCAGATACTCACCTCAATCAGTAGGCATAATCCAAAAGAGAGGAGGAGGTCAGGGGATGGATTTTATTGACTAGTATGACTTGAAAATACAAGAAATGTACCAGAGGTGATGGCTTCAGGTATTGATTGATCCAGGAGCTCAAACTATATTACCCGTACTTAATCTCAACCTCCTTTTTTCTCATTCTCTATTTCTTCTAGAGATAGATCTCTCTCACTCTGTCTCTCTCACTCTCACTCTCTCAAGCTCTTTCATTCCTTATCCCCCATCTGAGATACAAAGAATGTGAACTGTTTGCTTTAAAAGTCGGAGTTCCTGTCGTGGCTCAGTGGTTAACGAATCTGACTAGGAACCATGAGGTTGCAGGTTCTATCCCTGGCCTCACTCAGTGGGTTAAGGATCCAGCATTGCTGTGAGTGGTTGTGTAGGTTGCAGACACGGCTCAGATCCCATGTTCCTGTGGCTGTGGCACAGGCCAGCAGCTACAGTTCCTATTTGACCCCTAGCCTGGGAACCTCCATATGCCTCCGGTGCAGCCCTAGAAAAGACAAAAAGACAAAAAAAAAAGGGAAAAAAAGTCAGTGAATTGGGAGTTCCCTGGTAGCCTAGCAGTTAAGGATTTGGTGCTGTCACTGCTCTGGTGTGGGTTCGATCCCAGGCCTAGGAATTTCTACCTACTGCAGGCATAGCCAAAGGGGGAGGGGGGGCAATGCTATACACAGAATTCTTACTTAAGGGGAAGGGGCTTATAGCATTCTGATAGTCTGTTTTTGATACTCTTATGCATATGATTGCATATGATTTTAAAATCTAAATCTCTTAATTTTCTATTAGACCTCTAAATAATGTTTGACAAAGAGTTTTAATGGCATATCGTATCAGGTATGGATTACTAAAATGAATCAGAGTGAAATGATTGTAAATATATTTGTGCCCAGGGGAAACTCTCTGTGTGTGGTGTGTAGAGCCATTTATTAATCATTTACCATGCATCATTTATTGCATTAAGCGACTTACAGAAATTGTAAGCAATTTATAGAAATTGCCTAATTCAGTCCTAAAAACAGTCTAAGTGGTTATCACGTTATATGTAAAGAAACCAAGACTTAATAATGAAACTTGTCCAGAAAAAACAGTCATTCAGGGTCTGACCCATATTTGAATTCAAATCAACTGGACCCCAAAGCCTCTGTTACATTATTAGATTATACCATTATAGCTTGTATTAGTGAATTGCCTCCTTATGTGGGCCAAATACTATCTTTTAATATAGTATCTTAGATTGCTACTGTTTAGAGACATGACTTGAATTTACTAAAAATTGTCTTTTTTTCAGTTTAATAATTATTTAGTCATATGACTTTTACCTAAACTTCCTAATTTTTCCATGTTAAAATTTAACAAGCCAATACAAACCATAAAATCTGATTTTAGGAGTTCCCATCGTGGCTCAGTGGTTAACGAATCCGACTAGGAACCATGAGGTTGTGGGTTCGATCCCTGGCCTCGCTCAGTGGGTTCAGGATCCGGCGTTGCTGTGAGCTGTGGTGTAGGTTGCAGACGCGGCTCGGATCCCACGTTGCTGTGGCTGTGGCATAGGCTGGCAGCTATAGCTCCTGTTAGACCCCTAGCCTGGGAACCTCCATATGCCGCGGGTGCGGCCCTAGATAAGCGAAAAAAAAAAAAAAAAAAGACAAAAAAAAAATTTTTTTTTAATCTGATTTTACTTTTTTAAAACTTTCTGCCACTGTCAATATAGTGTAAAATTTTTACCCTTAGCTACAGGTTAATGTTTCTTGGAAGATAATTTGCTGCATAGGCACACAAATAGTTTACATGGAAAATAAAGCAGTTTATGAAAATATCTTGGCTCTTATTTAGATCATAAGCCTTTCTAGTTACAGAAACATTATTTGGAATGAACTTATATAGCAAGACAAAATTGAAAACAGAGGCCTTCAAAGCTATTGTGATAAAAAAAAAAGTTTACAGTTTATAGAAATGACTTCATTTAAGTAGCATTTATTTGATTTTATTGAGGAAGTAAATTCTTGTGATTCAACTTAGGGTGCACATTCTTTTGCATGGAGTAGGGGTGATTTTGTAAAACCAAAATCAGTACCTGTTCCACACTGAACAAGCAGTGTTATTTTACGGATCATATTTTTTATTCTATCACTCAAAAAAACAGGTTTTAGAAAAAATACCTTCTTCTTTATCCAAAAACAATCTTTAGGATGGTATGTGGAGGGGATGATGCATAGGCCTAAGTTGGCAGAGCATTCTTGTGTATATACAAGCACATAAAATCGCTCACCTAGTTCCAGGTACAGATCTTGGTTGTTGACTAGAGAAGTACCTGGCTAGAAGCTCACATATCTCATTTTTCTCCTCCAATAAATGTGGTCTTGCCTGCCACAGAGCATTGCTTTAAACTAAACTGAAATAAGAAGCAAGCAATGTTCCCTCTACTATAAATCTCTAAGTACTGAATGGGGAGTAACAGAGGGTAAATATAGGCCAGCCCTAGCTTTTTGGTATCCCAAAGTATTTTGCAGTTTTCTTGGTATGTAAAAATCTCCAAAGTGTATTTAAACAAAATGTATTTTAAATTTTAACTTGAATAAGCTTCTGCCGATTCCTTCCCCTAGTTTTAGTAGGATACAGGGATTGTCAAATCAAAATAATTATATGCTAAAATGTCAAAAAGTTAGGAATCCCACAAAGCTGTATAGGAACTAAAAGCACTCTGTAAATCCCAGCTAATACTAGTTCATTCAAAACAAATTTAATCATTTTATTGTTTACATATTTATATAAATTTAAAACATTTCGTTTTTTTCAACATGTACCAAGGTCTTTGGAAACCTTGCAAGTCTTAATTAATAGTCCATGTTCATAAACTGTAAGACCTGTTTAGTATAATCAATAGATAATAAGAGGAAAAGCTTGTCTTTATTTTTATTTATTTATTTTCCATTATAGCCAGCTGCACAGCGTGGTGACCTGCTTATACATACATATATGGATTCATCACAAGTGATTAGACATAGTTCCCAGTGCTATGCAGCAGGATCTCCTTGCTTTTCCATCCCAGAGGCAACAGTCTACAACTATTAACCCCAGACCCTCCTACCATCCCCCTCCCTCCCCCACCCTCTTGGCATCTACAAGTCTGTTCTCCAGGTCCTTCATTGTCTTTTCTGTAGAAAGGTTCATTTGTGCAGTATATTAGATTCCAGATCTTTCTCCTTCTGACTTACTTCACTCAGTATGAGGGTCTCTAATTCCATCCATGTTGCTGCAAATGGCATTATTTTATTCTTTTTTATGGCTCAGTGGTATTCCATCATCTATATATACCACGTCTTCCTAATCCAGTCATCTGTCGATGGACATTTGGGTTGTTTCCATGTCTTGGCTATTGTGAATAGTGCTGCAATGAACACGCATGTGCAGGTGTCTTTTTCAAGGAGAATTTTGTCTGGATATATGCCTAAGAGTGGGATTGCTGGGTCATATGGTAGTTCTATGTATAGTTTCCTAAGGTACCTCCATACTGTTTTCCATAGTGGTTATATCAGCTTACATTCCCACCAACAGTGCAGGAGGGTTCCCTTTTCTCCATACCCTCTCCAGCATTTGTTGTTTGCGGACTTGTTAATGATGGCCATTCTGACTGGTGTGAGGTGGTATCTCATGGTAGTTTTATTTGAAGTCTGTTAAAACATGGCCTCACACAATTATGTTAGAATTAGCCTTTTTGGATAGTTGTGATATTATTTGATTACTACTCCAAACTCATCAGGTAGCCCTTTATTAGTTGCATTGTGGAATATTAAACTATATAATGAATTTCATGGTATGTTACATTAAAATCCATTGGTCTCTGTTGAACTTTGAATGAATCTTTTATACACTCATGAGTCTGTATCATCATGCATTAGTCACTTGGTATATATTGATCCACTGAGTTGTATAGATGCTTGAAATATTGACGCATTTCACTTCACCATGTCAAAAAAATTACCAATATCTTTAGATGAGTCTTTAAAATTGAGAAGCTGTGAAATTCATGCATTTTCCAGAAGTTTTAACTTAGACTTAAAAGCTCACATTTTATCATTGGCAACAAATTTGGTCTTTTATTTTCCTTGAAGTGACAGGCTTACTTGTTTTGTTTTGTTTTTTAAGTGTCTCTCAAATTCTTAAGTCTGAAAAACCGTAGTTAGTTTTTTTTTTTCAAGTAAAATTGGTGTATTATGAACAAAGCAGTTAGTTTAGCTGGCAACTCAAAGCAATCACAGGCTTTGATACCCAGCAGAAATATTTTATGTGTACATCCCATTTTGTCACTCAGAATGTTTAAAAAATAAGTACTAAAGGATGAAGATTTAGTAAAACAATTTTTAAATACTTCCATCAGAGCATCCTTAAGTAAAATGGCATTTTTTTAAAAAACTAGAAAAGAGTGGCAGTGAAGGATACAAGGATATCATTTGTTGCCATTGCTTTGAGTTGTGCTCAAGAACCAACAGTTTTACCTACCACTGCCTTTGCATCAGTGCGGATGCTAAAAGTGTGAATAAGGCAGATACCATAGCACCTTATTAGTATGATAAAAATGCTTTTGACCTTGCTGGTACAAACAATAAGGGAAGAGAGAAATTGCTATTAACTAGGATATATTAGGGAGGCACCATGACAGAGGTCAGTGTAATATGCGTCCTCTGCTTTGTTTCTTCTCTTTTACATGCCTTTTCCTATAAAAACAAAAGTAAATACAAAAGCACTTAGTATATTAAACATTGTTTAATTGTTTGTATTTTATTTTTAATCATTCATTAACTCAACAAGTATTAATGAATATCTGTTTTGCATAAGTTACTTTTATTGTTGAGAAATTGGAACTATATAATGTTTATAAAAATGGTCATGCCAGTAAAAGTGCCTGCTGACCCCATTATTTATAGAGCATTTGCTCTGTGCTACGTACTGCATTGCTGTGCTTTTAAATGCATTAATTTAATCTTCATTATAGAAAGTCCACTGGATTTTTTTGCCAGGCTCACAGTTTTATGTGTAACTAGAAAAATTACTTAGCTTCTTTGGGTTTCAAGAGTAAAGTGTGAGACTGAGACCTATCTGAAGATCCTTTTCCAAGTTTAAAATTCATTAATTTTACATACATTTAGCAGCAAAGTAATTCTTTTTTGACACATCTTCAGAATTCCCCACACTTTATTAGGAAACCATAAAAACAATTACAAAATCATTATTTAAACCTTTTGTGGTCTCTTTAACATTAAAATTAATTGATTGTAGGCATATTTCATAGCACTTAATCCTTTTCTGACATATTATCAGGACACTTCCCACTTGACCAAAGACCTGATGATCAGCATGTGAGTGTAATGACCACATGATAGGATGTAGGCACCACTGCAGAGAATTTTTTAAAAATTATGTAGGAGCATAAAGGTTAAAGCAAGAGTCAAGAGCCTCACCAAAGCAGTAGTGTTTTAATTAACTCAACAGATATCTTAAGTGCATTCCATAGGCTCTATGGTACTTGGAACTAGACTCTTAGAATGAATAAGACAGTATCTTTGCTCTTCTGGTGCTGACATTTTTTTTTTGGGGGGGGGGAACAGTAGGTAGAATAATGGCCTCCAAAGATGGCTCTAACCTAATCCCCAGACCCTGTTGATCATGTGACAAAGGAAAATTAAAGCAGCAGACAGTTTTCAGGTTCCTGGTTAGCTGACCTTAAAACTGGGAGATGATCCCATAAGAGTCTTTAAAAGTGGAGGAGAGAACCAAAAGAAGGGTCAGGTCAGAGTGAAGTGACGTGAGAAAGTCTCAGCTGGTCATTGCTGGCTTTGAAGAGGGAAGGGGTCATGTGCCGGCAGCCTCTTCAAGTTGGAAGAGACAAAAACATGGGCTCCTCTAGAGCCCCTAGAAACACCACAGTTCTGCCAGCACTTGGATTTTAGCCCAGTGAGCTGGTCCTGGACTTCTGACTTCAGATCTGTAAAGTAACCAGATATGTGCTATTTTATACCTTTTATGTTTGTGGCAATTGTTACAGCAGTAGGTTGCAGACACACCTCAGATCCTGCATTGCTGTGGCTGTGGTGAAGGCTGGCAGCTACAGCTCCTGCTAGACCCCTAGCCTGCGGCCCTAGATAAGGCAAAAAGACAAATAAATAAATAAATAAATAAAAGAATGGAGGGGAGGTGAGTGTGAATGGGCAGAGCCTGGTGGCTGTGATAAAGCACTGAAGAGCTACTGAAAGTTTCCAGGAAGGCATATTCTGCTTTATGTTTTGAAAAGATGACTCTGGTTGCTGTGTGGTAAATGGAGACAAGGGTACCAATGATGTGGGTCTTGTAGGATCCAGAGGAGGGTGTGGTGGGGTTCTGACCACAAGATTGGTTGTTCGGTTGGACGTGAGTCTGAAAGGTGAGTAGAAATTTGGCAGGATAGGATACAGGTCAGAGGGTCACAGGAAAGTAGACATGTCTAGGGAGTGGAGTATACTGGGTAGAATGGTAGGAGGTAAAGATAAAGAGATTATTGAGGCCTAATGTAGGTGAGGTCTAGAGACCATTACTTGCTATGCATAGGATTTTGAAATTCATGGTATATGCAATGAAAGCCGTTGGAATTTTAAATCAAGAAAATAAAATCTCTGAACTGAGATTTTTTTAGTTACATCTTCCATTGTCATTCTGATGTAAGGACGAATAATAAGGATACTTTAAGTTTCACTTTCTTAGATTCCGAGGTCAGAAAGATTTGATTAAGTACTTGTCAGTGAAGTGTTTAATAATTCATTGTGACCCTCTCTTTTCTCCTCGTTTGTTTGTGAGCATTTCTTGTTCATGTGTTGGCTGTAACTCTGCTTGCTTTAGAGTAGGGCCTCTGGAGCCACATGGGTTTGGTTTGAAATCCTGGCTCCAGTATAGCTGGTCTGCGTTTGGAAATTACATAATCTCTCTAAGTCTCAGTTTCCTTATCTATAAAATGAGAATAATAATAACTTTTAATGTGGCTCTTGTAAGGATTAACTGATTCAATGCTTATAAAACATTGAATACCTGGGGAGTTCCTGCTGTGACACAGTGGGTTAAGAATCTGACTGCAGCAGCTCAGATTCAATCCCTGGCCCAGTAACTTCCATATGCCATGGATGTGGCCTTTAAAGAAAAATTAAAAACAGAAATAAATTAAAAAAAAACACTGAGTACGTAGTATTTCTTGGGGCAGAATACAAAAACTAGGTATAAGCGGCATTGATTGGCTTTATTTTCACCAGCAGTAGAAATTCAGTAGGTCATAATGTCTTTAAAATACTTTAAAAATATATCCTTCCTCTGTCTGTTTCTATATATGGTATTAAATTTTCTATCTGTGTATGTTTTTCCAGGAATATCTACTTCTCTCACCACTAAGGCCATTTATTAAGATAAAGTTTATATGAAAATTCAGGTGTGGTGAGTTCACATGATCTTCTTGTTTACCGGATATTGTTTATTTTCCAAATAGTTTCTGTCCAAAGATGGTTCATTCCAACTGCTTCTCAGATAAATCAGGTAAAACAAAATACTGGAAATTCTTTGGTACAAAATTCAAATCCATTTAACTTCCCAACATCTTTCAAATTAAAAAAACCCAAAGTATTCAAAATTTTATTTCTGTAGCATATTAGCACAGATTAGACACAATAAGGTATAGAATCATTTTATTTGCTCCATCACTCCTAATTTAGCATTTATTTACTGTCACATTTATTGCTATAATACTCAATGTAAATCGCTCATATTTTGTAAATATCTCAGAAGCAGAAGCTGTAGACAGTATATGTCTTTATTCTCCCACCTTCTAGAGCACTTAGATCTGAAGAACTAAATTCTTCTATCTAATTTGATAACTCACAAGCTTGTAACATATAATGTTTAGAAGATCTCGGTTAGAAGATCTCGGTAAAACTACAATCTATAAATTGTTTTTAATGCTTCATTAAGCAATAAATTCCAGGGAGTTCCCATCATGGCACAATGGAAACAAATCTGACTAGGAACCATGAGGTTGAGGATTCGATCCCTGGCCTTGCTCAGTGGGTTAACGATCCGGTGTTGCCATGAGCTATGGTGTAGGTTGCAGACGCGGCTTGGATCTGGCGTTGCTGTGACTCTGGCGTAGGCTGACAGCAACAGCTCCAATTGGACCCCTAGCCTGGGAAACTTCACGTGCCACAGGTGCGGCCCTCAAAAGACCAAAAAACAGAAAGAAAAAAATTCCAGTTCAGACTTTATTAGTATGATCCTTGTTCTTCCATGTCTAGTCCATAGAGGAGGAAAGACAGTTCCTTCATAAGGAGCTTCATGACTCCTCAGGGAGTCAGTATCTGAATCATGGCCCTTAGGCCTCCAAGATGAGGTCCCCAGTGGGTCCCTTAAGCTGTACTTGGACCCCCTGGGTGCTGCCATTCCCCTGGAATCAAAGGAGGACCAGCCTCAGACTTCTCCTCCAGGTTTACAACCTGCTTTCTACTTCTCCTGTGGTTCCCTTTCCCATTGTGAGCAGTGGTGTCCAGCACATGGCCAAAAGTTTTAAATTAAACACACTGTATTGCTAGTTGAAAGGAATCTGAAAAACCCAAATGAAAGGATTCAGAATAAAATTCTTGTCCTCTTCCTTCATCTTATTTTTCAAAACCAGTTTAGCCATGAATGTGAGTCTCAAAACCAATCAGGCATAAAGTGCCTTCTGGGATGGGTAAAAGACAAGATATTTCATAAAAGTTTTGTGTAAATGGAGAACAACCTCCAATCATGTCAACTCCTGTAGTAGAAACTATTCAACATATGCTTGTGTATATGGATATGTGGGGCTGCTCTAACCTGCGCTCTCCCAAGACTTCCCCCCCCCCAGGGGCTGCACAGTAGGACTGCAGTAGCCTTGGGCATGGGGCGGGGGCATGGGCTGCTGCCCTCTCTCAAGTGTTATCTCCCTTTTCGTTTTACTTAAATTCAGACTTTTATGTAGCTATGACTAGAAAAGGTGAATGTTATTCATGCTTTAAAACAGACTGCAACCTTTTATGTTTTATACATAAGCTATTATACCTCCTATCTACTACTAAATTCAAATATTTTCTTAATATTTTATGAAATATCCCAGTTCCATTTTCTGACATTCACCGTGAGCAGCAGTATGCTGAATATTGTTTCAGACTTTTTCCCTGCACATTTAAAATTTATCTTAAAACATTTTTTAATACAAATATTTAAACAGTCTTATAGGAGGAATAAAATAAAGGGGAGAGAAAACCGAGCCACTCTTCCATTACCTCATTTTTCATTTGTATGTCCTTCTGGACATTTATTATTTAGGTACATGTTTATATACTGTATGTCTTTATTTTCTGCAGAAAGGGATCAGACTGTTTTGGGGGACTCCTCTATATCAATACAAATGGATGTACCTTGGGTCGCTGTTTAGGTTTTTTGTAATTAAAAACAAGTTGGAAGAGAAACATATGTATGTATATTTGTACACCTGTGTAAGTTAATTTGTAGAGTAAATTCCAAGAAATCGGTGGATCAGCAAGTAAATATTTTAAATTTTGGTAAACTGCCAAATAAACACAATGTGTAAACATTCCTTATTTCCTCAACCCCTGCATATACCATGTTATTGGGACCTTTTTGGTTAATTTGTTAAAGAAACATCTTTTAATGAGCAGTTAATACTTCAGTTATACATGCATGAGGCACAGCAGTGAACAGAACAGAAAAAAATCTTGCTCACATAGATTTTACATTCTAGTGAGAGAATACAATTAAAAAGTAGTGAAATCTTAAGACGGTGATTATTTTTTTCTTTTTCTTTTTTTTTTCTTTTTGTCTTTTTAGGGCCACACCCATGGCATATGGAGGTTCCCAGGATAGGGGTACAATCAGAGCTATAGCTGCTGGTCTACACCACAGCATCGCCAGAGCTGAGCCATGTCTGCGACCTATATACCACAGCTCACAGCAACGCCGGATTCTTAACACTGAGCAAGGCCGGGGATCGAACCTAAGTCCTCATGGATGCTAGTCAGATTCTCCTCTGCTGAGCCACGATGGGAACTCCTGGTGATAATTATTTTTAAAAGAAATAAATCACAGGGGTGGGTGGAAGAAGACCAGTGCCTCTGCTGTGGAGGGAGTAGGTGTAAAACAGAAGGTGAAGTCTGAGAGGAGGCGGAGGGCGACAACTCCTGAAGGGCTGTGAGTGACAGTGGGTGAGGTAGGAAACCATGCGATGGTCAGATGGTTCGAGAGAAGGGTGGCAGGTCCTGTGATGCTGTAGAAGGATGAGTTGGCTGCTAACTGAGAACTGACTGCAGCGAGGCAGAGGAGGAAGTAAGAAGGCCTGATAGGAGCTTGTTACCATATTCTGGGTGAGAGGGGGGTGGGGAGGGGAGCGATCGGTGTGTGGTCAGATGTTGAATGTATCCTAAGGTATTTCCCCTCCAGATTCGATGTGGAACATAAGAGAAAATGAGGAATCAAAGCTGACATCAAGACTTTTGGCCTGAGCAACTGGCAGAATACTGGGTGCAGAGGACCGAGGGCAGGTGTGGAGACACCAAGGAGGCCATGCTTATACAGGTCTGAGGTCGGAGGAGAGCGCAGGGGCTGGGATCTAAAGCAGGTTTGGAGCCATAAAATAGATGGAGGTTGGGAAACAGAGGAAACGAACAGAAAACCGAGAGTCACAGAAGAGACTGCTCTGAAAGGAGTGATGGATGGTGTCAAGTGCTGCTAGGAGGTCACGTGGAAAAAAGAGTGAATGTTGTCATTGGGTTTAATAATGTGAAGATCTTCAGTCATGACAATGCTGTTGTGACTGGGGCGGTTTTAAGAATGAATAGGAAGAAACAAGTTGGAGGCAAGTGTAGACAGCATTTTCAGGGAGCTTTACAGGCAAGTGGGACTGAGGCAGAGAGTCTGGAAAAGTGAGATTTAATCAGAATAGGGGCTTTGAAGTCAGAGAAAGGCAGGAGAGTTGAGGGTGTGTGTGAAGTAATGATGTTATAACAATATAGGTTTAAAGCAAATATTTCTTTAGTGGAGTTGTGTCTTGTTACGTATTTATTATCCACTCATGTTTGTATTTGTGTGTGAATTGCTTTGAATATTTTTATTGGGTAGTTCATCTTTTTCTGATAGATATTTGAGAATTCTTTGCATGATAAAGAGATCAGCTTTTGGTAACATCTATTGCAGATATTTTTTCACAGTTCATCATTTGTCTTTTGACTTCTCCTTTTCTATATACAATCATAGGTTTATGTCCTGCTTATAACAGCCTTCCTTATTCCAAGACTATAAAAGGATTTGCTTGTGCTTTCTTCTGTTACTTCTATGGTTTCATTATTGTTAATTAAAATCTTTGATCCATGCTGATTTCGTTTTGGTTAAAGTTGAGAGTTGGGAATCTGATTAGCAAAGCTACCACATGTTTCGGAATCCGTTTCTGGATTCTCTGCAAGTCCATTGGTCATCTGCCCACCCCTGTGCCACTATAAATCTCTTTCCATTTCTATAGCTTTGAGATGCATCTTCTCTCTGGTGTGACCAACCCATGTGCCACTACCACTACCATTACCATTAGTTTTCTGAATTTTCCTGAATATTTTTGTATTTATTTAAAAAAAATAATACATCATATACTGAGCACTTATATACATTATTGTTTTTTGCATATATAATTATTTTTATCACTATTACAGCCCTATTTATGGACATTACTATTATTATCCTCATCTTAGAGATGAGGGAACAGAGGCATGAGAAGTTTAATAGCACGTCCAACGTGGCACGGCCAGTAAGTGGTTGAGGCTGTGACTTGAACTAAGAAGTCTGTTTCCAGAATCTGTGTTCCTGTCTCTCCTGTCAACTTTAGAATAAAATTTAGAATCTAAAACACCATGTCAGTATTTGAACCAGACTTGCATCGAGTTTATAGATTATTTTGTGTAGAACTGAATCTTTACAATATGAAATCATTTCACCCCAAAGGGGGATGTCTTCGTTCATCCATGTGGAGTGTGCAGGCAGCATTCTGGTACTCCAGACTTTTTTTTCTTCATGTTATCTTTTGAGTAGCCATTATTGACAGAATTTTTATTTTGTTAAGTTTTAGGTTATTGTTGGTTTACTGGAAAGCTATTGATTTTTTTCTGTTAAAGTCATAATTAGTCAATTACCATATTTTCTAATTACTAATTGTTTTTTAGTGATTTTTCTTGAGTTTGGAAACATCTTCATATCATCTGCAAATAATTTGCTTTTTCTTTTCAAGGATTTGTGTTTTTTCTTTTGTTTTCATTAAACATCTTTCTTAAAAATACCTCCAAAATATAATCATTTATCATGACTCTGACTTCAGTTTTATTTTTATGAAAAAGGTTTTCTCAGCAAGCAATAGTGAATTTTTTCAAATGCCTTTCAGTGTCCACAAGGCGCTATGGTTGTGCTTTGTCTCTTCTTTACTATGTTAATGTAGTGAACTCTTGTAGAGTTCCTAATGTTGAGTAATGTTTGCTTTATTCTCATTATGTAATACTGGATTTGATATTTTATTTGGAATTTTTACATCCTTGATCGCCAGTGAAACCAAGTTTGTGAGTGTGTTTGTGCATACATGCTCCTCCTCAAATTTTCATTGACTGTAGTTATGCTGGCTTCATAGAAGGAATCTGGACTCTATTCATTTTCCTCTCTCCTTTTAAAAAGCAACAGAATAATCAGTCCTTTGAAGATCTGAAGAAGTTCACCTGGGATAACATCTGGCACTTTCTGGTTAACTATTTGATACCTTCCTAGGCTTATTCTGTGTTCTACCTTTTCTGTCTCTTCTCTAATTTTATAAATTCTATAAAATAACAAGTGTAGATGTAATCATTTACTTTTTCCAGAAAATTTATTTTATCTGTGTTTACAAATTTATTTGCTCAAATTTGTGCAAAATATTTATAGTCTTTTAAATTCCTCCTAGTTATAGTCATGTCTCTATTTGTATTTTAATACAGAATATTTGTAACTCAATTTGTTTCTAGTGTTAAGTGGGCTAGTGATTTGTCTATTTTATTGATTATTTTAAAGATCTGGCTTTCAGACTGATTTATCAGTGACTTTTCTACTTTCTGATGCAGTAATTTCCATGTTCGTGTTTTTAATTCCGTATTCACACTTTGCTTACCTGGTTTTTGTCATACTGCCTGTACTCCATAAGTAAATTCAGAAGCGTCCTTTTTATAATGCAGACTTCACCTATGAAGGAAATATTAGTGATAATTTAGTGTAAATTATTTGGTTTATGTACTTTCCCTCACACACAGGAAAGAAACACCTGTTCCTGGGACTGGATTTCATTGAGACCTTTGCTGTTTAGCTGCTTCACCTGCTTTTGTGAATTGTACTAACACTGGCTGGGATGAGCTTCCCTGAGTGAGTGGGAGTGTTGATAAGACAGGAAGAGGGGAAGGTGATCTGGGATAGTTCCCAGCCAGAGGGAGGGAGGGCCTGTGGAGACCAGGGGAAAGGCTGGGACAAGAACTGAGGGAGGACCAAGACAGATCCCAGGAACACAAGGCGGGGTGGGGGAGGAGATGAGGATGAGGATTCTGTGCTTGCTGGCAGCCCACTCTCCTGCTCTGCCTGCTGGCCTCACTCTGTCAATAGCTGCTATCTGGAGGAGTCAAAACCAACCCAGCTTCACAGGGGTAAAGTGCAGAATCATTGACTTTCATTGAAGCCATATTTTTCAAATTACTTTGAAAATGTGAAAAGAGTCTATGATTACTGTTCACTAGGTACCCTAAATAAAGATTTTACCTCGAGAAGAACTGAATATCTTTCCCCAAAACTTGCTGAACCGTTAGTGTTTATTAAAACCTCTCATGTTCATTGTGCTTGGAGCACTCTAGAACTTGGAGCACTGTGATGCCTGTTTTTAAAATCTAAGTTAAAATTAGATAAGATACACATTGTACATTATTAGATGATTTATATGTTCATTTTAGATGCACATTTTATGTATGTTTTACATTAGATATACATATTACATCATAACCATTATTATGCAGTAAAATACACATAGAGAGTAAGTTAACATCTAAAAATTAGAGGTCAAAGCCAGAATAAGTGTGAATATTTACAGTGTGTACTGAGTGTAGTGTTTCTGAACAACATGATCTCCTCTTTCTAAGAGTAACATTATTTGCAGAAGCTTGCTCTAGACCTTATGAGTTGTCAGATGATCTCTCCTTTCAGTTTCATATGTTAATGTACAAGTTTTACAGCTTTTTATTCATTTGCCTGATTTAACAGAAACACTTAAATAAACTTACTTATTTCTTCACTGAGATGAAGAGAAGTGCGGCCTCACACTCAGTTCCACAAGTACTTCCTTACATACTGTGTGCAAGGTCAGCAAGCCTGCTTGGAGCTGGGCAGGATGAGACAAACACATGGTGTGACGTTGCTCTGTCCCAGTGATGTTCAGGGACAACGGGAATATTTGCTCAGCGGCTCCACCCTCGTCTTCACATCGCGTGGCACCAAGGCCTGAACTGCGGTGTTCTCAGCACAGCGCAAACACATGGGAGATATTCTCCTACTTAATTGAACTATAATTTGGAGACCATGACTTGAAGTGTACCTGTTTTCCTAGGTCTTCCTTAAATGGTGACAGTGGGTTAAGCTGAGGTACGTGGAACTACTTGTTAGAAGGAGTCTGTTCATTTTTAAGGAGCAGTGTTTTCATCTTCTTCAGAGAGGTGATACCTTTCTTTTCTGCCACACAGAGAAGCATGTGTCTGGGGGTCTGGTAGGCGCAAGTGGGACATGGTTAAGCATGATGTACTCCTCCTTCAGAAGGAAACCACCTTTGTACATCCGAAAAAATGTCAGGCATGGCAAGTTGCCTGTGGCCTTAATCAGCAAATGTCACCATGATCATCTGATTGGACTGAAAGCCTGTGAATCAGTCTGACCCTCCCATATCCCCCTTACATACCCAAGCCTACCCTGCTTCAGAGCACAGTGAGCAGTGTCTGCTGAAGTCTCTGTGCATGAAGCCTTTAGATGATCTTCATGATGGAAGTTGAGATTGTATTGCCCTTTTCTTGAACCGTATTCCTCTGATTTAGCTAATTCTTTTATTACAGTTAACAAATACATAGGAGTTTGGTGGAGTTGATGTGGTGCTATGTGCAACCAAGTACTGAAAATGCTAGGCTATGTGAAAGGCTTTTTAAAGATTTATTGACTATAATGATATTACCCAGTGGTATACTGTGTGATATTATTTTGAGATTCTAATGGTTAAAATTCCTTAGTCATTTGAAAATGTTTTTAGTGGCAAATTGTTAAGTATGGAATTGCAGGCCCCCAGAATAGGCTAGACACATATCTACAGGTTTAAGAATATTTATCATTAGTGCAGTGATTTTCAGTCAGCAGGTTTTATACACAGTACTAGTAGTTGTGGTATCAGGTAGACCAGGTCTACAACTTAGCTACATAACCCTGAGCTACATTGCTCATCTACTCTTTTTGTCCATAGAAGGAAGATATAATAATACTTACTTTCAGGCACTGTTGTAAAGTTCAATGAGATAGTGCTGTTGATGATAGAAACAGCAGACACCTCCGTAGTCTTTACCACGTGCAAGATGCTGATCTGAGCACAATGCATGTGTAGGTCATATGCTTCTCATGGCCACCTTGTGCAGTAGATACTGTTAAATCTGGCATTAATGGTAGCAAGTAACACAAACAAGAACCACCACCAAAAGGTCAACATGTCCTTACCACAATCTAGAATACACTGAAAATGAAACTGTTGCCATTTTCTACTGAAATTTAAATTCATGTTGTATATTATAAATTATATTTTAAAAATTTAAAGAACAATTTACCTTTTCTATTATTCTATCTTTTCTTTCTTGGAATTTTATTATTTTAATTAAAACTAAGGAGCAAGTGCTGATGATCACCTGTGATTGTTAATAAAATACTCTTTAAATTATATTTTATTATTTTTTAGCCGAAGGTTAAACAATATAGAGATACGGAGATAGATGGGCAGACAGTTGAGATAGTTAGCACTCTCTTTGGTTATTAGAATTTATAGAGACCCTACATTATTTCTCTATGCTTTTCATGTTGGGGCTCTAGTTTTTAAAATTATCTCTGTAGATCACAAAAGGATAAATCCAGATACACAGGGAGGCTTGCCTGTGATCTGACTCATGATAATTCACGTAAGTGATTTTCACTACTCTTTCTCTCAGCCAAGAGGTAAAGCAGAAGACAGATATCTTGGAAAATAATTGTTGGTCCTTTTTTCCTTCTTAACCAACAAAATATATTGCTTTTCTGGATTTTTTTCAATTTTTGTACCACTTTTCAAAACACACTTTGGGAAAATTCACAAGATAATGATAAAATGTATGTACTTTCTGTGTTTGGATGTTTGGCTTATAGTCTTGAGTGGCCACAATGGCAGCTTATACTAGGGACAGAGGAGTTTTACTCGAGCCCTGGAAAGTGACAGTTACTGTCATAGAGCACTTTAGGCTCCAGTTGACTCGGGGAGAGTAAAACCTCTGCAGCTCAGAGTAAGAAGAACTTAGTGAAAACTGTGAAGCGTGCAACTAAATATTTCAGCCATAATGCATATATGTCTTAAAGTCTAATTATTGGAAAATTTTCAAGCCCCAAATTCTCTGTGTATTAAATATACAATCTAGGGTTAACCAAACAACCTACAGCTGACAATATTGATAACAATATAGCTAAGCTACAGTATGCTCATTAAAGGGAAGACTAGCACCAGCGTAAAACTGTGGCCAACTCAACTTACTGAGGAAGCACTAAAATCACCCTTCAGAAAATGGTAGGAATTTTCAACCATCCATGCATGTGCCAGCGCACTGAGAGCTTTTTAGGGAGCCAAACCTTACATGGTGGCCAGACCTAGTGGAATACAGAACCAGTTAATCCTCAGTAAACACTAGCTGGGTTCCAATTTTAGCTTGTGGCACATAAATGACTTTAATAAGTCATTTAGTAGGCTACTAATAGGAGCCCTTGAAAGAAAAAATGATAACTAATGACTGTGCATCATTTGCCAGTAGGGTCCTTCATTCAGATGTGCGCGCACACACACACACACACACACACACACACACACACACACACATATATTTATATATTACTCTCACGGGGGAAGGCTTTTCCAATGGTAGACTGTTCTATGAGAACCACACACACACACACACACACACACACACACACACACACACAAGTTCACAGTTTACTTTGCTCACACTGTGGCTGGAGTGCATGGAATTCCCTGTGTGTCCATATCTACTTGGTAAGTTTCCCTTTGACTGAGTAATTCCACCTTTTCTAATATATCTGACAAATGTATTGAAGGAATGTCCAAAGATACATTTATAAGAAAATTTACTATGATGCTGTTGACAATGCTTAAACACTGGAAATAAACTAAATTTTGCCAGCAGTTGATTGGTTAAGTTATATCTATACAGTGAAATGCTGTGTAGCCATCTAGAGAAAAATGAGAAAGCTCCACAGTAGAAAAGTTCCAGGTTAACTTAAGTGGAAAAGAGTATAATGTGACCCTATATGTGTATATTTAAATATGCATACATACTATATATAGGACTTCTATTTCTAAGGTGAGGTCTGTCTTACAATTAAATAGGATAAGGAATATAAAATGCTTAGTATCATACCTATCTAGAGTATAAATTAGTAAAATTTGCTATTACTGTTACCTTGAAAGTGTGAGTTGAGAAAGGAAAATTTGAGGAGGGGCCTTTACTAATTCTCCATGTTTTGTATAGTCTGAATTTTTGCAATGACATGTATTACTTTTATATTAAAATTAAAAAATGATTTTCCCTTGGGAAAAGATCTGGGAAAATGTATTCACACTAAAGTATTAAAGACACAGCAAGAGGACATTTTTCTTCTGAAAGAGGATTTTGAGGAATTCCTAATGTGGGCAAAAGTGTAACTCCAGTACTTTTTTTGGATGGAGGGGTCTTACCAGGTTCTATTAAAGCAGTTTGTGAGACTTTTGATTATTAGTTCTTGCCTTAACATACACATCCATACTTTTGTGTTTCTTCTTCCATGTTCTCGGAGCGGGGGGGGGGGTTGTATTTATATGGGAAGGGGGATATTTGTGAATATCATTTAAGCACTAGGTGATTATCTTCTTTCAAGAATGGTTGGAAAATTTAAGGAATAAATGGAAAGAATAACTGGAAGAGATTAGATACCTAAACAAAGAAAAGCTTTCTTTTTCTCCCTTCCTGTCAATCCTGTCTTAGCAAGTAGGAATCATTGTAGGTCATTGAAAAGAGGTGGTCTTCCAGTGGCCATACCCAAAGTGTTTCTAAATAATCTACCCCATTTCAGTGATTGTTACAAGGACTCTAAAGGAAAAATATTGCCTATACTGTATTATTTGTTTTAGAGAATTTTATTCTCGACTCTTACTCATGGTTCTATGAGCTGTTGTGATTCAGAATCACTATATGCCTTCATACTGCTGATGTTAAATTTTACTGAAATTCAAAGTTGCTGTTATGGCTCAGTGGGTTAAGAACCCGACTTAGTGTCCATGAGAATACAGGTTTGATCCCTGGCGTTGCTCAGTGGCTTAAGTATCCAGTGTTGACACAAGCTGTGGCATAGGTTGCAGATGAGGCTTGGATCTGGTATTGCCATGTCTCTGGCTGTGGTGTAGGTATGCAGATTATGTATAAGCCTACAGCTGCAGCTCCAATTTGACCCCTAGCCTGGGAACTTCCATATGTCACAGGTACAGCCCTGAAAAGAAAAAAATTATTAAACATACGGAAGGATGTCCATTTGAAAACTGAATGTCAGTTTTTTTTTCAGAATGACAGACTTATGTATAAACATTAGTTAAATCATGTTTAATTATGTAGAAATTTGGTTAAATTAGTTGATTCTTTATAAAGTCGGTGTGGGATTAATAGGAAATACACAGGCCTGACAACTTGAAAGTACTTACGTCAAACTTGATGACGCGTTGCTATTCTATTAGGAGAGATGAACTTTCTTCTCAAACTGTAATGCTTTAAAGATTTGAAACCCTTGTTCTATATAAGCAGTATCTTGTTCTATATAAGCAGTATCATATATCATAAGCTCATTATGATTAGAGATGTTTGATGTAATGTTTAAGATAGAGAATATGGAGCCAGAGACTTAGGGTTCAGATCCTTGCCCTGCCTCTTCCTAGATGTATGATCTTGCAGAGGTTACTTACTTCCCCTGAATCTTGGTTTCCACTTCTGTAAAACAGGGATATAAATAGTAGATGGTTAATAGATATTATATTTCATAGGGGTGCTAAAAGATTGCTGTAAAGATTAAATGCATTACTGTTTATAAAGTACGTATACATATAGTTGATAAACATAGCAGCTATTATTTGCCTTTTTTTCCATCTACTATCTAGTAAGTGCTGTGTGTGCATGTTATCAAATAAATTAGTTGTTTACATATTACAGTCACAGTATGTTTTAAATACTTTTTAAAATTTCTTTTTTATTAAGGTATCAAAACTGATTTTTATGCTAGTTGGTTTTGATTATTTGTTTCTTGTTTGTATTGCAGTTACAAACTATAATACTGTGGTAGAAACAAATTCAGATTCAGATGATGAAGACAAACTCCATATTGTGGAAGAAGAAAGTATTACAGATGCAGCAGATTGTGAAGGTGGTGTGCCAGAAGATGACCTGCCAGCAGACCAAACAGTGTTACCTGGGAGCAGCGCAAGAGAAGGGAGCACTAAGAGCTGCTGGGAGGATGATGGTGAGTTTGGTTCTTCTCAGAATGTTCTGTTCTGTGGGTTCTTTTAAAAATATACCAACTGACAAGATAAATTGGATGAAAAGTTGGAAATGAACCATAATTTACTTGTCGGTCAGTATCCTACTTACCAAAAAGTAGGTTATGAACCAGAATAATAGTTATTTTGACCATAACTTGCATATAATATACAAAACATGTGATATAATGAATGAATTTTGGTAGGATTTTTTTTTACCAGAACCAAGTAATCCATATATGTTGATATGATTGAACCTATCTTTAATTTCATACTGTGACCTCAAATGAAGAAACTGCTTAGAAACCAACAAATTATATTTTGGTACAGTATTGCTATAAGACAATTCAATGTGCAAAATTCATATTAAACATGGGAGTACATTTAGTGTTTGTAAGCATCTCTGTCTCTCTCTCTCTCTCTCTCTCGTGGTTCCTTCACTTGCTTTAAATATCTCCACAAGTGGACTTTTCACTTGACAAAGTAAAGCATGGTTGAGGGGAAGAGCAGAGAAAATAAGGAGCCCTCTACTGCCACCCTTTCAGTGAGAAGCGTTACAGGTCTAACCTTCCTCCTCAGCTGCCAGAGGAAGAAACTGGACTCTAGCCTTTTCTTCCAGCTCCAAAATTTCTCCTTTCTACTTTTCCTAATACACTCATTAAAGTATTTAGCCTGTCTTTGCCAGAATTTAAGCAACATGGAATAAAAACAGAAGGCTGCAGAAGGGGCAGTTGTGGTGAAGTAGACGGACTGGGATCAGGCCCAGGGGCATCAGCAAAGGGAAGGAGGAGCATGAAAAGGGGCCAAATTCAAGTCAGGAAGAGAGAAGCTGCCCAGCAAGAGTTCAGATTCAGAAAAGTTGTTTAAACAGGATATCAAAACTCAGGTTACACAGTCTAAGGAAATGGGTCAAGTATGCAGGTCAGAGAATCTGGACAACCAAATGTAGAAGCCCCTCATTTTATACTGTTGTTCATTTGTTCATTTGTCCATTCAGCAAACTCTACAGGAATGGGGTTGGAAATCTGATTAAGACTATCTACGAAAAGTGCTTAAAATTTAATGGTGAGAGAGATAAATGCATCACAAATGTGTTCTAGTTTGATGTAGGTGTAGATTTAGAGTATATGGAAAAGTGAAGGAGGAACACCCACGCCTGAGAGAGGATAAGTCCTAGAAAAATATCCAAGTGAAAACAGTGCTGGGATCGAGCTATAAAGGACTAGTGGAGGTTAGTTAGGCAAAGGATACACAGTAGAAGGTGCTTCAGGCAGAAGGTACAACATGCATGAAACCACAGAGGCTTGAACAAATGGCATTTTCAGAAAATGAGATCAGAGAAGTAAACAGGGAAATGCTATGAAGGGTGTTTTGTGCTAAGTCAAGGAATTTGAGCTTTATCCTGGAAGCTGTAAGAATAACATCATTGATATATGTACTTTAGAAATAAATCTGATAGCAGAAACAGAACCCTGGGGCAGGGAGGAATCTAGAGGCAGGAGGTAGTACCTACCAGAAAGAGGCTATAATAGTTCAAGCAATGCTGAGGGGTTGGAACTGAAGAAGTGGGCCTTGGGATGGGAATAAAAGGGAGAGATTTGACAGAGATGTGGGAGGTAAAATATGTTAAATCTGGTTGATTCTCTGTGGAAGGTAACTGAGAAGAAGGGCTGACATAACTCCCAGGTTTCTGCAAAGTAAAACCTAGAGAAGATAATGTGCTTATTTTCTCAGCTATTAACCTGTTAAGCTGTAATACTGAGTTCAGAGCTTTGGGGAGCAAGGGATCCTTACATCTTTACTGTCTGTAGCCAGACCTGATCCATTGGTGTCGTTGATCCAAAATCATAAGGGGAACCAAGAAGGAAATGATTTGTCTGGAAAGGGCAGAAATGATGAGAATGAGATAGAAGTAAAAGGAAAGGTGAAAAATCAGTGAAGGATTTCTGTTTCTGAAAATACGCTGGGAGAGATTATTTGGACTGATGTTCTCACTGAAAATAACTAATGATATTAAGTTTCTAAATAAATCTTCCTGAAAGCCTTAAAGAACTAACTAGATAATAAGACATCAACAGATCAAAATCTAAGAACAGGAACCCACAGAGATCAGGAGAGCACAGCATAGAACTCTTTGGCCTTGAGAACATTTGCCTCACAAGGTAACATAGGATGTGGTTTTCAGGCCTCTGAGAAGAACCAAGCCTTGGACCACCAGAGAGTTAGTAGCATATCCTCCCCTAGAATGGATTACATCCTATATGACAAACTACGATAAACTGAAAGTAAGCCCTCTGCCAGCCCTACCATCCTCAAGAGTTAGCAAACAAAATGGCTTGGCTGGGGATGGAGCAATGGAGGATTTCCCCTGAAAAGCAATAACACAAGTTCTCATGCATTGATTTACAGCTCAAATTCACATTACTCGGCAGCCTGATAAAGTTCAAGATATAACTGAGTCTAAAAAAAAAAAAAAAGGACTTTCTTCCAATACCCTTAGGCACCAAGCAGAAGCAAAACCAAATCTTTTCAAGGAACATACCGTCATCTTACCACTGTAGAAGTTTCCCAGTAATTTAGCAAGAAGACAGCAATGTGAAACAAAAGGAAACAGAAACCAACCCATAAAGACCTTAATTACTAGAGTTATCTGATAAAGATTATAAAATGACTGTCAGTGTTGAAAGATAGGCAAATTTGGAATTATCTGCTGTGATAGAATACAGTAGAACCAACAGATTTAAAGAAGAACCAAATGTAACTTCTGAAAATGAAAGAAAAATAGAATATTAGAAATTCAAAGGATGGGTTTAACACTAAACAGAGTTGAAGAAAGAATCATGAATTGGAGCATAGAGGGAAATTTATACTAAATGCAACTCAGAGAGACAGAAAAATAGTAAAAATCCGGAGTTATGAACGTTAATTCTAGATGGGAGAACAGGAAAGCAACAGTATTTGAAGAGATAATGATTGAGTTTTTTTCAGTTTTGCTGAAGGATACCAGATCAGAGACTCAAGAAGTTCAACAGATATCAAGAAGGATAAATAAATCTACACATAATAGTGAAATTATAGATCATCCAAGACAAAAAGTAAACTCTTGAAAGTAAATACCCAAGATTCATACTATATTTTAGAGAGTGGCAGTTGAACCAGCAGCTGAATTCTCAGTGAAAACAATGAAAGCCAGACATAATGAAAAGATGTCTGGGAGTTCCCATCATGGCTCAGCAGAAACGAATCAAAATTTCCAGAAATTAGAAGCAACCTATTGTCCTTCAACAGGTGAAAGAATAAGGAAACAGTAGTCCAGTCATGCAGTGCAATACTACTCAGTAATAAAAGGAACAACATACTGATACAAACAGCACCTTGGCTTTATCTCAGAATGGAAGGATCCAATCTCGAAAGGCTGTGTGCTATGTGATTCCATGTACATGACATTTTCAAAAAGGCAGACTGTGTGCTGGATAAGGAATCGGTAGTTGCCAGGGGCTAAATGGGGAAAGTGTAACATACAGGGCCAGATAGCACCAGGAAGTTTGGGGATAATGCGGCTATTCTGTGGCCTGATGTTGGGTGGTTATATGAATCTATTCATGTTAAAATTCATAGAACTATACACCAAAAGAAAAAAACAGTACATTTTTCTGTATAATATTGTGATACGTGTATAGAGGTGTATGTATATATATATAAATTATTTCCTCGCAGAGAAAACTCTAGCCCAGATGACTTTACTGGATAATTCTTCTAAAAAGTCAAGGAACTAATAATTACAGTTTTATTTTACATTTTTTTTGTGCTGGATCCATTTTTTTCTATTATAGCTGGTAATAACTACAGTTTTAGACAGCTCTTCCAAAGACTGGTGTAAGAGAGAAGATTCTCCAGCTCTTGAAAGGAGGCTGCCATAATCTTGATAGCAAACCAGACAGGTATAAGAAAGGAAAATTACAAACTTCCTCAGAACACGGACACAGAAATACCAAACAAGATATTAGCTATGCAGTATATATGTTCATATGTGTATGAAATGCAAGGTCAGAATAACACTTAAAACAACTTAAAAATAGCACCTTAAGAGATTTAAAAAGAGCATTCAAAGTTCACCTCAACAGATGCAGGAGGAAAAACATTTATTAAAATTTAGTACCAGTGTTAAAAAAAAAAAAAAAGTTTATTAAAGTTCAGTAGCTGTGTAAAAAACTGAAAGATAAAAACATTTATTAAAATTCAGTACCTGTGTAAAGATTACCATATGATCTTGCAATTCCACTCCTGGGCATATATCCAGAGAAAACTGTAATTTGAAAATATACATGCAGCACTCTGTTCATTGCAGCACTGTTTACAATAGTTAAAACATGGAAGCAACTGAAATGCCCATCTGCAGATGAGTGGATAAAGATTGTGTGTGTGTGCGCGCGCGCATGTGCGCACACACACACACACACATGTACACACATATGTATACACACACACACACACACACACAGGCACACAGGAATATTACTTGGCCATAAAAAATAATGAAATAATGCCATTATCGGGAACATGGATGGATCTAGAGATTATCATACTAAGTGAAGTAAATCTGAAAGAGAAAGATAAATACCATATGATATCACTTATATGTGGAATCTAAAATATGGCACAAACTTATTTACAAAATAGAAACAGACTCACAGACATAGAATACAAACTTATGGTTACCAAAGGGGAAATGGGAGGGATAAATTAGGAGTTTGAGATTAACAGATACACACCGCTATATATAAAACAGATAACCAACAAGGACCTATTGTATAGCACAAGGAACTATACTCAATATTTTGTAATATCTTATAAGAATCTGAAAAAGAATGTGTGTATGTGTGTGTGTAAAACTGAATCACTGTGTTGTATACCTGAAACTAACACAACATTGTAAGTCAACTATACCTCAAAAAAAAAAAATTCAGGAGTTCCTGTCATGACTCAGCAGAAACGAATCTGACTAGTATCCATGAGGACACATGTTTGATCCCTGGCCTTGCTCAGTGGGTTAAGGATCCAGCATTGCTGTAAGCTATGGTGTAGGGCACAGACGTGGCTTGGATCTGGCATTGCTGTGGCTATAGCGTAGGCCAGCAACTACAGCTCCGATTCTACCCCTAGCCTGGGAACTTCCATATGCTCCCAGTGAGGCCTTAAAAAAAAGAAAAAAAGAAAAATGAAAAAATTCAGTACCTGAATGAGTGGATATTGTAAAAACTAGCAGACTGGGTACTTCCTTGATCTAAGTATGTCTGTGTAAAAACCTGTCACAGACATTGTGCCATATGATGCCGTGATGGAAATGTTTCCTTGGTGATAAGGAACATGGTCATGATGTCCACATTCACCACTCGCATCTGTCTTCTGTTGGAGGTGCTGCCCATGCAGTAAGAAAATAGACAAGAAAGCTAGCAGTTACAAAGGAAAAAACAGAACTCCCATTATTTATCAATGATACAACTGTATAAGGAAGAATCACAGATAAATTATTAGTACTAATAAGAGAATGTGACAGATTTGCTGGGTATAAACAATATACTGATGTAAAGTCAGTAAGAGTTAAAGAATGAAAATAGATGTAAGACCACATGAAAAAATTATAAACCTTTATTAGCAGCATTTGTAAGTACCTCAGTAAATGAAGAAATGTATTGTGTTCATGAATTAGAAGACTATATTTTTTAGCTAAACTCTAGGCTTTATTTGGCTTTCACTGACTTTTCCACTCCTGCCCTCTTTCTTTCCCAGGCCCCAGTCCAGGCACCACATTACATTTGGATTTGTCTCCTTCGTTTCCTCTGGTCTTTGGCACTTTCTCATCTTGCTTGTTTCTTGTGACCTTGGCAGTTGGAGGGGTCCTGGTTGGGTCCTTGTGGAACAGCCCTCACTTTGGGTTTGTCTGATGTTCTTATAATTAGACTGAGAGTGTGGGATTTTGGTGAAGTACCCCTCTGGTCACTTCCTGTCAGGGGCACATGAAAGCCCAGGACATATCAGGAGCAGCCAGGAGACTGGTGAGCAGAGGCAGGGAACAGAAGGCCAGGAGACATGAAACCAGAGAGCGAGTGGGGTGCCAGGACACTGAGAGGTCTGATAAGCCACTATAAACACCTTTACTCTTGTGGAAATGAGGAGACAGTGAAAGGAGATGAATGGAGAAGTGGTATAGTTTGACTTTTGTTTTACAAGGAACACTCTGGATGCTGAATTAAGAATAAAACTTAGAGGTCAATGGTAGGAACAGAAGAACCAGTACAGAGGTTATTAATCGAGCATGGCTACTGGAATCAGGAAAGCAGAAGCAGAGGTAGTTAGAACATACTAAATTCTGTTTACATTTTGAAAGTAGAGGATTTAAAAGGTAGATTACATCTGGATTCTGAGAGGAAGAGGAGATTAAGGTGATTCCATGGTTTCTTCCATTTTATGGTTGGGGGGGCTAATTATGACACATTTATTATTTATCATCTTGTTGGAATCAGTCCCATTTCATCTGTTTTTGAGTCTGTTTCTGTCTTTGTGGTGTCCTCTGTCATCCAGAAATGTGATGCATAGGGCCAACAATAGATCTAATGGCATAGCCCTAGCTTTCTTCTGTTGTCATCATTCTATAAACCACCGTTTTTTAAATCAATTTTTTCAGCCAATTTTTAATCCATCCATGTCTTCAAAAATAAATATTAGATCATGCCTCCTAGTAATACTTTAAAAAATGGATATGAGGCCAGTTTATGACTTTTTTTCATCGAACCCATCCTGCAGAATGCTATTGATCGATGTTTTCTTTTTTATGTGCAGACACATACACAGCACCTTTATAATCTGTTCTAGAAAACATTCTCAGGATGGAAATGAAATATCTCTGATCTGTAGTTTACAAAACAAAGTCAGAGGTAGAACATGCAAATCGAATGACTCTGTCCATCTCCCCTAATCTCCACTGTTCCTCAAAGATCACAACCAGTGATCAGTTCAGTGACTTATTTTTAGAGGCTTTTATATTTTCTGAAAATAACTGTAAGTTGTGAGACTAAGTGTTTTTGACAGTGATTTATCTGTCCTGAGATTTGGCTCTTTTGCTTCTTAAACTTCATACTTTCTGGAAGAGAAGATCACAACTAATTCATGTAGTTCTGGCTGCCTCTAGGATTTGAATCCAGGCTCTTTAAAGTGACAGACCAGGTCCCTTACAGCCCAGCCCCACCACATGTCCCCAAACCCTATTTGGCACCCCCTCTCCCTGTGTCCATCCTCCCCTTCTGTGCCCTCTCCTGGTGTGCCTTCTCTTCCTTGTCTGTCACCTCTGTGAATCATTGTCTGACCCCCGAAGACACAGGGCCTGGGTATCAGCAAAGCCCACTCTGTCTGTCACTCTTACACGTGGTGCTGTGACTGATCACTCTGTTCCACTAAAGCTCCTGAGGCCAGGCACCATTGTATTGATCTCTGTCTTTTGCCAGTAATGCCTAATACATATGAGATGCTTAAGAAATCTCCTACAAATCAGTGAATGAATGAAGACGTTTTCCTTTTTTATTTTTAATCTTCATCAATTATACCATCAATTTCAAGACTATTTTCCTTCCTTGCTTTCCTTATCATTTTGAGAGCTATAGTAGTTCTTCATTTTTTATCTTCCTTACACTTTCTGGACCTCACATTGTTTAAACTCCTATATTCATCCTTGGTTATGTGACATTTTTTCTGCTGCTTGTAAATATACTTTCGAAATCTGAGCAACCTGGACGTTCTATCTGAGTGAGACATTTCTTTCTTTTCCTACATGAAATATGAAAAGAAACTAAGGAGTTTCCTTGGCTGGCCCGTGCGTAAGGCATCTAGGAAGTAGTAAAACCAGATAACCACTTAATGCTTTATCAACTGTTTTAAAAAGAACTGTAGGGACTTGTGCTTCTAGTAAGATGAAATCGATACACTGTTTTCCCTGTTTCTCCTGCTAAGTACCAAAACCCCAGGATGCTGCATTGAAACAAACACAAGAAGATTCTGGAACGTGGAGAGAAGGCAGGCAGGTTTCCTCAGAACAACACGGCAATGAGTCCCTGGGTTTTTTCTCAGCTGACTGTCCCTCTGCATGTCCCTCCCGGATCAGACAGGGCACAGGAGAAGGCAGCACCCAGCCACAGAGCAACTGCAGCCTCCTCCCCTCCTTACCAGCCAAGGCTGAGTGGGGAGCCTGCCCTCCACACTCACCGGAAAGAGGGCCCCAGCCGTCCATGGTGATATCAGAGACCAAGCAGCCCGCTGGGACTTTCATCCGCTCTAAGGAGGAGTTAATGGTGGCAACATTGCGGAAACCATGGGGGCACCTGGCCTTCCAGCCCACCTCCCCCCAGTGGGGTAGGCATCCTTCCCCCTCCTGCTGGGGCGATGGGTTCCCTGATGGGTTTCCTGGTGGGAACTCAAGGCGTCACCCCCTCGCCGCCTGCCTGTGGGGTCGTGAAGCCATGTGGAGCAGTGGTGAGCCATCCTTGCCCCCTCTCAGCCAGAGTCTGGACCCCTACCTGCTTGGTTGTAGAGAGCAGTGCATCTCCCCAGCTGGGGAACAGAGGCTGGGAGGGGAGCCTGGAAGACCACCCCCCTCCCCAGCCCTGGCCCATAATGGGACCACACCCACCTTCTCACTGGAGGTCCAGTGTCTCTGTCTCTTGACAGTGTAACTAAAATGTCCAAGTTTCTTTCAAAACTCATTGTCACAGTAAGAACTGAGAAATTTTCAGCTGAAGTAGAAAAGATAATCAACAGACACCAACACTGAGTGACAAAGATGCTCGAATTATCTGATGTGGGTTGTCGATTTTGAACGTGCTTCAAACTGAAAGATATAGTCTTCACAAAATTTATGTAAAGAAGCACCAAGTGGAAAATTTAGAACTGAAAAAATACAATCACTAAAATTCAAGAACTGTGCAGACAGACTCTGTAGCAATGAGGAAGGACAGAGGAAGTATCAGTGCTGGAACAGCAGAACCACAGGAGAGACTGAAAAACAGAACAGTCTGAACAACTCATTTGTTGGTGTTGTGTCTGTCATCAGAATCTCAGAAGGAGAGAAGTGAGGGTGGGCCTGAAACATACTCAAAGAAGCAATGGCTGAAATTTTCCAAAACGTGGCCAAAAACACGAACCTGCACCCCAAACAGGACAAACCCAAAGAGACCCAAGCCAAGGCTCATAGGCAAGCTCAGGAAAACTAAAGCCTAAGAAAGAATCCTGAAAACAGAGCAAGCGGTTACCTTTACCTTTAGAGGAAAACAGTTTAAATGACAGAAATTCCTCATAGGAAACCATGGAGCCAGCCTGAAACAGGACACTTCAAATGCTGAAGAAAAGAATTTTCAACTGAAATTCTGTATCCCAAGAAAGATCCTTCAAGGATGAGGAAGAAATCAGGACCTTTTCAAGTGAAGGAATGCTAAATAAGAAGGTTTGTCCAGGGAGTTCCCATCGTGGCGTAGTGGAAATGAATCCACCTAGGAACCATGAGGTTGTGGGTTCAATCCCTGGCCTTGCTCAGTGGGCTAAGGATCCAGCTTTGCTGTGAGCTGTGGTGTAGGTTGCAGATGCGGCTCAGATCTGGCGTTGCTGTGACAGTGGCATAGGCCGGCAGCTATAGCTCTGATTCAACCCCTAGCCTGGGAACCTCCATATGCCGTGGGTGTGGCCCTAAAAGAACAAAAACACAAAACAAACCGAAAAAAGTTTTGTCCCCAGCAAACCCTACCCGAATAAATGGCTAAAAGAAGGTCTCTGAACAGGAAGAAATGACAGAGAAGAAATCCTGGAACAGCAGGGAGGAATAAAGCACAAAGAAAAGAGTGAAAATATGGGTACATGCAGTAGAATATCCTTCTCCCCTGGACTTTTCTCAATTATGTGTGATGACAAAGCAAAAAATGCAAGTCTGGGTAGGTAATAGAACATAGTAAATATCAATACTTTCTCATTCATATTGTGCACAAGCTACCTCCGGTTAGATTTGACCAAATCTTCCGGTAAGTTTGATCTAGGATATTGAGGATTACACATTAATGCCTACCTTCACGTAACTATTTTCATTTGAGGTGTTATTAAACATGCATTGTTGAGAGAACATGTTACAGAGACACTGAAAACTACTTAAGTCTCCTCTAAAGAAAAAAAACCCCTCAATTTGAAGATATGCCTCTTTCATAAATAAACTGTATTTTTAAACCTGCATAAAGTGCTAATTCTAGGCTTTATGTCACCTAATTTAATAAATAGATAAAGGCTTACTTACATGTCACACCATGTTGAAAACAGTCTTTCCCGACAAAGCAGAACAAGCCAAACACAAAACTGATGTTTTGATAAACAGTTTTGACCAAGGTGAAAAATCAGTTGTCAGCCACCAAAAACCACAAATCAAGGTAATTCTGGCCTTCTACCTCTTAAAAATATCCTTTCTCATTGCTAGAGTGAGAAATTTAGTATGAAAAAGCACACAGCAGATTTACAGCACTGCTCAGAGCTATAAGACAACTAAGACTTTTTGCTACAATATTGATTCAGAATCCTCAGTGAATTAATTTGAATTCAGAAATATGAAGGTTAGTAACTTCTAATGGTTCATTCTGTTGGTTACCATTAAGTTGCCCTTAATCGCACATTCAAATGAACGTTTATGGAATGGGGCTTCCGATCCGGAGCACTTCTACCTTGAACTGTTTTATGGCTCCTCAGGTTAGTCCTTGTGGCCGAATCTGAAAAATTACCTGTCACATTGGACATGGCTGACCAAGCCAGCCTGATCCTGGAGCAGAAACAAAATGTGAGTTATGGCCCAGGGAGGTCGCTCCACAGGGCCTCCAGGCCACCCCCCGGCACAGCGCCACCTGGTTCTGCTCTATCAGGAGGCTCTCCTCTGCCGCTGTGTACTTTGCTTTTTTGTGGTGCCTATTAATAAAGTACTACCCAGTGTGAAAAACAAACAAAATTTTTTTAAAAAGCTACAGGAGCCACACCAAGGGGGACACAGTGAAGAAGAAAGCGAGCAGCGACATTTAGCTGTGCCAGAGGCCAGCACACCAAGCTGCAGATCTGCAGCAGGTGCAAATCAAGGGTCCAAGTGCTCTGGAAAATGCTGCGTGCTATCGAAATGCTAGCCATGTGATAAGTGCCTCTACAAATCTATTCTTATCTGTGAATGAAATCTCAAGGATCAAGTTCTTAGAAGGACTGCACAGAAGAAGCAATCTTTTTATCATAGATAGTAAATAAAACATGAAGTAGAACATATTCACTTCTAAAAACAAAGTTTCTAGGTTAGAAAGTCCTATTATCTTAAAATACCATAAACTTTACATTTTCTTTCCGAGGAAGATGGCATAGGTTGGCAGCATTCCAGCATATCACACTTATCTTACAGGAGCTTCTTGTGGTTCAGCCAAAAACTCTCATGCTTGTGTCAGTTAAACGTTTTAAAATATATGCACTCTTACTTTTGAGACACCTGTTTTATAGGCCCCTGGTACTTTGAGCTTTAAAACAGTGTATGAAACTAATCCGATAATATAAAATATGTTAACTAATTCTTAATGCTTTAAAACTGCTGAGTGTAAAAAGTGACCCCAAGTAATAGTGACCTAACCATTTTTCTGACTTGAAGGTTTTTAAGCTCTGTGGAAATATACATGTTTATAAAAATACTAAGTCAGTGAAAACTCTTCTGCAGTAAAAAGTAAACTTCTGATCTTACAGTCTACAACAGTAAGGCTTTCTTGAATATGACTTATAATAAAATACTATAATCTATGCAAAGTAGGCATCAGTAACTATGTAACTCAGTACTGCGCCAAATTATACTCATCTCTCGAGATTCAGCCTAAGCTACTCTTGAGAACCTTTTTCAACCAAAGGTGATGTGTGTTGTAGAAAAGGCTTCTCATCTTCACTGTACCATGGTGTCTCTTGAGCACCACTCTTGTATCTATAGAATGAGAAGACTGGGCCAGCTGACCACAGTGGTATTTCTTAGCCCTACTTATAAAGGGATCCAGCTCTATTTGCACTAAATAAGCAACACTAATATTTAAGTGCTTCCGAATATCTGAGTACTAAGAGCAGCACTGATGAAGGAGTTGGGCTTTGTCCACAGTGCTGACCCTCTGCCCTCTTGCAAGTCCCCTCAAACAGAAGTGCTGACCTGAAGGAGCTCCCCATGGCCAAATCAGGAACAATTTTAGCAGCGAAATAGCTAATGACAGAATTGGATTATGACCTATAAAATAAAGTAAATGTTCATGCATCTATATTGATATGAATACATGGGGGAGAAGGGAAAGTTCTTAGAGAATAGTATAAAGTTCTTATAGTATAGTTATTGAGTTGTAAATGAAGAAGTAATTAAAGAAATGGAAAATTACCATTAGGCAAACACCCTAGGCAAGAACCATCAGTGGATGCTAAAATAGTGGGTCCAAGTAAAGTAAGAAAAAAGTATATTTTGCTTAATCTCAAAGCATTTCCCCACCAGACAGTTATAAAGAAAAGCATACTGGTATAAAGAAACCTGACAGACACCACACTGTCTTGACCAGGTGATCAAGGTTAAGGTCACCAGTAACAGGACATGCTGACACCGTCCCCCACTGGAAAGATACACTACCAAAGGTGTGTCGCTTCAGGGGTGTTTCTCCTCAGAATGTATTTCCTCATTGCAGTTATTAGAAAACATCAGAGAAATCAAATTGAGGGCCTCCTGCAAAGTGAGTGACCAGTGCTCTTCAATACTACCAGTGTCAAGGTCATGAAAAACAAACTAAAGCAACTTGTCAGGGACTGACTGGATTGCCACATTTTGGAGGGGACTGTGGAGCCGTGACAACTAAATGCACGGTGGGGTCCAGAACTCATTTCTGAACCAGAAAAGAAAAGGACATCTGTGGGAAAACTGGCAGAAATCAAACAATACCTGTACATTAGTTAATAGAATAGTATTAATGTTAATTTAATGGTTTGCAAGATAGTATGGTGATTATGTTAAGACGTTCTCATTAGGAGAAGCTAGTTGAAAGGTAGACAGGAGCTCAGTACCATTTTTACTTTTCTGTAAGCCTAAAATTATTTTTTCTAATATTGATCAAAATAAATCAAAGCACCCTTTTCTTTAGGTTTCAACTGGTATACCTGAAAAACAAATTGGAGTTTTCAAAAATACACTGTTAGCACTGAGCTCTTCTGTTCTGTGCTCCCCTGTCTAACTTATGCCCTCCAAATTTTAATTTTATATTTCTTTTTTATGTTTTTAATTTCCTTCAGATATCTGTTTATAATTGTTTTATATTTCCTCTATATTTGTTCATATTTCATTTTTATATTTTAAAAGCTCCAGTTCCATATTTTCACGAGCACAACACAGGAGGATGGTGTCCTTACCTATATTCATCAGGCTCCCAGAACTTTTCCATAAGTGCAAGTTTGTACCCTTGACCAGAATTTCCCATTTTCCCAAGCCTCTGACAACCACCAGTTTACATTGTTTCTATGAATTAAGTTTTTTAAGATTCTGCATATAAGTGGAAGCATGTGGCATTTGTCTTTCTTTGTCTGACTTATTCCACTTAGTATAATGCCCTCAGGTTTCACCCATGTTATTAAAAATGGCAGGATTTGCCTCTCTTTTGTAGCTGAATAATATTTCATTGTATGTGTGTGTACACACACCACATTTTCTTGATTCATCCATTGATGTACACTCTGCACGTCTTGGCTGTTGTAAATAATGCTTCAGTGAACGTGAGAGTGCAAATATTTCTTGAGATAGTCATTCCTTTTATTCAGATATTTACCCAGAAGTAGGATTCCTGGATCTTAAGGTAGTCTATTTTTAATTTTTAAAGGAACCTCTATAACTATTTTTCATAGTGGCTGCACCAGTTTACATCCCCAGTAGTGCACGAAGGTTCCCTTTTCTCCACATCCTCTCCAGCTCTTATTATCTCTTATCTTTTTTTGATAGCTATTCTAAGAGGTGTGGCTTTGATTTGCATTTCCCTAGTAATAAGTGATATTGAACACCTTTTCATGTACCCGTTGGCTGCATGTATCTGCTTTGAAAAATGTCTGTTCAGATCCTTTGCCCAATTTTAAGTCAGATTCTTTTTTTAACTATCAAGTTATACAAGTTCCTTGTATATTTTGAATGTTAACTGCTTTTCACATATACAGTTGGCAAATAATTTTTCCCATCCCATAGGTTGGCTTTTCACTTTTATTATTTCTTTGGCTATGTAGAAGCTTTTGAATTTGATGTATTCCTTCCTACCCATTTTTTTTTCCCCTTGGGCTTTGGTGTAATAGCTAGAACTTCACTGCTAAGACCAATGTCAAGGAGTTTTTTCCCATATTTGCTTCCTGGATTTTTATGGTTTCTTATCTCACATTGAAGTCTTTAATCCATTTCAAGTTAATTTTTGAGAGTGATATAAGATAGGAGTCCAGTGTCACTCTTTTACATGTGACTGTCCAGTTTTCCCAATGCCATTTATTAAAGACACTGTCTTTTGCCCACTGAGTATTCTTGGCTCTCTTCTCAAATGTTAGTTGACCTTATATACATGGGTTTATTTTTGCTCACCTGATAATCTTCTATTAGGCTGTGTGTCTGTTTTTATGCCAGTTTTGAATTTTTTTTATTAAAATTTGTAGTATAGCTTGACATCAGGAAATGTGATGCCTCCAGCTTTGTTCTTAATTTTCAAGAATGTTTTGGCTGTTCGGAATCTTGTGATCCCATATAAATTTTAGGATTTTTTTTTCTATTTCTGTAAGAAATATCATTGGACTTTTGACAAGAATTGCATTGAACCCACAGATACCTCTGAGTGGTATGGACGTTTTAATGATGTGAACTCTTTATGGTTCATAAAAACAAGATATCTTTCTATTTATTTGTGTCTTATTCAATTTCTTTCATCAGTACTTAACATATTTTTAGTGTACAGATTTTTTACCTCCTTGGTTAAATTTACTCCTGAGTACATTATTGTATTTGATGCTTTGTGAAAAAGATTATTTTCTTTCTCTTTCAGATAGCTCATTATTGGTGTATGGAAATGCAACTGATTCTGTATATATTTTTTTTATACTGCATAAGTCTTTGATTTCTTGCACCAGTGTTTTTTAGTTTCAAAATATAGGTCATTAACACATTTTAAAAGACTTAGGCCTGTATTTTTCATTTTTGAAGAGAGATGCTGTTGTGAATATTTTGTTCTTAGTTTTAAGCTTCCATTTTTTCATTGCTGTTTCAGAGTAAGCAATATGATTGATTTTTGCATGTTGCCCTTGTATCCTGCACACTAGTTTGTAGTTCTAGGAAATTTTGTAGTTCCCTTGGGACTTTTGTATAGACAATCTTCTCTTCAAATTAGGACAGTTTTATTTCTTACTTTCCAATCTGTATATATTTTATTTCTTTTTATTGATTTATTAATAGAAAAGATGTCAGGAGTAATGAGAGTGGACATTTTCCTTTTTCCCAATCTTAGAGGGGAAGTATTTGGTCTTTTACCTTTAAGTATAATGTTAACTGTAGGTTTTTTATAAATGCTCCTTATCACCTGATTGTTTCTATTCCCGGTTTGCTGAGAGTTCTCATCATGAATAGATGTCCAGTTTTTTTCATATGATTTTTCTGCATCAGTTCATATGATCATGTGTTTTTGTTTCTTTAGCCAGTTAACACAGTGGAATGCATTAGTGGATTTGCAATACTGAACCAGCCTTGGGTTCTCTGGAAAGCCCCTCTTAGTCACTGTGTTTTCATATATTGCTGAATTTGACTTGGAAATTTTTTGTTGAAAATTTTTGTGCCAAATGTTCATGAGAGATTTTGGTCTATAGGTTGGTTTTTTATTGGGAGAGGGTAATTCATGTTATGTGGTTTTGACATCAGAGGAATGTGGGCCTCATTAAATTAACTGGAAAGTGTTATTTTCTGTTTTCTTGAAAAGATTATTTAAATTTAGTGCTATTCATTAAATATCTGGTAAATTTTGTGAGTGAAACTATCTGGTCCTGGAATTTTGTTTTGTTTGAGGTGAAGGTTTTAAACTCTAAATTCAGTTTTTAAAACAGTTACAGAAATATTCAGGTTAACCATTTCATCTGAGATGACCTGTTCTAGGTTCTGGTTTTTGAGGAAATGGCCCTTTTCAAAATTTTCAAATTTATGTGCATTAGAGATGTTCACCTTACAAGACTGCTTTAAGGAAAAAAGCTCACAATTACATAGCACTTGCTATGTGCCTAGTATAGCACTAAGCACATACTGTATTGATATAATCTTAACAGCTACCCTAAGAGGTACTATTATTATCCCTCAAATTTATATTTTGTAGGAGTTCCTGTCGTGACACAGCAGTTAACAAATCTGACTAGGAACCATGAGGTTGCGGGTTCGATCCCTGGCCTCAGTCAGTGGGTTAACAATCCGGCTTTGCCATCAGCTGTGGTGTAGGTTGCAGACGCGGCTTGGATCCTATGTTGCGGTGGCTGTGGTGTTGGCTGGCGGCTACAGCTCCGATTCAGCCCCTAGCCTGGGAACCTCCATATGCCGTGGGTGTGGCCCTAAAAAGCAAAAAAAAAAAAAAAAAAAAAAAAAATTTATATTTTGTAAACTGACTAGGTAGTGTCCTAAAATTTTCATAATGGACATACAAAATATTTTAAATGTAATTACAAACAACCTAATTTCTTATACCTTAGAAGTGACCTTTTTGTAAGCTCTATACCCACAGCATATGAAGTTCCCAGCCCAGGCTAGGGGTCGAATCGAAGCTACAGCTTCCAGCCTACACCACAGCAATGCCAGATCCGAGCCACGTCTGTGACCTATACCACAGCTCATGGCCACACCAGATGCCTGACCCACTGAGCGAGGCCAGGGATTGAACCCACATCCTCATGAATACTGGTAAGATTCGTTTCCACTGCGCCACAACAGGAACTCCTAAAAATGACATTTTTATCATAACTTTTATATGAAATCCATAGCAAATCAGTACCTTCATTTAGTACTTTCATTTGTTAATGTAAATAAGCTCTTCTATAAGAGTCAGAAATGGGAGTTCCCATTGTAGCTCAGAAGGTTAAGGACTGGACGTAGTCTCTGTGAGGATGCAGGTTCAATCCCTGACCTCACTCAGTGAGCTAAGGATCCAGCGTTGCCACAAGCTGTGGTGTAGGTTGCAGATGCAGCTTGGATCTGGTATTGCTGTGGCTGTGGTATAGGCTAGCAGCTCAAGCTTCAATTCAACCCCTAACCTGGGAACTTCTATATGCCACAGGTATGGCCATTAAAAGGAAAATAAAAGTCAGAAATGTATATCATAATGTTTAATCCCTTGAATTCATAATGGTCCTTCATTACCCTTTAATATCTCCTGGCTCTACAGTTATACTCTCTTTTCATTTAATATTAGAAACTTGTAGCTTCTCTCTTTTTTGGTCAGTCTTCCTCAAGGTTTGTCAGTTTTATTGATCTGTTCAAAGAACCAGCTTTTTGTTTTATTGTTTTTTCTGTATTATTCTGTTTTCAGTTTCATTGATTTCTTTTCTTTATTACTTCTTTCTTTCTGATTGCCCTGGTTTATTTTTCTCCTCTTTTACCATTTTTAACATGGAATCATAGAATTTTGATTTGAGTCCTTATTTTATAACATAAGAATTTATTAGTAATGTAAATTAGCCTTTAAGCAATGTTTTAGGTACATTCCACAAATCTTGATATGTTGTTTTTTGTTTTTCTCTTTGACCCATGGATTCTTTAGAAGTATGTTAAGTTCCAAAGTGCTTGATTTCCTTTTTTTTCTGATATCTATTTTAAATTCATTATTGTGAGAGAACATACTTTGTATTTTTTTTTTAAGACCAGATACTATAAAACTCTTAGAGGAAAACATAGGCCAAACACTCTCTGACATAAATGATAGCAACATCTTCTCAGATCCATGTGTCAGAGTAAGGACAATAAAAAGAGAAATAAACAAATGGGACTTAATTAAACTTCAAAGTTTCTGCATAGCTAAGGAAACCCTAAACAAAACGAAAAGACAACCCACAGAATGGGAGAAAATATTTGCAAATGATTCAACTTTGTATTTTTTTTTATTTGTTAAGTTTTGTTGAACAAACCTGGATTTGTTCTGTCTTCATGGATGTTCTATGTGGATTTAAAAAAGAACAGGTGGAATGTTGTATAAATGTCAGTCATATCTTATAGTTATTAATGTTGCCTGAGTCTTTATATCCCTGCTGACTTTCTGTCTGCTTGTTCTGTCAATTAATGTAACAGGAGTATTGAAGTCTCCAAATATAATCATGGATCTGCCTCTGCTTTCTGTCCTCTCAGTCATGTATTTTGAAGCTCTGTTAGATTCACACACTTTTAAGACAGTTTTATCTTCTTTGAGAATTCAACCTCTTATCATTGTAACATGTACCACTGGTAATTTTCTTAACTCCAAAACATACTTTAATATTAAAATAATTACCATAGCTTTCTTTTAATAATGTCTGCATAGTATATCTTTTTCCATCCTGTTACTTTTAACCTACCTGTGTCATTATATTTGAAATAAATTTTTGTAGGAAGCTTATTGGAATGGTGCTTAAAAAAAAAATCTTTTCTGACAATCTCTGTCCCTTAATTAGCTTGCTTAGACCAATTACATTTAATGTATCTCTGGTATTTTAATTTGGCTTTATCACTGTATATTAATCGTTTTTGGTTTTTTCATTCTTTTTTTTTCTGTTCAGTCTTCTTTTGGACCATTTCAGTATGTTTTAGTATTCCATTTTCATTATTTATTTCATTTTTGACTATATCTCTCTGTATATATTTTTAAGTAGTTGCTTTGTAGATTTGAATGTTGCATACCTAACTTTTAACAGACTATTTAGAATCACTATTTTACCACTCCAAGAAACCTTGCCCCCATGTGGGTCCCATTACTCTCCTTCCCTTGGGTTATAGTTGTCATATATGTTACATCATTTCTCATATTTTCATTCCTGACATTTCAAGCTTTCCTCTAATATCTTTCACCTTCTTTCTGAAGATCTTCCTCTAGCAGTTCTTTTAGATCAGGTCTGCTGGCAATGAGCCATAATCTTTCTTTTATCTAAGAGTATCTTTATTTTACCTCTGGTTCTGAAGTATATTTTCACTAGATAATAGAATTTAAGGTTGAGATTTTTTTTTCTTATAGCACTTTAAAAATGTTCCACTTCTTTATGGAATCCTTGGTTTTCTAATGATAAATTTGCTGTCCTTTAAATCATCGTTCCCTTATATTTCTGTATCATTTTCTCTGGCTCTTTTCAAAAATTTTAAAATTTTAGTTTCCATGGTTTGATTAATGGTCTGGGCCTGGATTTGGGGGCTTTACCCTATTTGAGAAGAGGAAAATCTGATTCATTTGGCCACTTGCTGTGCCTTTTTGGAGACTGCTATGAAATATTCTTGTAAAACTCTGGAGCAGTATCATAACCAGGATATTGACGTTGATACAGGAGAGACACAGAGCATTTCATCACCCAGGGCCCCCTAATTGCCTTTTAACAACCCACCTTCTCTTCCGTCTCCTTTCCCTCTGCCCCAGCCTTAATCTCTGGCAGCTACTAATCTCTTCTCATATTATAATTGTGTCATTTCAGAATGTTATATAAATAGAATCATACAGTATATACCCTTTTGGATTGGCTTTTTTCACTCTCCATAATTTCTTGGAGATTCATTGAAGTGTTGTGTACATCAGTGGTTTATTCCTTTTATTGCAGGATAGTGTTTTGTGACTTATTTTTCAGCTATATTTTGCCATTATTTGAAAAACTAAGGTCTTGTTACTCAGGAGTTTTTCTCATTTATATATTTGCTTCGGAATTTAGACTAAAAGCAAAAACCTTGGTAGCATTTTGGTTCTCCTTCCTTAGTCGCTTTTAGGTTGGTCAGCCATACTGTGTTGACATTATTAAGTCTTACAGGAGAGAAAATCTTACGTACAAGTAGATTCAACTTTACTCCTCTTACATTTCTTAGAACTCGAAGTAAGATAGAACACATGAGGGGGAATGCTGTTTGAGAAGTACTGGAAACCGTTCCTGTCCCCAGACACGCTGTGCGCTCCCTGGCTGAGGCGGGAGGAGCCTGTTCCAGGCAGTCTGATGCACTGAGAGGAGCATGTTCACCTTTCAGCCCAGCGTCAGGACCTTTTCTGTCTTCATTAGTTGGCACGGTATTAGTTGTTGAACCAAAATCCCAGCCCCAATAATGAGGGAAAGCAGGAAGACTCCCGGTTTCCAAACTGTGGGACCAGATTCTGACATGAGTCACATGCTCTTCTGAGCAGCCCAGATTCTCTCCCAGCAGAAATGAAGGAATGAAAGTCAATAGTGAATTGCAGACAGGGTTTAAATTAGCTGTAATAATAACATCAAGTAGTAAAATTAGTAAGGTCCAAAATATCATTTTAAACTTTACTGTCAGTGTTATCTTCTGCTTTAGCAAGTTATATAACTCCAGCTGTTTTGATTCTCATTTAAGGAGAAATAGCATAAATATGCAATAATAAATAACCATATTGCTATCATATAATCACGCACTTGGCACACTTTATTATTTTAGTTTAAGTAGGTGCTTTGGAGGAAGAGAGGGAAAAATTAGAGATTTTTCAGACACGTAGCAAATACTAGCATTTCACCTACAGTATTCTTAATACTTGACCAGGAATTCTTAAACTGTCATTTTGCTGATGGCAGATATAAAATGAGGATTCTCGTCATGTACATGGATAACAGATTTGTGGTTGCCAAGGGGGAGGGAGTGGGATGGACTGGGAATTTGGGGTTAATAGATGCAAACCATTGCCTGTGGAATGGATAAGCAATGAGATCCTGCTTTATAGCACTGGGAACTATATCTAGTCACTTATGATGGAGCATGATAATGTGAGAAAAAAGAATGTGTATGTGTGACTGGGTCACATTGCTGTACAGTAGAAAATTGACAGAACACTGTAAACCAGCTATAATGGAAAAAATAAAAATCATTAAAAATTAAAAAATGAGGATTCTCCAGCAGAAATTAATCTCATCATTACCTACTTCAGACAGTGTTTTCTATGATCTAAAAAGGTTTGTGCATATTTTAATGATTTGTCACATAATGATCATCTTTAAGTAGTAATATAAAAGTTAATGAGTAAAGAAAGCCCGCTGAATAAATCCACCCAGTAATCCAAGGCACTTAAAGAAACACATGCTTTAATGTGAGCACAGATTTTACTTGATTAGTGCTCAATTCAAATGTAGGGGAAATCTAAATCAGGGCTTGTGACTGACATATTCAATGGGATTTGATTGGGGTGCAGATAACTACAGTGTTTTGAGTATGACTTTATGTATGAGTCTTCTGATGATGGTTATGATACATACTCTGAAAGCAGTTTCTAACTTCTTTCATATTACGCAGGTTCTTAGTAAACTAGTATAATAAATAAAATGTACCTAAATATGTAAAGCATATTTTATGCTTGCCTTAATAATGTGCATAAATACTCTGCTCTTATTTGTATAGACTGCACTCAGCTCACTGCAAACATCTAGGTGGCAGAGATGGAGAACATACATCTAAAATGTTTGTTAGTGCCACGATTGCCGTTTATTACTATTTATCAGTAGCTGGAATAATAAGTAGAATGGAAGAAGGAATATAGTGCCTTTAGGTGCTGGCTCTGATCACGCCGCAGTTTGGTCCAGTCTGCTTTCTGGCTCTCTGTGACTCTGTCCACTTAGCTGAGCCGGGAGGTAGTAGAGAGGAAATTTTAGAGCCACTCAGACCTGCATTCATATTCCACCTCTACCACCTCATAGCTGTGTGTCCTTGGGCAGGTTGTTTAACCTCTTCAAGCCTCATGTTTTGGTGTTTTTTTTTTTTTTAATTTATAAAAAGGTAGTTATGAAGGTTAAAGGAAATGAGTTGATAAAGCATACAGTCCAATGCCTAGCACACAGCACTTTGTGATTTGAGAAAGAAAGGAGAAAAGGAATCCTACTTTCTGTGGCTAGAGCTCCTCTCCTAACAAACATGCTAAGATTTTAGGACGCTTGTAGTTCTGACTTATCTATGGCTCCAGAATTATATGCACATCCTCCCTTATTTTGCTTCTCTAAAATATCTTTATGTGTTTTGGGCGTTTCTGTCGTGGCGCAGCAGAAAGAAATCTGACTAGGAACCAGGAGGTTGCGGGTTCAATCCCTGACCTTGCTCAGTGGGTTAAGGATCTGACATTGTTGTGAGCTGTGGTGTAGGTCACAGACGCGGCTTGGATCCTGTGTTGCTATGGCTGTGGCGTAGGCTGGCAGTTGTATCTCTAATTTGACCCCTAGCCTAGAAACCTCCATATGCCTCAAGTGCGGCCCTAAAAAGCAAAAAAATAATAATTATAATAATAAAATATCTTTATGAGTTTTGTAGTTTTACAAAACTACAAAACTCATAAAGATATTTTATCTGCCTAATTTCTTTAAAAAGCTTTACCTTACTAGGACACATTACTATACTTATAAAAGTGAAAAAATCCAAACCAAATATAGCCTGAAAGTTTCCTTTTCAGATTTCTAGAAGTTAAGAAATGTTGGTGAGAGATGGATCTGTTTTAATCCTTTGTCCTTTGATTTCAGCAGGGAAGGAAGGACAAGAAATCCTGGGGCCTGAAGCCCGGGCCGAGGAAGTGGGATGTACAGGTACTCTTGCCTCTCTCGCTCTTTCGGTTGCGCTGTCCTCTCTGAGTGAAGTCTTCGTGTCACTAGTTTGTGCATGTGTGAGTCATAAAGTTAGCCTGGCTCCTCCTCTTTTATCTTGCCTCCTTCAGTGCTGAAGTAGCCGGGCATGTGGGGCACCATGTTCATATTCTTTAAATACAGTGTGAGCTTACAGATTCATATAATTCAGCAGATCCTCCATCTATAAGGATGACAAGTATAATCTACAGATAATCCTCCAAATAAATGTTTGAGTGATAATTTAAACTTATGTCAAATTTTTTACCATAGTTAGAGATAACAGATCTAAGTATTTTGAGTTTCATTATTAGTTACCAAGATCTAGACTGAATTTCCCATGAGGCAAAAAGCAGAAGAGAAAAGAATAAGCAAATATCATAGTTTATCTATAAACCAGATGAGAATCGTGAATATTGATAAGTGAACATGTCACAGCAAAAAGAGGATAAAGGAGTTCCTGTTGTGGCTCAGCAGGTTAAGGCCCTGACCTTGTCTCTTTGAGGATGAGGGTTCAATCCCTGGTCTTGCTCACTGGGTTAGGAATCCAGCGTTGTCACAAGCTGGGCATAGGTTGCAGATATGGCTCAGATCCGGTGTTGCTGTGGCTGTCGTGTAGGCCAGCAGCTGCAGCTCTGATTCCACCCCTAGCCCAGCAACTTCCATATGCCGTAGATGTTGCTGTAAAAAAAAAAAAAGGATAAAAAATGTTTTCTTTTCATTTCTGTGATTGAAAAAGGCCAAAATAAAGTTGAATTATAGCAGACAAGGCAATTTGCTTCTAGGTGACTAAAAGTACATACTCCCTGAGTCTTAAGGCTATTCCTCTATAATGGATTCAGATCAGATTTAAGAAGCAAAAGAGTAAGTGCAAACCTTAAATCCAGATCTTACATATGATAATACCAGGCACTTATTATGTGTCTCATTAGTCAGCTATAACTCTTAGAATGTAACCTTCAAAAATAAATTCCAAGTTATTAAAACAGCTCCTCAAAATAATGTACTTTAAGTACTTTAAGTAGTATAATTGTATTTTGTATATTCAACCGTAAGTTAGATATTCTTGTCATAAGGTTTTAGTTAAATTTTCTGTTTTTCTTCTCCTTTGGTTTAACATTTATAGGTTTTTTTTTTCTTTGCAGTATATTTTCAGTGTATTCCACAGGGTTTTATAAACTCCCTTATATTGTGTAAGATGAGTGTGTTTCTTTTTTTGCTTTTTTTCCCCCTTTTTTTTTAGGGCGGCACCTGCAGCATATGGAAGTTCCCAGGCTAGGGGGTAGAATTGGAGCTGCAGCTGCTGGCCTACACTACAGCCACAGCAACAGCAGGATCCGAGCCACATCTGCAGCCTTTACCACAGCTCTTGGCAACACCAGATCCTTAACCCACTGAGCATGGCCAGGGATTGAACCCACGTCCTCATGGATACCGGCTGGGTTCGTTACCACTGAATCACTACAGGAACTCCAAGATGTGTGTTTTACAGTAATGTATCAAAAAATAGGTTTTCATCTATTCTATAGGCATCAGCTCTCTCATATTTGTCAGACAGTTCTATAACACACAGAATGAATCTTTGTACTGTTATTGAAGGGACATTCCAAATTAATTAATAATGGTGCCTGCAGTCTAAGATTTTGTATTCTGCCTTTAACATGCTTGTGTTGAACGTGCATAAATAATGTATTCAGCTACGCTTGTTATCAAATATTTGTCATGCTATCTTATACAGTATATAAAATACTTAAACTGGAGATTTTTTTTTTAGTAAAATAGTGTTAATGAACACAGAAGATTGCTGTTTATTACTCTTTATTTAATGTTAAAATTTGATTACTTATATTACCAGAAAAGTGTAAGTTCTTCTGTAGATCACTTGCCCTTTTAGGCAAAATGCCATCAAAAAGACATTTACAGTTTCAAGTTTACAGGATTTTTTTACCTTTCAGTTTGTTCTTCACTATGAAAATGAATTAATTCTATCAGTAGGACGTACTGAGTAATAACATAATTTCCCTTCCCTCCCCCCAAAAAAATAGTCACAGCTGGAAGGCAGAGTAACTGTTTATCAGCCAGAGTTGCCCCTGACATGCAGTGTCCCCAGCCTCCAGAAGATGAGCCCTGGGTAGTATTTCCCATCATTTCCCCGAGCTGTGGGGAGTTAGGAGTAAACAGACATTTAACAAAGCCCTGATAAGTGCCGTTTTCAGCAACGAGGGGTAGAAATTAGACATTTGAGACTTTTGAGCAAGTCAACTTTAAAATGATGTTTTGCCTTTGCTTTTGATACTTCCTTAACTTCTAGGGGATAAAGTGCTAACAGAGTAAACAAAACATGGCACAAAGGTCACCGTCATTAGTTCAGAACTCTGCCAGATTCTTTCTGTAGCTGCCTTCTTTCTGCACTTCACGCAGTGAGGAGAACAACAGTCTCAGAAAAGCGTTCAGAGGGTGAAAATTTCACCCAAAACATCTCTTGTTCCTTCTAAGCATCCCTTTTTTTGTTCATATAGCTAATCCTTGTACAAAGTTTCAAAACTGGAGGCTAAAATAGGAGGAAGCCTAAGGGTACTTTATTCTGATGGGAGTGAAATGTTGAAAGCATGTGGAAGTGTTTGTTTTTATGGTCAGTATTTGTCTCTGTACTTGCTTTCTCTCATTTGTGATTATAACCCTATAATATGACACTTTGACAAATGATTATAATTATAGTCCTATAATTCTGTACTTTGACAATTAGCTCAGTTTTCTCGCATCTGAAAGAAAACCAAATTATTATGCATTTCTGTGTGTTTGCTCATCTCTTTAGTATTTAAACACCTAGGTTTTTCAGTCTCAAGACTAGGAATTTTATTTCATAACTGACCTTTTCACAACATCCACTTCCCAACACTTTAAATGTTATGGGTAAAACTGTAGAATTTCTGGTCATAGCTTGAAGTTGGCTTGGTAAATGCAGGTTCATGGAGACAGTGTACTTTAGTTGGAAGGAGCCCAGAATTTGCTACCAGACCGCTAATACTGAATCATCTGCCCGAATTTAATGTTCACCTGGCAAGGCTGCTTTGAGGAAAAGAGGTGACAATGATATAGCACTTAATACATGCCTGGTACACTACTGACACAAACTGTGCTGATTCATTTGATCCTCATTTAATCCCTGAGAGGTACTGTTACTATCCTCCAGATTTTATGTTATACATACTGATTATGTATTGCCTCACAAGTTTCTGATGAACATGCAAAATTTTTCATTTTAAGTGTAAGTACAGTTGACCCTTGAACAACACGGGTTTGAACTGAGCAGGTCCACTTACACACGTATTCTTTTCAGTAGTGAATACTGCAGTACTACACACTGTGGTTATTAGAGTCTGAAGATACGGAACCATGTACACAGAGGGCTGACTAGAAGTTATGTGTGGATTTTTAACTGTGTGGAGGGTCGGTGCCCCTAACCCCCACATTGTTCAAGGATCAGCTATAACAGTTGTTACAACTAAATTCCTGTCATATCAAAAATGGTATTTTTAACATCACTCTTACATTTGAAATCTATAGCAATTTGATACCATTCATTTTTAAATATGAATAAACTCTTCAAGAGTCAGAAATGTTACATCATAATGTTTACTCCTTGAATCCCTATTTCCATTGTATATAGCCTATAGAATTTGATGCTAACATAGTGCATAGTTCCTGCTTGAAGGTATTTTTGATCAACTGTCATTTCTTTGCAAGAAAAAACGTATGTAAAATGAAATTTAAGTTCTCTTTAGTTTCCAGTAACTACATGGCTCTTAAGATTTTTTAAAGTTTTGTAAATTGATTTATCCTATAATTATTAGTACCAGTACCACACAATTGATCACAACATAAATTACAAATTTTAATATAGTGAATGTTAAACAAAGCTGACACTGGGCACAGACCCTCTACCCAGTCAAAACTCACATATAACTTACAGTCAACTCCCCTCCAACACAGTTGCTCTGTATACAGGGCCCCATGCTGACCACAGTTCCACATCCATGGACTTAACTAGTCATGGATCAGGTAGAGCTGTAGTATTTACTATTGAAAAAGATCCAGTATGGGAGTTGCCACTGTGGCACAATGAGATCAGCAGCATCTCTGCGGCGCCAAGACATAGGTTCAATCTCCAGCCTGGCACAGTGGGTTAAAGAATCCAGCGCTGCTGCAGCTGTGGCATAGGTCTCAACTGCAGCTCAGGTCAGATCCCTGGCCTGGAAACTCCATATACCGTGGGGCAGCCAAAAAAGAAAAAAAAATCCTGTGTAAGCAGAAATGACAATAAAGGAGCTGAAGTATTCTTTAATTAGTTCATATATCAGTAGCTTAGTGTTACTTATTCTAGAAGAAAAAGTGTTCATCTTTCTGTTTTTTATTTAACAGTGAGATAACCTTATTCTCATAAATAAAAAGACAAAATGCATTTTTGTTATAAATGATTTATTCTTTACATACCTTCAGAATTATATGCAAAGAATTATGGTTATCTATTAATAAAAATATCTTAAATGTCTTATCAACTGACAGTTCTATTAAATCCTCCTTCAATTTTGTTGAAAGCAAAAATTCAGGGCCACCTAGTTTGCTGAAGGATTTGTTTCCCAGTCAGTAGACTGATTCATTCCCTCATTTCCTAGGACATATACCAAATGCTTTACCAATACTTACTTATCTAAGGACTAATAGTACCAGTTTTGGCTTTTATTACTTTTTTCCCCTCTCTTAGAGGCACCTTATCTAATACATTCAGTGGTTGGGGATATTGAAATATTGCCATTTGCAGTATCTTTTGTCAGTACAATTTTTTTATAAAAATCCTTTCATGTTAACATTTGAACAAACTACACACACACACACATACACATATAAAATATATATAAAAGAACTATTTTAGGGCCACACCCATAGCATATGGAAGTTCCCAGGCTAGGGGCCAAATTGGAATTGTAGCTACCTGCCACAGCCACAGCCACAGCAATGCCAGATCCTAGCTGCATCTGCGGCTCACGGCAATGCCGGATCCTTAAACCACTGAGTGAGCCAGGGATCAAACCCACGTCATCATGGATTCTAGTCAGGTATGTTACCACTGAGCCACGATAGGAATTCCTGGACAAACTATACTTTGATCAATACCTTGGAGCTATAAACTTAGTTCATTCCATTTCTGGAAAATTTGTACCTACTAACCTTACTAGCAAATCCAGTTTTCACAGTTATCTCAGTCAACCAAATCAGACTTTCTGTCATAAAAAAGTCTTCATTTTCCTAATTAAAATAAATGTTGATATGCATTTTGAGGAATTTTATAAAAGTTTTCCTATGAAGAATATGTAAATTATAAATAATATATAAAGTATAAATAAATGTATGGTTGAATAGATTATTCAGTAGTGAGAATAATTATTTAGGTCTAATTTTTATAAGTTAAAAAAACTTTGTCTCCAAATGAGTACCTTTACAACCAGTTATTATATAGATAAGCTTATAACTTACTGAAGTTGCAAAGTTCAGTGTAAAATGCATCCATCTTCTAGCATATACATAGCGTATTCCTATACTAGGCTATAGGAAATATAAACATTTTAAAAATAGAGACAGTTTAAATAAATATTTTGTAATATAATTTGAAAGTATCTTGTCAAATCTATAAATTTTGTTCCTGAGTTTAGTTTAATTTGACTTTGAAGTTAGTTGAAAAGACCTAATGGCACAGACTTGTACCACTTCAGCTGTTCAGAAATGCTTATTGTTCTAGCTAATGACAGAGCCTAGGAATGATGTTTGAGATACTCTTTGCTTTGTTCTCACCAGGGTCTTGAAGAGCAGTGAAGTTTTTAATAACAGTCAGGGAATGAAACAAGTGAGGTCATTAAAGGAAAATTACTTTCACTCCCTCTGGTCATATAATAGCTAATTTCAGAACTTCCTAATGAGGGCCAGAATATCCCCATTTCAATTGCCGTGCTTTGCTCCGATGGAAGTCCATGTAAACAGGAAAGGCTGTCTGCCTAGGGTGCTCTTACGTTGCCCTGGTTGATCAGTAAAGAGGGTTTCCCCCAGTCAGTATTTTGAATGGTTTTCCTCTGGCGACCTAGAAGGTTTACACTGCAAGACAGGCACCACATTAATGCAATGAAAGGAGGAACCGGTGTGCCTCTCCTTTAAATTAGAGCAAAGGACTGTGAAAAGGGGGTGTCAAGAAGGACCTTCAGGATTCTAGGAAGGACCATGCATGGAAGTGGAGAATCTGGAAATAGATTCCCTTTAAACCAAAGGACCAGCTGATCTCTTAGATCTTAGAGTCTTCACTCCTGGGTCCAGTAACCCCTTTTGGTGACCACAGCATCAATACAGTTGGCCTATAAACAGCATAGGAGTTAGGAGCGCCTAGCTCTCCCCACAGTGGAAAATCCATGTATCATTTATAGTCGGCCCTCCCGATGCAAAATTCCTCTGCATCCACAGTTCCACATCCCCAGATTCAACCAACCACAAATCATGCAAGACTACAGAATTTACTACTGGAAAAAAATCCAGGATAAGTGGACCCTCATGGTTCAAACCTGCGTTGTTCAAGACTCAGCTGTATATAGCAGATAATAAATAATTGACAGCTATTGGCTTTATTTAAAAGGAAGAAAAAATGATGAGTCACCCTTATTACTATGCCATTGGCCCTGAGGTTTTAAATGGCAGCCATTCTGAGGACTTCAGTTCCTGCCACTCACTGCGCAAGATGATTTTAATAACCATTGAACAAAAAAGTGCCCATACATCACCATTTTCATTTGGCCCTGTTCAGTCCACTGTTTGACAAATGCAGAACTGAGCCCAGTCTGCAGTGTGAAGAAGTCAGCCATGAGACGCTTGGCGGCCACACTGACCCAGTACAGTTACCAGCAGCGTGGAGCAGCAGAGGAAAAGGACGAAAGTCCTAGCGCACAGCCTGCTCTCCAAAGTCAGCACACCCTGGGCTGCCTTCTCAAAGTGAGGCATGCTGTCATCCTCAGAACCTTCTAACTCAGGGAAAGGCTCCTCTCCTTACCTAGCAGTTACACACTTACTGAGCCAGAACTACAGAAAGAAAAGCCCTGCTCGTATCTGAATATTAGGGGAGACAGGAAGCAATTGTATCAATTTGATACTCTCTCCTACTAGAAACCTTTCTAACAGTAGGTAACTATTAAAGCTATTTTCTGAGAAATCACATAACTGAATTTCGGAATGGTTTGTCACTCAGAGAATGGTTCAGGTTTCAAGTACTGGGGGTTGAGAAATGTTTTTCTCTTTTCCTTTTTTCCTTGCTTTATCATTGATTCAGATGCTAAGGATTTGTTTAGCTAGCTTTCTCTGGGTCTTTTTCATCATAAAATGGAGTAGAAGTACAACTCTAGAGCTAACAAAGGGATATTGGAAAATGTCAAGATTTTTATAACACTTTAAATTTAGAAAAGCAGACTTCTTAACAGATCATACAAAATGAGTTTTGTTTTTAACGTTCAGTAAATATTTCCTGCAATTTCAAGAACCAGGTCTTGAATTCTCTCAAGACAAAACAATTTCTTATTTAGGAAAACAATGTAACAACTTGGTGGTGAAACTGCTTTTTATAAAGTATTCCTTTCTTTTAGTAAAAGATGACGAATGCGACTCAGATGCAGAAAATGAGCAAAACCACGATCCTAACGTTGAAGAGTTTCTGCAACAACAAGACACGGCTGTCATCTACCCCGAGGCGCCTGAAGAGGACCAGAGGCAGGGCACGCCAGAGGCCAGCGGACATGATGAAAACGGTAAGTGGAGGTTCATGGCTGCTCTGTTTTAATCTCTAAAGGATTATTGCTTCCGTTACTCCATGTGGAAGCCCGCTCTACTGTAGGGAACATTTTTGAAAACCAGAATTTACTGCAGGTGGCTGTAGGGAGTACTCTTTAATCAATGGAACATTGTCCATGGTAACAGCATATGTTATGTTAGTGGCATCTCTTGGATATAGTATAATGCCGCTGCAGGTGAAAATGCTTAGCACAGGGCCTGGCCATTGATTTCCATTCACTGCCATGGCAGCAAGTACTAGAAATGGGAACTAGGATGATCCTTACTTCCCCTGGATTCTTCTCCACTGTTCTAGCAAGAAAAACATGGTTGTCTGGTTCAGAACATACTAATTTGGAGGCAAGTGGTTTTTCTGTACCTGCTTTATAGTCCTCTCTGTTATGAACAGCCAGTGTATATATAGAGTGGTAAAATGCAATAATAATGTGTTCATACTCTCTTGAAAAAGAAATAAGCTGTCATTCTGCCTTCCATGCACTAGAAACAGATGCAAATAGCATGCAGGTATTCCTGTAAGAAATTTTACACAGTATCTGTACCAAGAACTAGGAAGTTCCATGGAATGTTTAAGGATACTTGAAATATTAAGATCCTATATCTGGTTTGGTTTTTCTAGGGTTCTGTTTAATGGATAGATTTAGCTTACTATTCAAATAATTGACTCGTTTAATGACCTTTTCAGAGCAGTTTTAGGTTTATAACAAAATTGTACAGAGGTACAAAAATTTCCTATATACTCCCTATCTCTATACATGCATAGCCTCCTCCATTATCAACATAACTCACCAGAATGGTACTTTTGTCTGTTTTTGCTAAGGATGAACCTACATTGATGCATCAGAATCACCCCAAGTCCATAATTTATTTTGGGCTCCACTCTCGGTGTTGTATTTTCTGTGGGTTTAGACAAATGTATAATGACATGTATCCATCATGATAGTATCAGAGTATTTTCACTGCCCTAAAAGCCTCTATACTCTCAATATTCATCTTTCCTCCCCCTCCCTCTCGCAACCACTGACATTTTTAGCTCCATAGTTTTACCTTTTCCAGAATGTCTTATAGTTGGTATCATACAATATATAGCCTTTTCAGATAGGCTTCTTTCACTTAGTATTATGCATTTAAGTTTCCTCCCTATATTTTCACGGATTGATAACTCATTTCTTTTAAATGCTGAGTAATACTCCATTGTCAGTATGTAGCACATTTTATTCATCCATTCACCTACTGAAGGACAGACACCTTGGTTGCTTCCAACTTTTGACAATTATGAATAATTGTCTGTATAAAGCTGCTGTAATATTTATGTACAGATTTTTGCCTGGACATAAGTTTTAGGCTCCTTTAGGTAAATACCAAGCATGATTGCTGGATCACATGGGGAAAGTATGTTTAGTTGTAGAAGAAACTTTCTGTCTTCCAGAGCAGCTGTACCATTTTGCATTCCCACCAGCAGTGAATGAGAGTTCCCATTGCTCCACATCCTCACCAACATTTTATGTTGTCAGTGTTGCAGATTTGGGGCATTCTAAGTAGGATGTAGTAGTATCTGTGGTTTTAATTTGCATTTCCCTAGTGAAATATTATGTGCAGCATCTTTTTATACTTATTTGCCATCTATATATCTCCTTTGGTCAAAGTTTTTGGACCATTTTTAATTGAATTATTTGGTTTCTTTACTGTTGAGTTTTAAGAATTCTTTGTATATTTTGGATAAAAGTCCTTTCTCAGATGTGTTGTTTGCAAATATTTTTCCCAGTCTATGACTTATCTTCTAATCCTGTTATTGTCTTTCACAGAACAGAACATTTTCATTTAATGAAGTCATTTCATTCAGTGAAACTTATCAGTTATTTATTTCATAGCTCATGCTTTTGGTACCTAAACAGGCATTGCCATACCCAAGGCCATATAGGTTTTCCCTGTTATTTTCTGAGTCTTATTATAGTTTTGCATTTACATTTAGCTCAGTCTGTGAGCCATTTTAAGTTGATTTCCGTGAAGTGTGTAAGATCTGCATTTACATGCTCTTTTTGTATGTGGATGTCCAATTGTTCCATTTCAGTTTGTTGAAAAGACTGTCTTTGCTCCATTGTATTGCCTTTTCTCTTTTGTCAAAAATAAGTTGACTGTGTTTGTGGGGATCTATTTCTGAGCTCGCTGTTCTGTTCCAGTGATCCTTTTGTCTTCTTTCATGCCAGCACCACACTGTCTTGATTACTGCAGCCTTATAGTAATCCTTGAAGCCAAGTAGTGTCAATCCTCCAGCATTACATTTCACCTTGAACACTGTGTTACCTCTTCTGGGTCTCATAAACTTTAGAATGTTTGTCAGTATCCATCAAGTAACTTGACTGGTATTGACATTGACTCTGTAGATCAAGTTGGGAAGAACTAACATCTTGACAATATTGAGTCATCTTATCCATGAACATGGAATATCTCGTTTATTTAATTATTTGATTTCATTCATCAGAGTTTTGTAGTTTTCCCCAAAGGAATCATATACATATTTTATTAGATTTATGCATAAGTATTTCAACATTTTGGTGCTAATGTAAATAGTATATCAATTTAAAAATTTTTGAAGGACATTGAGAAGGATGGTACAAAAAACAAAACAGATTCCATTATAAAGAGTTAGCTGTATCTTCCTTAAATTAGGAATCAGCTATGAAAATTAGCAGAAAGGGATGTTTCACTCGAGAATAGATAGAATTTCTGTAACTAATTTAGTGACAATGGAAAAAGAAGTAGGATGCCCTAGAATTGTTTCCTCTAGTGCAATGAAAGGACACATTTCCTTTTTTCTTTTTTTTTTGTCATGCCCATGGCATGTAAGAGTTCACAGGCCAGGCATTGAACCCATGCCACAGTGGTGACAACACTGGATCCTGAACCACTAGGCTACCAGGAAACTCCTTAAGACATTTCTTAAGTCTGTAGGGACACTGCATTTCAGCTTAATGATTGCTGTTCTGTCAATCTGTGTGCATATTTATAGATTCCATAGTTATTGGCATTGTAATCCTGAAGGACCTTACTTTTCTACTTTTGTTTCTTATTTTTCTTTCTCTTAAAATGTGTTACCATTTCACCTGAAGAAGCAGTAAGTTACAATGAAGGTGAAAGGGAAGCAGAAATTTTTAAAATATATATGTGTATATATCTGCAAAATTTTTATGTAACAAAGAGGTTTTCAAAAAGCCTCAGTGAAAGAAAATAACAGATATTCCATTGCATAGATCAGATAAGGTTCAACTTTGTAAAGTCCATTGTTACAAATCAATACAGTAAAATTTCTTAAAAAAATCTGGGCCCCAACTTTTCTGAATTAGTAAAATGTTTGAATTATACACCATGTCTTTAATTCAGGTATTCATTATTTTCAGGTATCTAGTGTAACTTAACTGCTAATACTATATTTCCAATAGATATTCTCTCACACCAGCAGCATCTGTTTCCATATAAAACATATCTTCAGACATGCTTAAACTTTTAATGTTTTAATAGATTAAACATACTATCGTACACTACTAAAGTTATAAAAAGGGAAACTTTACCAGGTGGTTTATCATAAATTTTGGTTCATTGGCAAAAAAATCAAGGAGGTTTTTCACAAGTTTTATATTAGTCTGCCTACTAAAGGAAGCTTAAAATATAGGCTTTTTTTTTTTTGTCTTTTTGCCTTTTCTAGGGCCGCACTTGGGGTGGCATATGGAGGTTCCAGACTACGGGTCTAATCGGAGCTGTAGCCGCCAGCCTACGCCACAGCCACAGCCACGCAGGATCTGAGCCACATCTGCAACCTACACCACAGCTCACGGCTATGCCAGATCCTTAACCCACTGGGCGAGGCCAGGGATCAAACCTGCAACCACATGGTTCCTAGTCGGATTCATTAACCACCAAGCCACAATGGGAACTCCCAAAATATAGAAATTTAAAATGATTTTTTTTCTTTTTTTTAAAGTTTTATTGCAGTATGGTTGATTTACAATGTTGTGATCATTTCTGCTCTACAACAAAATGATTCAGTTATACATACACACATCCATTTTCTTTGAGATTCTTTTCCATATAGATGATCACAGAATACTGGGTAGAGTTCCCTGTGCTCTACAGCAGGCCCCCGTATACCTCAGTGTACATATGCCAGTCCCACACTGTAGTCCAGCCCTCCCTCCCCACCTGTCCCCTTTGGTAACCATAAGTTTGTTTTCAAAGTCTGTTTTTATGGTGGAGTAGTATTCCATAGTTTATATGTACCACATCTTCTTTATCCATTCCTCTGTCGATGAACATTTAGGTTGCTTCCATGTCTTGGAAGTAGTGCTGCTAAGAACATTGGGCTGCATGTATCCTTGTGAATTATGGTTTTCTCTGGATAGATGCCTGGGAGTGGGATTGCTGTATCATAGGGTAGTTCTTAAGTTTTTTAAATAAGTATACTTGTCACACAAATATATTTTATATATAATTATATTTTAGGAGTTGCCACTGTGGTGCAGTGGGCTAAGAATGCAAGAGGGAGAGGGAGGGAGGGAGGAAAAGAAAGGGAGGGAGGGGGGAGGAAGGAAGGAAGGAAAAGAAAAGGAAAGAGGAAGGAAGGATGGAAGGAAGGAAGGAAGGAGAAAGAAAAAAGAAAAAGAAAGAAAGAGGCTATAGTTCAAAAAATGATCAGACATAGGCTGGATTTTTTTTTTTTTTAGTACTATTGAATAGCTACCATAAGTTTATTATAGGAATTCTAAAAAGAAACATTTCATTCTATAACTTACTTATGTCAGATATTTAGATTTACTTTTATTTTATGCCCTTGGCTTAAAAGAATAAATTCATCTCTCATATGTGTGAGAACACTCAATGGATATTGATTTATGAAAACAAGTTGCTGTTAAAATATGAGCAGCTTGTCATTTTACAGAATTATTAGTGTTTTGTTTATTTATTAGTAGGATTAATCCTGAGGGCAAAAGAGAAAATAAAACATAATGCAGGCACTCGGCTTTAGGCTTTAGGACACAGGAGCACAAGCAGCTTGAATAATGGAAATCACACTGTGACTGCTGTGGATAACCAGGGACCCATAATAATAGACTGACTTCCTGCCGTTGAAACCAGCTGAGATCAGTAGGACAGGCAGGTAGCCTGGCCACGAGAATGCCCCAAATGTTGATTTCCTACTTGCCTGTACAAACAGCAAATTGATACCAGACCAATCATAACACGGTTTGTTCCCCAAAATTTCCTCCTGTGACTACTGTAGTCCCCAGTGTTGTCATGTTAGTGATCACCAACAGAAAACTCTCTGGCTCCAGTTACCAGGCTAGCTAATAACAGAAGATACCATCATAAACTTGGTCCAGGGTGTTTGATTTTATTCATATATTTGATACATATTTCACTGTACTCAGCTATGTAGAATTGGGTGCTCAGCCTATTATTTTCAGGCTGGTCCTTGAGCACAACGGTGAACTCATATGGACTTGAATATGTAACTATTCATTCATAGTAGCACGTGTTTATGGATGCTAGTCAGATTTCTTTCTGCTGAGCCACAACGGGAACTCCAGTAGCACATGTTTATGAAGCATTTGGAGACCGTTATTTTCTTTGTGGCCTGGTTTTCCATAAGAAATTCAAAATGGAAAAAAAAAAAAAAAGGGAGTTCCCTTAGTGGCTCCGTGGTTAATGAATCCGACTAAGAACCGTGAAGTTGCAGGTTCAATCCCTAGCCTTGCTCAGTGGGTTAAGGATCCGGCGTTGCCGTGAGCTGTGGTGTAGGTTGCAGACACGGCTCGGATCCCACGTTGCTGTGGCTGTGGCATAGGCCGGCGGCTACAGCTCCTGTTAGACCCCTAGCCTGGGAACCTCCATATGCCACGGGTACGGCTCTAGATAAAGGCAAAAAAGACAAAAAAAAAAAAAAGAAATTCAGAATGAAGGTAAAGATGATATTTACAATAAGGTGTCACTTAGGACTTATTTCTTTAGAGAAATGAATCAAATATGGAAATCTACTCTTACCTAAATAATATTAATGGGCAAAGTAGTATCACATTTTAGGGCTGGCAGGCTTAGATAGTTCTGTATATAAAAACATATGTAGTTCATTCTGTGAACTGCAATTTATCCATAATGCCCTTATTTTCTGAATGCTGTCCTAATGGTCATCCATATAAAACTATACAGAATATGCGTCAGTGTTCCAGGAAGGGAAGGAGCATGAAGACTCGTGCAGGGCACATCTTAATGGGCCAGGCCTGGATCTGCCTCCCTTTCTCCTGACCCCGCCCCACAGAACACATTCTTCTGTTCTGAACTTGGTCTTCTGTCCACACCTACCTGCAAGGGAGTCTTAGAAACACAGTCTAACTGTGTACTACTTACCCTCTGATGACAATAACTAGAGTGTCCTTTTCAAGTTTGAAAGAGTGAACATTCAATAAATAATGATGCCATTGTTACCTCTATAGAAAGAGTGTCACAGTGTACAAATCCCTTTCGGATGTACGCATTTACAAATGTGACCTACATTCTAATTTTACTTTTGTTTTCTTTGTCTAATTAATTACACAAAAGAAGGGAAGAATTATGTTTCAGTGGAAAAGGTATGGGACTTTAAAGTCAGACAGCACATGTTTGTCCCTGACTTCATCATATACTAGCTGTGTGATTTGAAAGTTATTTAACCTTTCCTGAGCCTCCCATTTTCTCTCCATAAAATAGAGAAGCACATTAGCATTTTATATTGAGTATCAAATACAAAGCATACTGTCTGGCACCAGCATAGGGACTCGGTGGTAGCTTTGGCAATTTTTTTTTTTTTTTTTTTTTTTACATTATACCTAGCTGTACAATGTGGTGACAGGGTTATTACACATCACAAGTGGTTAGATATAGTTCCCAGTGCTATACAGTAGGATCTCCTTGCTTTTCCAGCCCAGAGGCAACAATCTACAACTATTAACCCCAGACCCCCCTACCATCCCATTCCCTCCCCACCATTTTGGCAACTGCAAGTCTGTTCTCCAAGTTCGTGATTTTTCTTTTCTGCATAAGGTTCATTTGTGCAGTATATATGATTCTAGTTATTAGTGATATCATATGGTATTTTTCTTTCTCCTTCTGACTTACTTCACTCAGTATGAGGCTCTCTAATTCCATCCATGTTGCTGCAAATGACATTTTATTCTTTTTTATGACTGAGTAGTATTCTATTGTGTATATATACCACATCTTCCTAATCCAATCATCTGTCGATGGACATTTGGGTTGTTTCCATGTCTTGGCTATTGTGAGTAGTGCTGCAATGAACATGCGTGTGCAGGTGTCTTTTTCAAGGAAAGTTTTGTCCGGGTATATGCCCAAGAGTGGGATTGCTGGGTCATATGGGAGTTCTATGTATAGTTTTCTAAGGTACCTCCATACTGTTTTCCATAGTGGTTGTACCAGCTTACATTCCCACCAACAGTGCAGGAGGGTTCCCTTTTCTCCACATCCCCTCCAGCAATTGTTGTTTGTGGACTTGTTAATGATGGCCATTCTGACTGGTGTGAGGTGGTATCTCGTAGTAGTTTTGATTTGCATTTCTCTAATCATCAGTGATGTTGAGCATTTTTTCATGTGCTTGTTGGCCATCTGCATCTCTTCTTTGGAGAACTGTCTACTTAGGTCCTTTGCCCATTGTTCAATGGGGTTGTTGGCTTTTTTGCTGTTGAGCTGCATGAGTTGTTTTATATATTTTTGAGATTAGGCTCTTGTCAGTTGCGTCATTTGACACTATTTTCTCCCATTCTGTAAGTTGTCTTTTAGTTTTCTTTTTGGTTTCCTTTGCTGTGCAAAAGCTTGTCAGCTTGATTAGGTCCCATTGGTTGATCTTTGCTTTTATTTCTGTTGCTTTGGGAGACTGACCTGAGAAAACATTTGTAAGGTTGATGTCAGAGAATGTTTTACCAATGTTTTCTTCCAGGAGTTTAATGGTATCTTGTCTTATATTTAAGTCTTTAAGCCATTTAGAGTTTATTTTTGTGCATCACATGCATTTTTTTTTTTTTACATTATACCCAGCTGTACAGCGTGGTGACAGGGTTACACATCACAAGTGGTTAGACATAGTTCCCAGTGCTGTACAGTAGGATCTCCTTGCTTTTCCAGCCCAGAGGCAACAATCTACAACTATTAACCCCAGACCCCCCTACCATCCCATTCCCTCCCCCACCCTTTTGGCAACCACAAGTCTGTTCTCCAAGTCCTTGATTTTCTTTTCTGCATAAAGGTTCATTTGTGCAGTATGTTAGATTCCAGTTATTAGTGATGTCATATGGTATCTGTCTTTCTCCTCTGACTTACTTCACTCAGTATGAGGGTCTCTAATTCCATCCATGTTGCTGCAAATGACATTATTTTATTCTTTTTTATGGCTGAGTAGTATTCCATTGTGTACATATAGCTTTGGCAATATTTTTTGAATGTTTTCAATTGAAAATACATGTTCTTTCTTTTACAGGGACACCAGATGCATTTTCCCAGTTACTCACCTGCCCGTATTGTGACAGAGGGTATAAGCGCTTTACCTCTCTGAAAGAACACATTAAGTATCGCCACGAGAAGAACGAAGATAACTTCAGCTGCTCCCTGTGCAGTTACACCTTTGCATACAGAACCCAACTTGAACGTCACATGACCTCACATAAATCAGGAAGAGATCAGGTGGGTGAAATGACTCAGGGTTCACTGATTTACCAAGCTGGGAATTCACCCCTCCCTGGAAGGCAAGGGCTTTAATATACTTCGCAATTAAAGAGGTGTCCTGGAGTGTCTTGTCTGCAGCCTTCTAAAAATGAAAGTGATTTCTTTGGATTATCTGGTCATTTCTGAGTTAAAAAAGCAACATATGAACACTATTTTTAGAGGTAACTGAGTTTTTTTTTCTTTTTCAGATAAAGTCCCTTTCAGCGTGATTTAATAATTGTGCTATACCATAATAATATATAACCGGGAGGCCTAAAGAATAATTTAGGTTATGAGGCAGCAAACGGAGGGCAGAATGTCTGCCTTGCTGGCTTTGAAAATCATACTGTGACCTAAAGATAAGCATTTCCATGACTTAATTTATTCATTCACTAAGTATTTGTGTTTGGATTCTTTGTCAGGCCCAGTGTTAGAGGTGCAAGAGTGGAAAAGATGAGCGAAGTCCCAGTAGAGGGCGTGTTTTAGTAGGTGAATAGATAACAGGTGAGCTAGAAAAACAGGTAAAGTGAAGAAAAACACGGCAGAGTAAGAGGCTAGAAAGTGGCAAAAGATACCTTTTTTTTTAAACAGGGTATGGAGACCTCTCTGAGAATAGGACATCTGAGCCAATACAGTGAGGCAACCGTGAGGGAGCCTGTCGCGGAGTGACTGAGGGAAGGGCATTCCAGGCAGAGGGAGCAAAGTGAAGCATGAAAGGCCTGGAGGCAGAATAGCAGGAGGCTGGGGAGCAGAAGCGGGGAAAGCGGGCAAGGCCAGGTGGGAGAGGGGCCAGCTCTTGTATAAGCTGTGATTAAGGCTTTCGATTTTATTCTAAATTGAGAGAGGGAGGCCTGTGAAAGATACTGAATTTTATCTTTATATTTTATTTTTAAGGCAACACTGGCTGTTGCATGGAGAACAGACTGAGAGAGACAAGGTTGGAGGCAGGGAGGCCACTTAGAGGCGGCTGCTGTAATCCAGGCCAGAGGTGGTTGGTGGTCACAGATATGACATGGTGCAGGATGGAGGATGCAGGACAGATTGATAAGGGAGTGAGGGAAAGAGAGGGCCCAAGGATGACTCCCAAATTCAGGACCTAAGCAATGATCAAGTAAATGAGGGTGTTATTCACAAAGGGAAGAAACAGGGGCGGAGGAGCCAATTTTCAGGAGGGAAAGAGAAGTTCAGTGCTTGTCGTGTGAGCAGATGCCTGTGGCTTTCCAGTAGGGACCATCTAGGAAGCAGTTAAGGAGGGAAGGGGTCTGGGGAGGTCGTTTGGGGACTGTCACCATATATTTGGGTTCAAAGCCACGGGTTTGGGGGAAGGGGAGCCTGATGCATGGTAAGAGGGAGAGTCTAGCCAGGGGGAATGTGAAGCAAGCACTGCTTGAGCTAAGCCTCTGAAACTTGGGTAGAATCTTAGCAGTCACAATTGGGGGAAACATGGCCAAGAAATAAGGGACAGTATAGAGGAGAGCAAGGGGATGAAGAGCAGCATGAGTGAGACTCACTGACTGAGGTGTGAACCCGGGGCTGTCAACTGGAATCCACGGGCTCAGAGTCTAGGCTCATCGGTTAACGGGAATCCTCTAGAAATTTATAAGGGAATTTATTGAATAATTCAATGCAAACGGTGCTTTTGAAGATTAAAAAGGGTGCAGAATATATCTGAAATATATAAAAATAGGGATTTGATAAACCAGGCAGAAAGTTACTATAATCCATATTTTGCTGAAAAGATGGTAGTATTTTTTTAAATCATCAGATTAAGGTGCATTTTGGAAATCCCAAATATATTAGAGACAGGATAAAGTCCTGGGAAAGCCCAGCCTTTTTTTTTCTGTTTAGTAACCGTGCCTTAGACAGATGACTGAATGTTCTGGACCGCGGTTTCTTCATCGTAAATTAGAGTACGAGTGAGAGAGAGCATCGCTGGCTCCTAGTAGAGTATAGATTGTTCTTGTTAAGGTGCTGTATTGCTTAGCACAGTGATTCTGTACACACTCTAGAGAGTGGAGGTGTTCCTTTATGTCCAAATTCTGTTGCCACTGTCACCCTCTTTTTCGATAATATTCCAAGTGTTAAATTTTTGTGATTCTACAATTTGAGGCCTTTAAAAAGGAATCACTAAAACATTGCCTTTAGCAGATTAGATGTTATGTCTAAAGTTTTTGCTTTATAACTAAAATACCAACTCTTTCTTGCAGAGACATGTGACGCAGTCTGGGGGTAATCGTAAATTCAAGTGCACTGAGTGTGGAAAAGCTTTCAAATACAAACACCATCTCAAAGAGCACTTAAGAATCCACAGTGGTAAATATTTGGGTTTTTTTGGTATACCTTGAATATCATAGCAAATATGGTCATAAATTAACATTGCATGTGATCTACACACATGATTAGAAAGTCTTGGCTTTTCTTTTAGGATAGAGACTAATGTGGAGAAATTTTCTCCTTTTAAGTGGTATTTTCTTAGAATCTCAATCTTTGACAAAAGTTTATCAAGTTAACATGAGACACTCCAAATTTCCTCATCGGAATATATAGCATGTTTTACCAAGACGTACAACCTAAAAACCCTTTAGCTTCCCGTGAATGTTAATTTCATTGCCTCTTTTGCACAGTTAACAAAGGGATAATAAAGGGAATACAGGGACTATGTGCACAAGGAAATGAGAGCAAGACCCTCTTTCCAGGAGAGAAGTAGAAATGGATTCTAGACAGGAAGTGGTAGGGGCCGTGTGGCCTCTTGGGAGGGGAATGCAGTGCACCCCGGAGGGGAATTTAAAGGCAAAGTGTGCTCCCCACTCTTCTCACCCTTCTGCATTGTTCACTGTCTACATCTTTACTTACAAAATGAACATTTCTATATGGTGGAAATGTGTCTCTTTTAGAAACTTATAAACAAAGAGAGCTCTATTTATATTTCTGTAGAGGCTTTACTTCCATGAAAGCTATTAGGAAACTCAATAGCGCCCCTTGTTGCATTATGAACTCTCGCTTCCTGATTGATTTCCATGTGTTATTTAAGATTTAAATAATGAAAAAGAACTCTTAGCTAACGAGTGGGAAATTATGGGTGTCTGCACATTGCTCATCTTGTGAAATGATTGTATTGACAATTAGATTTTACAAATGCCACCTGCAAAGAGTACCATCAGGTGGCTTTGTGAGGGCTGGTTGGTGATACCTACATTTCATTTTGGAACTGCACTCCTAGGCGTTGTGCCGAATTGCTCACTGAGGGCTAAAGAATGTTACCATTACCACTTAAAAATGCTCAAACCAAGATTCATACAAATACTTTTTTTTATTTTTACACATTGTTTCTAGAAAGTAAAGGTTGTCTATTGGAGTCTGCAACAGGATCATATTTCCTAGCTCCTGAGCTATGGAACAATTTTCATCAATTATTTATATGTGTATATATTATATATGTATAAAATGGTTATTTTTTCCTCTTATACCACTAACCTTTTTTTCGTCCAATTTTATTGATATATAGTGCTATATGTCAAGCATAAGTTTAAGGTGTACAGCATAATGGTTTGACTTATATACATCATGAAATGATTATCACAATAAGCTCAGTGAACAGCTATCATCTCATACAGATGAAACAAAGGAACAAAAAAAAGTTTTCCTTGTGATGAGATGCTTAGGATTTACATGCAGCAGTGCTTTTTTTTTGGGGGGGGGGTCCTAAATCAAAAAAGTTTGGGTTTTTTGTTCAGGTTTTTATATTTTTTAGAGTTGATTTACATTGTTCTGTCAATTTTTGTTGTACAGCAAAGTGACTCAGTTATATTCTTTTTCCCGTAATATCTACCATCATGTTCTATCACAAGTGACTAGATATAGTTCCCTGTGCTATTCAGCAGGATCTTACTGCTTATCCACTCCGAATGCAATAGTTTGCATCTACTAACCCCAAACTCCCAGTCCATCCCACTCCCTCCCCCTCCCCCTCCGCAACCACAAGTCTGTTCAAGTCCATGAGTTTCTTTCCTTTCTGTAAAAAGTTTCATTTGTGCCATATATTAGATTTCAGATACAAGTGATATCATATATTTGTCATTCTGACTTAACTTCACTTAGTAGAGTCTCTGGTTCTATCCGTGTTGCTGCAAATGGCATTATTTTATTCTTTGTTATGGCTGAGTAGTATTCCATTGTGTATATGTGCCATTCTTAATCCATTCATCTGTCCATGGACATTTAGGTCATTTCCATGTCTTGGCTATTGTGAATAGTGCTTCAGTGAATATAGGGGTGCATGTATTTTTTTCAATTAAACTTTCATCAGGATATATGCTGAGGAGTGGGATTGCTAGATCATGTGGTGGTTCTAGATTTAGTTTTCTGAGATACCTCCATACTGTTTTCCATAGTGGTTGTTTACATTCCCACCAACAGTGTACGAGGATTCCCTTTTCTCCACACCCTCTCCAGCATTTGTTATTTGTGGACTTATTAATGATGACCATTCTGACTGGTGTGAGGTAGTAAGTACCTCGTTGTAGTTTTGATTTGCATTTCTTTAATAATTAGTGATGTTGAGCATTTTTTCATATGCCTGTTGGCCATCTGTATAACTTCTTTGGAGAAATGTCTATTCAGGTCTTCTGTCCATTTTTCAATTGAGTTGTTGGTTTTTTTGTTGTTGAGTTGTATAAGTTTGTATATTTTGGAGATTAAGCCCTTGTCTGTCGCATCATTTGAAACTATTTTCTCCCATTACATAGATTGTCTTTTTTAATGGTTTCCTTTGCTGTACAAAAGCTTATCAGGTTGATTATTGGTTTATTTTTGCTTTTATTTCTGTTGCCTTTGGAGACTGACCTAAGAAAACATTTGCACAGTTGATGTTAGAAAATGTTTTATCTTTGTTCTCTTATAGGAGTTTTATGGTGTCTTGCCTTATGTTTACGTCTTTGAACCATTCTGACTGTCCTTTTCCCATTTTATATTCTTTCCCCGTGTCGAAAATTAATTGACCATAGGTGTCTGGGTTTACTTCTGGGTTCTCTCATCTCTTCCATTGGTCTATATGTCTGTTTTGGCACCAGTAACACACTGTTTGATTACTGTAGCTTCGTATTTTCCGAAGTCTGGGAGAATTAGACCTCCTGCTTAGTTTTTGTTTCTCAGGATTGCTTTGGCAATTCTGAGTCTTTTATACTTCCATATAAATTTTTGGATTGTTTGTTCTAGTTCTGTGAAAAATGTCCTGGGTAATTTGATAGGGATTGCACTGAATCTGTAGATTGCTTTGGGCAGTATGGCCATTTTAACAATATTAAATCTTCCAATCCAGAAGCATGGAATATCTTCCAATTTCTTTCCTTTTTTTTTTTTTTTTTTTTTTTTTTTTTTTTTTTTTTTAGTTAATGAATTTTATTACAATTATAGGTGTACAAAAATCATCACAACCAAATTTTATAGCATTTCCATCTCAAACCCTCAGTGCATCCCCCTACCCCCCAACTTGTCTCATTTGGAAACCATAAGTTTTCCAAAGTCTGTGAGTCAGTATCTGTTCTGCAAAGACGTTCATTGTGTCCTTTGTTTTTAGATTCCACATGTAAGTGGTAGCATTTGATGTTGGTGTCTCATTGTCTGACTGACTTCACTTCACATGATAATTTCTAGGTCCATCCATGTTGCTATAAATGCTGTTATTTAGTTCCTTTTAATGGCTGAGTACTATTGCATTTTCTGTATGTACCACATCTTCCCTATCCATTCCTCTGTCGATGGGCATTTAGGTTGTTTCCATGTCTTGGCTATTGTATAGAGTGCTACAGTGAACAATGGAGTACATGCATCTATCTAGAGAAAACTCTAGATAGATGCCCAGGAGTGGGATTGCTGGATCAAAGGGTAATTCTATTTTTAGGTTTCTAAGGAATCTCCATGCTGTTTTCCACAGTGGTTACACCAATTTACATTCCCACCAACAGTGTAATAGGGTTCCTTTTTCTTCACACCCTCTCCAGCACTTATTGTTTGTAGACTTTTTGATGATGGCCATTCTGGCTGGTGTAAGGTGGTACCTCCTAGTGATTTTGATTTGCATTTCTCTAATAATGAGTGATGCTGAACATCTTTTCATGTTTTTTTTTTTTTTTTGTCCATCTGTATGTCTTCTTTGGAGAACTGTCTGTTTAGATCTTCTTCCCATTTTTTGATGGGGTTGTTTGGTTTTTTGGTATTGAGCTGTAGGAGGTGTTTGTAAATTTTGGAGATTAATCCCTTGTCAATCAATTCATTTGCAGATATTTTCTCCCATTCTGTGGGTTGTCTTTTCCTTTTGTTTATGGTTTCCTTTGCTGTGCTGAAACTTTTAAGTTTAATTAAATCCCATTTGTTTATTTTTCTTTTTATCATCATTACTCTGACAGGTGAATCTGAGAAGATGTTGCTGTCATTTATGTCAGAGAGTGTTTGGCCTTTGTTTTCCTTTAAGAGTTTTATAGTATCTGGTCTTATATCTAGGTCTTTAATCCATTTTGAGTTTATTTTTGTGTATGGTATTAGGAAGTGTTCTAATTTAAATTTTTTTACATGTGGCTGTCCAGTTTTCCCAGCACCACTTATTGAACAGGCTGTCTTTTCTCCACTGTACATTCTTGACTCCTTTGTCACAGATTAGTTGACTCTAGGTGCGTGGGTTTAATTCTGGGCTTTCTATCCTGTTCCACTGATCTATATTTCTGTCTTTGTACCAGTACCACACTATCTTGATTAGTGTAGTTCTGTAGTATTGTCTGAAGTCTGGGAGAGTTAGGCCTCCTGCTTAGTTTTTTTCCTCAGGATTGCTTTGGCAATTCTGGGTCTTTTATACTTCCATATAAATTTTTGGATGGTTTGTTCTAGTTCTGTGAAAAACGTCCTGGGTAATTTGATAGGGATTGCATTGAATCCGTAGATTGCTTTGGGCAGTATGGCCATTTTAACAATATTAAATCTTCCAGTCCAGGAGCATGGAATATCTTCCTATTTCTTTGAATCCTCTTTAATTTCCTCGATTAATGTTTTATAGTTCTAAGCATGTAGGTCTTTCAGTTTTATTCCTAGCTATTTAATTTTTCGGGGGTGTGACTCTAAAAGGTATTGTATTCTTGTATTCATTTTCTAATATTTCATTGTTAGTATACAGAAATGCAACCAAATTCCCCATGTTAATCTTGTATCCTGCTTCTTTGCTAAATTCGCTGATCAGTATGAGTAGTTTGTTTGGAGTCGTTAGGGTTTCCTATGTACAGTATCATGTCATTTGCATAGAGTGACAATTTTACCTCTTTTCCAGTTTGGATACCTTTTATTTCTTTTGTTTATCAGACTGCTATGGCTAGGACTTCCAATACTGTGTTGACTAGAAGTGGTGAGAGTAGGCATCCTTATCTTGTTCCAGATTTTAGTGAGAAGGCTTTCAGATTTTCTCCATTGAATATTATATTGGCTGTGGGTTTCTCGTAAATGGCTTTGGTTATATTAAAGTGTGTTCCCTCTATGCCCACTTGGGTTAGAGTTTTCATTATGAATGGATGTTGGATCTTGTCAAATGCTTTTTCTGCAACTGTTGAAATGATCATTTGGTTCTTGACTTTTTTCTTGTTAATGTGGTGTATGATGTTGATTTGCATATACTGAGCCATTCTTGTGCCCCTGGGATGAATCCCACTTGGTCGTGGTGTATGATCTTTTTCAGTTGTTGGATTCAGTTGGCCAAAACCTTGTTGAGAATTTATGTGTCTATATTCATCAAAGATATTGGCCTATAATTTTTTTTTTACATTATACCCAGCTGTACAGCGTGGTTACACATACATATATGGATTCATCACAAGTGGTTAGACATAGTTCCCAGTGCTATACAGTAGGATCTCCTTGCTTTTCCAGCCCAGAGGCAACAGTCTACAATTATTAACCCCAGACCCCCCTACCATCCCATTCCCTCCCCCACCCTTTTGGCAACCACAAGTCTGTTCTCCAAGTCCTTGATTTTCTTTTCTGCATAAAGGTTCATTTGTGCAGTATGTTAGATTCCAGTTATTAATGATATCATATGGTATCTGTCTTTCTCCTTCTGACTTACTTCACTCAGTATGAGGGTCTCTAATTCCATCCATGTTGCTGCAAATGACATTATTTTATTCTTTTTTATGGCTGAGTAGTATTCCATTGTGTATATATACCACATCTTCCTAAT